>OX243957.1:35000-635000 GCA_945859745.1 Synanthedon formicaeformis | reverse complement strand
TTGAATAAAAAATTGCACCCGTGCGAAGCCGGGAGCGGGTCAGCTAGTTCAAGTATATAAATTCAATTACACAATACGTGACCTTTGATCTGGAAAGTAGGTGAATCTGTGAATCGCAGTGTGCCCTGCACTGCGATTCACAGATTCACAGAAATTCACACGATTCACAGAAATTTGGGAAGCCCGTGTGACCACCCCCTTACATAAGACCACAGTGTTTTCTTTCGTTGAGTGCGTAAGCCTATTTCCCAGTCCCTTAAATTATAAATCCTTAATCCTACTGTGGTTGGCAGAGCACTTGCGGCACCTGTGGCGTTGCTTATGTTATAGGCGACGGTGGCCACATACGGACTGTAAACCTGTCTGGCCGACCTTAACATTAAAAAAATGTACCAAAAAGACGTCTTATAAAGGCACCCATATAACTGCAACTCTGCTGTGAAACCGCTGCTTAAATTCAAAAGTACCTACCACAAATCAAAATTACACTTTTTTACAGGAGCTAATCGAAAATAAATAAATTATTTTTTGTCTATTTTTTTATTATTAGATATACAGTGTGGAAAAATAAGTCAGGCCCTGGAGGGAAACTACCCTCATTTTACATAAAGGAGACATTCCTTTATTTTTAAAAAGAAACAAAACTGCATTAAAAGATTTTCTAAAAATTTCTATAGTCGTCGACAATAAATAATATTCCTGAAATTTGAATCAAACATTTTACGTTATTCCTTTTTTTTAATACTATGTTACTTAAGAAGAATTATTATTTTTTGTCCATTCTTTCGATTGGCATCATAAAAATACGAGTGTTTTTTTTTTCACATTTAAGTCGGTTCGATTCCCAGACGAAGCGAGTAATTTTTAGAAAATCTTTGAATGCAGTATTACTAATTTTTAATAATGATGGAATGTCTCCTTTATGTAAAATGAGCCAACTTAAGGATTTTAGGTAGTTTCCCTCCAGGGCCCGACTTATCTTTCCACACTGTATATCAAACATATTATATAAATACGAATATACATCGTTAGAAGCGTATTTTTAAGTAGCATTAAATGTTTTAAGTACTTTTATAAAAAATTGAATAGGAGGAGTTATAAAAGTTACTTTTGAATATAAATATCAAAATATACTAAATATGGAATAAACCAACCATAAGTCTTTTTACAACATACAATATGAAGGATTGTGATTGTATTTTTGCAATTTTTTGAATTTTTGATTTGTGGTACTTTTGAATTTAAGCAGCAAAATCTGAGTTACCTAATCTTTGAATTAACAAGCTTAGGACAAAAGTACCAACTATTACCTACTGTCAAATAATCGTACATGAAAGGTAATGAAAATAATTTACTACAACGGATCGATGGTGTACGGGATCATGTCCAACGGTGTACTTTCCAGAGACATGTCAGATGTTATTTTTCTACAAGATGGTAAGCAGTTACACGTAACAATGTCATCTGAAAAAGTAATGGGTGCTACATTAAGGGAGTTTATTTGTTTTAATTATTAATTTGGAAGTAACTTTGTATGTCTGTTACCTTTTCACGCCTTAACTACTCATCATAATGAAATTTTGCATATACGTTGTCAGGGATACACTAAAGGACATAGGGTACCTTTCATCCAGAAAAAAGGATGGTGCCTAAGGAATCATTTAAAATAAAATAGAAATCCTAATTTTGTAAATTGGTGCTATCGGTAGATGAAGGTATTTGACGATATTATCTGAACAAAGTTTACCAAGGCCAGTTCTTCGTAAACAATGCAGTTTAGACATTGAACAAAACGGAAGCACATCTCTTTCTTTCTCCCTCACAAGTCGCATTGGATTCGAACAATTACATATTGTATTCTCTATGCAACGGACCTAAAATAAAGAGACCAATTAACACTTTAGCCGCCAGAGTCGGATTTATCCGACAATAATTTTCGTGTCCATTTCGCCAGAGACGGATATATGTATATGACCAATTTCTCTACTTATATAATGTTTATATTTAAATAATTGAGTTGCTTTCTCTTAATAAAAATTACGAATTAGGCGAGGGGCACGACAACTCCTATAAAACCAAGCGGATAAAGGGTCAGACGATATCTTGATATTTATTTATTTTTCAAAGGGTACACCAATAGCACAAACAAAAAACTTACAATAGATATTATATAACATACCTAAGGCAATTTTAAGGCATACACAAATAAACAACAAACCTGAAATTGAGACGAATGATAAAATACCTGTTGCAATTAAACAATAATTATTATACTTAACTTAAATTAAAATAAAATAATAACAAAGAAAAAAATGAAAAGAAAATGTCATTATTTTAGAATTTTAGGTACAGTTTACCGCCAGTTAGAAAAGCCGTTTCTACGGGGAAGAACCGACATCATATGTTGATACATGCTCTTTTCAAATAAATCTTTGATTATCAATAATGGAGAACACCAGCACATCCAAATATTACTATAAAAATTACTGGATTTGATGCGCCTACTCGTTCAAATAGTAATAGTTTTTGTTTCATCGAAATCGGGCCAGGATTTCCAAAGTTATAGCGTTGTAAAGTTTCACCGCTTTTAAAATTTTCGTTCATACGCGCGCTACTGCTATGACGTCACAACGCAACAGTCTCTGTCCGATTGCGAGTAATGCGGAGTGTTTACCTTCATAAAATTTTATTGTTGTGGTTTGCAGTTATTATTTTAAGTATTTGTGTTAGCGATTACTTTAAATATTATTGTTATTAAATAAACATAGCGATGGAAGAGACTTTTGTAAAAAGACAGTCGGATAACCTACCAAAAGTCGACATTTTTATGGTTGCGCGATATCTTAGAATGGTGATTTTGTAGCCGCAGAATAGAGAGAAATAAAACTGAATAAGTAAATAACATAAAGTAAGTAAGATTTTCGATCAAGTTTTATTAAGGGTTTTTTAAAAACCTTTTTTTCTATAAAAAATATTAAAAACTATTTTTAAAGTTTTTTGTTTTTTGTTTTATTAAAAGGTTTATTTTTGTCGAGTTTTAAATGGCAGTGGTGACAGATATTTTCTTAATTTCATTTTTAAATATGTACCTATTGATTTTTTTATTTGGTACAAAACAAAAAGTTCATTTCATCCTTCATAACAAATAAACTGAGTGATATGACTTGATCGTCATTAAACATCACTCATAAAACTCGTCATAAAAAGGGATGTATGCTCTGTAAAATTTCATATTACTCCGACGCATCTGGAACGAACGAACGAATGAACAAACGAACGAATGAACGAACGAACGAATAAACAAACGAACGAACGAATGAATGATAGAGTGAATAAAATGAATGAATAAATAAATAAATAAATGAATGAATGGATAATAAATATCTTCACACATTCCACACAGCACCATCTAGTTCCACATTAAGCAACTAATGCTTGTATTATGGATATCAGACAGTTGATATACTATGATTACTTTTTTTTACGAACATATTATTATTATAACTACAAAACGTCCATGACTCAGGTTACAAAGGCAAATGTTAACACATAAACATATGCCCCTAGCGGGATTCGAACACGAGCGAGATCATTAGGTTAACAGTTAGATGCTAGATAGGATAGCTAGCTAGCTATATGTATGTAACACAGAAAAAAAAAATAGTATTTATGAAGTATTCAACAAATTTCAGATTTATGAAATTCTTTATTTTGATGAGCTATTTTCAAAGATATTTTTAAAAAAAAATATCAATCCTGAGACACAATAAAACTCGATCCGTTCTTTACTATTTTATTATTATGTACCTACTAATAGACTAATTTTAACACGTTATGTTTATAAATAAAAATAAATAGATATTACGTTATGCTAACTTTTAACTTCATAAATTTTAACCACTTTTTCCAAATATTATTACCGCGTGGTACAGAAAAAAACCTATTTTTGGGTTGTTTTTTCACTGGAGTTGGTGCACATAGGCACAATACAATATTTCTTAACAATTTTAGTGATGCACTATAAGAAAAACAATTAAATTTATAGCGAGACCGTGAGCGCAACGAGCGAAAGTATGTAGATACGCAGAACCGTGTTACGTTATGACGTCACACGTTAGCGCGATCACTCAAGATCACTAGTCGCGGAAGCCGTACTTTAACGTTTAATATCTCAGTCATTTTTGAAGATAGGAAAAAAATAAAAACAGATTATTTTTTCTCGAGTTACCTATTTTGCAGATTTGCTGAAAAAAAAATCATTTTGGTTCTCCATTATTGATAGGTTAGTTGAAAAACGTACCAAGCATGACTTTCTTGAGTAGTTTTCATTGGATATACAATGTTCCCGAGTAAGTTTGTCTGTATCAGAATTTTGCACTAAGGTGAAACTCGACTTTGCAATGTACTCCAATCCCGGGGCCAAAGGCGACGTATTTATCCAGTTTTCTCCATCGTAGTTTATGTAGAACTAAAAATAATAACAATTGCAATTAATGTAATATGTAGGATTTAATATTTTGGCTCAAGTGGCGCAAATTATCTATACTTATATAATACTTAACTACCTATTAACTCAGTATCTCACACTTCTATATTAATAACTGGGGCATGGACCCAATTTTTATGATAGTGTGGCTATTGTCTTCTAAGAACACATAAGTAAAGTAAAGTAAGAAGTCCACCGTGAAATAACAGCATGTCTGCTGTTACGTAAGGGAAAGGGATGCCAGAGCTCATTTATTTCTTAATCCATAGGTACTTAATAATTATTATAAATGCGAAAGTTTGTATGGATGTATGTTACTTTTTCATGCAAAACCTACTGAACCGATCATCATAAAATGTTGCAACACGTTGTCAGGGTTAGATTAGATCCCTGTCAGATATTTATTCCTTTCTTGTATCCTGCTCCCGAGGGACCAACCAAAATTAATGAAACTAACTCCTGGCTAAGTGTAATAGCAATAATGATTTAGGCGACATATTGCTTTTTCAACGCGGACGAAGTCGCGGGCACCAGCTAGTTTCTTAATAATCCCTTATCGTTAATCCTACTAAGGTCGGCAGCACACTTGCAGCTGACACCTAGGTATATAAGTAGCATATTTACTTATAAATATGTAACGTAAAAAAGCAAGAAGTTTTGTGGTTTAACAGATAGGTAGGTACTAAGTAATAGATAATAGATAACGAAATAATATCAGTATCAGACTAAAGCATCCAATATTATTCTTCACACTTGTACAATTGCGCGTGTACTCGCCGTTGATATAAAGAACACCGGTGGGACTGTCACTAATAAAACACGGTGCTTTTACATCTGGTGACTGATCTCGATTTATTTAATTAACTTCTATACATATTTGTTACATACATGACAGATAATTATACCGCGCTCACACAATACAAAGCGACCTCCAGGTGCGCTTTGAGTTCTAAGTGGTCGGAACAAGCTACTAGCGCTATCTAGTAATCTTTGACATCAATACTATAATGAAATTAATATGAATTTAAACAACATGAAATAGTATATACATATTTAGCCATAATAACGTTCTACATTCCGCCCACCTAGAACTACGTTCAATAGTTCTAAATCATAATTTCTTTATAACATTTATTTAACTAAAAATGCCGCCCACCATAGCGCGACCCGATAAACAAAGTTCATAATCTACATAGTTACCACCACATAAACAAGCAAATAAAAACAAGAATATTAAATACCTTAAAGTTCAAAACATTGCAGTGACATTTTAAAACAAATATGTACACAATCATTATGAAACAACAAACTATTCACAAATTATCGTTAACACACAATCTTGCTTAGAGGCAGCTTAATACCCGAATTTCGCTTAATAATTCTTGATTTGTAATTTCGTCCGTCGACACTATCCTGCCATATAACAACAAAAACAAAAAGGAGGAATACCCGATTTCCACTTATTAGTTTGAAAGGAACGTCTTAAATACTCTCCAGACCACTTTCGCCGACCTTCTAACCATGCTATATTTCTTGACCGTTCTTGAGGACTTCTTGAGTACATTTCATTCTTCTTTAACGCGTCATTCTCACTTGTAGTCCTTGCTACTCCACCTGGAGTAGTTTTTAGCTTGTCCTTAATTCTATTAACCCCTGTAGCCATATCTTCTCTATTTTTGACCGAAACATTATGTGAATTATCTTTTAAGCTCGCTTCGTCTTGCAGTTCTATGCGAGCATGGCAAACAACCATGCCCGATGATGGTGTAATTGAAGTATTCAACGTACCCTTGCGTATACCACAATTCTCTTGATTACGTGGCATAGTGGTCGGAAGAGTACTAGACTCCTGATGCAACAACGTGTGGTGTCGTTTTTTACAACGGCGACACTTAACATTTCTCTTACAGAATCTCGCGATATGTGAACTTCCTAAACAACTATAACACAATCGTTGGTCATGGACGAAATTACGACGTGCTTCTACTGTTTCATTAGAAAACATTTTACATACACTTAATGCATGTGCATCAGAGCAAAATGAACAATTATTTACATTAAACACATGAAAGACTTTAGGGTTTAATAAACCTTTTACATTAGACACCGTATTTCGATTAACTTCTAGTGCTTCTAAAGCTCGAGATCTATTAATTAAAAATTCTTTAAATTCCTTAAATGTTGACAATATCTCAGAACTATTATTATTTCTACTAAATTCCCACTGTCTTTTTGTTTCTGTGTCTAGTTTCATTAGCAAAATATAAATAACAATAGTATCCCAATCAGAAACATTAACACCTAATTTTGACAATCCACTAAGACAATCACATGTAGTATCTACTAAGTCCTTTAAATGTTGTGCCGACTCTTGTGTCGCAGACCTCTGACCAAACAAACGATGCAATATATTATTCGTTAAATACTTTTTATTATTGTAACGATCTGTTAACAAAGTCCAGGCCCTTTCGTAGTTTTGGTCCGATATAGAAATCTGCCTAACCAACTGTTCCGCTTCTCCAGCCAAATATCCTTTTAAATAGTGCATCTTTTGCACGTTGTCTAAGTTCGTGGAGTTGTGCACCAATGACGTAAACAAATCTCTGAAAGTAATCCATTCGGTATAGCTTCCCGAGAAAATAGGTATAACTATCTTAGGTAACTTTAGTTGCGAACTAGAAGCTATACTCCGTTCAGGGTTACATGAATTGTCGCCACTCTTGAAAGCTTCAAGACTTGTTATTAATGAAAGCTTGTATTCCAAATAACATTCTTCACACTTTTCGAACACATTTGTGCTACCGTATGTACTGACCCTTAGTTCCTCTAACTCTGTTTCTAAAATTAAACTATCATGGTTCTTTTCGAACTGTTGCCAAAGCTCCTCTAAACTTGACAACCTTATTTCTACATACGGCCGCGTAACTCTTTCTTTTGGCGATTTCTTAAAATTGATATTTGCCTTATATATTCTTTCATAAATATTTTCCTGCAACTTAATCAATCGTTCCATCTTGTTTGAGAGTATTACTTGTACTCAACTCGCTTAAGTGTCAAAATAAAATTTAGTTTGTCGAATTTTTCTAAGTCCACGAAATTTCTTGAAAATTTTACAAGTGTTTGAACACCGATTTGAAATCCGGCATGGATTCCCCGTCTCAACCACTTATACACGAAAAATTTTACAAGTCCAAAATTTAATGACAAAGTTATAAGTTAAAAACACTACTCCAATTTCAGTTACTTTAGATTTAAATTTCAAAGTTATTTCTTCACTACATTTAAAGTTCAAAATTGCATGAAAAATATGGAACGAACTCACAATTTTTATTCTTTCTTCGCTTCGTCCCTCACTGATCTTGGTTCCTTGGTATCGCCGGTCTTGTGCACGTTGCTGTAGTTGCCGAAGTTGCTGTCGTCACGTTGTCAGCCTTCAGCGCCGTGTAGACTCGTCCCGTACAGCGATCCACTGCCAAGGGTCCGAAGGTAGCAGGTAGTCCCGTCCTGCTCTCTGCGTCGATCTGTCACCCTTTGCCGATAACTCAGTTATCCGGCTCCGAAGGACCAAATGTACACTTGCGCGTGTACTCGCCGTTGATATAAAGAACACCGGTGGGACTGTCACTAATAAAACACGGTGCTTTTACATCTGGTGACTGATCTCGATTTATTTAATTAACTTCTATACATATTTGTTACATACATGACAGATAATTATACCGCGCTCACACAATGCAAAGCGACCTCCAGGTGCGCTTTGAGTTCTAAGTGGTCGGAACAAGCTACTAGCGCTATCTAGTAATCTTTGACATCAATACTATAATGAAATTAATATGAATTTAAACAACATGAAATAGTATATACATATTTAGCCATAATAACGTTCTACAACACTACTGTTTTTTCATTTAGGTTTTTTAGCGATGTTTTCCTTCTCTGATAGGAAAGAAAATGTCTCTGATAGTACGACCGTTATCCTTAGAAGTGTTCGTAAAATGAAAGTAAACTGACGGACTCATAAACTGCATCAAAGTTCAGGATTACTTTGAAATGATTTTTTTTAATAAGTATGCAAACTTTTTAGATTAAATTATATAAATATGGAGAGACTGGCTCTTAATCTTAAAAAAAAGCAAAATTAAAAAATAGAACTGCAGTAAAACAAATGAATATAGCCGGGAAAAGAAAATTTACTCGTAGTATCAGATTTGCGTGTTATTTAAAGCAAAGTTTTAAATTGATTCGCATTGATTTTTTATTCTTTTGTCAATTGAATTATTGTTACCAGCAGAATTGTTGGGTTAGTTTTTTAACTCATAGAGAGTTTTTGAACCATAATATGGATACTTCGTCCGAACAAGCGGCTCAAATTGTAGCACTGGTGCTACAATACAATTTAAACCAGTCTACGGTTTCTAGAATATACAGAAGGTTTGTGGAGACATGTTCTTACAGAAGGAGACGTGGTACAGGCAGGACTCGAGCAACCACCGGTCGTGATGACGATTTATTGTTACAACTTCCCTGCGAAATCGTTTCCTCACGTCAGTTAAAATTCAAAACAGAGCTTAATGAAGTGCGTGGAGTAAATGTAAGTGCACGAACAATAAGAAGAAGGTTAAAGGAAGCGGATATCACCCCTTTTAGACCAGCAAATAGTCCAAAGTTGTCTGTAGCTCACAGACAAGCTCGCTTAAGATTTGCGCGTGATCACCTAAATTGGACAGAAGAGCAATGGGCCTCCGTATTGTTCACGGACGAGTGTAGGACATGTTTATATGGTGCAGATGGTCGCAGAAGAGTCTATCGTCGACGTGGGGAGCGATATGCTCAAAGTTGCATTGAGGAGCGTGTTCCTTTTGGAGGCGGTTCATGTATGATCTGGGGTGGCATATCGATGAACGGGCGAACAGAACTTGTGTTCATAGACATGGTCCGTCAAAACGGTAATAGAGGGGGTTTGACTGCACATCGCTACATAACAGAGATCTTAGAAGATCACGTGGTGCCTTACATGGGATTCATAGGCGAAAATTTTACTTTAATGCAGGATAATGCCCGGCCGCACGCTGCTGCACAAGTTCGACAATATTGCGAAGAGGTTGGGATACGTACAATGAATTGGCCAGCACGCAGCCCGGATCTTAATCCCATTGAGCATGTTTGGGACAATTTAAAAAGAGCTGTATATGCGAGAAATCCTGTGCCCACGACTGTGGCAGCACTAAGAACAGCACTTTCAGAAGAATGGGACAATATTCCGTAAGATCTTTTAATAACCCTAATAAAATCTATGCGGAACTGATTAGAATCCGTAATAAGGGCACGTGGGGGTAATACACCCTATTAAAACATAAATAAACCCTTGCATAAAGTTTGTGTCTATTGTTAAAACCAATTTTTTTATTAAACCAATTTTACTTAAATTTCTGTTTTTTCTTCAAAAAAGTCTTAAGGTCCTTTCCAGTACACAAACTTAAACTTAAGGATACGCTGTTTTAAAGTTCACGAACCAATCTAGAGGTTTCAATTTAAATCTGTATAGAAAGTTTGCATACTTGGTTAAAATATTTATTTCAAAGTCGTCTATTACTTTGATGCAGTTTATGAGTCCGTCAGTGTACTTACCTATATTATTAAGTAATGCGGACTAAAAAAGGTAGGTACCTGACATTCGTACCGAACAGAACCATCGAAGCAATGGAGGGCTAAATTTAATTTATGTGTTTGATAGTTGCGACGCTTTTTATTGAGTCTCATGCTGAAAAAAAATAAATCTAATCATAAGTGGTTTGGGGAAGGTAATTATTTAAAAAAGGGGTAACTAATGGACGCAAAATTAAAGACGTGTCTAAGCTTTATTTAAATTTTAAGATGTAAGACGACACGTTTGGTCTAGTGGCTAACCCTAGCTGTTAACCAAACGGTCGCCGGTTCGAATCCCGCTAGGGGTAAATGTTTATGTGTTAACATTTTACCTGAGTCATGGAACCATTTTACCTTTGTACCTGAGTCATGGATGTTTTGTATTTATAATATTTATTTATTTATTTTATTATGTATGTATTTACAAAAAAAGTAATGTATGTAGTAGGGTAGGTATATCAACTGTCTGGTATCCATAATACAAGTATTAGTTGCTTAGTGTGGAATGTGTGAAGATATATGTTATTTATTCACGTCAAAAACGTACGCGGAAGGTTGCATGACACAGCAAACTCCTCCTTCGGTGATCTGCTTATGAAACAATGTACCGCAAGGCGTCATCTTGTTCTGCCAACGACACTTGTTCAAGATGGACTGGCAGGGCGGCGTGCGGTCGAACATAATTTCAGGCATTATCACGTTGTTCTCTTTTATTATTTTGTCCAATAACCTCAGTCTTTGCTTGTCTACCCGCTTCCCTTGTAACACGCGGCTCAATGCGCTCGTCAGGTTGGTATCGGCGTTGCTACAAAGAATATAAAACTAGCTGATATATATATAACGCGACTTCGTTCGCGTTGGTAAATGAAAAATATCTGACATATTTATCGCTTTGACGATGGTGGCGCTCATTTTTTTATATTTTTAAAAGATCCCACGGAAACAACATTTTTCCTAAAAAGTATCCTAAGTGTATGGCAAAAGTTTGTTTGAAAGACTAACGAAGACCCATTCATAAATCAATTTATAATGTTTGAGTAAAGTTCAAACCCAGCTTTATGTACTCAAACAGCAGGAAGTTACTTACTTAGCCAAATCTGCTTACATTCAAAATCAAATGATAGAGAAATTGAAATAACAACAGCCGTAATCGTAAGACAATGATAGTACACCTATTTGGATTCTAGATATTATTGTAAAACTAGCTGGTGCCCGTTGAAAAATAAAAATATAACGCCTTATATATACTTTTGCCAAGTGTTGGATCTTTATTTTTAGGTAGCCCTAATTGGAATATTTAGCCTATTGTCCATCCTGAAATCCAACTATTGGTGAAAGAATTTTTTAAATCGGATGAGTAGTTTCGAAGATTACCTTTTACATTCTAACAAACAAACAAACAAACATAGAAACTTTACCTCTATAATATTAGTAGTAGGTACTTAGATAGGTAATAACTTACAGATATTTAAGAAATGTGTTGGCCGTTCTATCTGCCGGTAAGCAGACTGCCACCAGCGGCATAGGTTCTTCGAAGTCATTGGCAGGCTGCAAGACTAACAAAACCGGTACTTGCAGAAATCTAGCCCAGAGAACAGCACATAACCCTCCGGCACAACAAGCGCTAGCGCAACATCCTAATATCCATGCTACCCTGGAAAGTTGTAGTATAGGTATAGTCAAGGTTTTTTTTATATTTATGGTCATTTTATGACAGGTCTGCTCGCCAAGGAAAACGCCTGAAAAACCCCAATAACGGCAGGAAGTACCATGTCCTTATTGAAGTAGATAACCTGTAACCTCCACAAGCCACGACTGTTGGTAGAAACTAGTGAAGACGTTGATACTAAAACTATTTTTTCTAGATAGGTCTCCACGTTAGACAGGCTGACGGTCTACTTGATGCTAGATGGTTTAAGGATAAATATATTGAGATGGTGTACGAGGGCTGTAGGTAACCACCCCCTTAGAGAAGACCAGCATCTTCTGTACCTTACATGCGTGTTTCAGTGAAGTGAGTTAGTGCTGTGGGATGCTAGAGCCCTTTCCCCAGTTGCGTTGCATGTGCGATAGCCACTTTTACTTTATTTATTTAGCTAAAACTTAAAGCCTAAAAAAATTTAATAGAAACTACAAATTCTATGTATGTACCGGTCAAAGCGATATGATGAGGTCAAATACTTGAATCCATGGAGAGTCGTCGTTTTGAAGAAGAGCCGTATCGCTTCGGATATCATGTTAGCTCACACTGACTTTCTCGATATAATATTCCTAGCAAGCAATTATAGAGGGTTTATATTCATTTGATTTCGATTTGATAAACACACAGTAATGTTTCCAGACTTCGCAGTAGCAATTTTAGATACGATCGCGTCCTTTGTGAAATGATCGATCAGCAGTTCCTAATGACCAAGTGGAATCAATAATAATCGCCTCGTTTAAATGTAAACTGCGATATAATTAATACCTACCTAGTATTGAACTACTTTTAGTTATAATAATATAATAATACCTATAGTAGGTATTTAAACCAATAGAATGTGCACATGTTGAATATGAAAAGACCATAGGTAGTGAAATAAATTTGTTAAACCGTTTCGGAGAGGATCACGCAAATAACAGTATTTTTTCTAGATTATGTTTGTTTAACTATATAATAAAAAATAAAAAAAAGGCGCAGGCGTTGATAGGCGCAAAACTCGAAAACGGCTGGACCTATTCGACTATTTTTTTTTAAATATTGTTGAAGCCCGAGAGATTCTTAAGAGCCCGTGAAAATGTAGACCCTATTCTTTTCCCATTCCAAAAACACAAATATCTTTTGACTTTTGGGTCAACTAGTTCTAGATAAAAAATTTTGTGTCCCCATTATTGCCACTTAAAGTTTCTTGATTTTTGGCAAATTCTTGTTGGATGTGGAAGATAATATGGGACATCTATCCTGGAAACCAGTACATACCTCTTTTGATACTTTTTATTAATGCTCCTCATTAAGGAGGTGGCAAATTTATGCGTTCGTGTGTTAACTACTAAGCTCAACAAGATACGAGTGAAACAGCGTGAAAAAGCTATGCACATAAATGAAACTAAGACTTGACGATTATAAAACATAATATTTAATGTTCCAAAAATTTGTACAAAATTTCATAAAAGTAACATGGATGTATTATTTATCATGTCAAATGTGAATATCAATAGGCCCTATTGAATAGGGTATACATATACATATAAATAACATACAATTTATGAGTACATAGATATTATTACATTTACGGTAATGCGGAATTCTATCAAATATTCTGGATGATGGGTATTAGACATTCAAGCTCAAAAAACATTGACACATCAAAGCTAACCTTACAACTATAGCCCTATAGTATAGGGCATCTGTTAGGCCTAAGACCTAGACTAGAGTATGATACAAAACAAGGTCACCAGACAAATCAAATGCCAGTAAGCATTTTTGACCGATGATTCCAGTTAATAATTATGATCATTAATTAAATTTATTATTTCAAATCAATACAGAATAAGTAATGCCACCACATGTATTGCTCCAAATTAAGTAACCATTATCATGGAACTAGATTTTGAATCATCAACTAGGTTCAAACCTGTACCACATACAAGTCCACCTTAGAAAAGCCTTTACCAACGCGCTCATCAAACGAAACAAAATACACATGTACCTATATTTTTCTAAACATCTACTTATACACTAAAACAATGGCTAACATGATTATGTATAATATATAAAACATCAACCTATAATATGATCTGGCTGCATGATTACTATGTCGTCTTCAATAGAATGGAATTTTATAGGAAATTGCCTAATGTTCGTTGAGCAAACATGAATACGTTTCAACCTGGATTTTATATCTGCATGTACTAAATTAATTTTGTTTTTAAATCGGATAAGCATATCATTCTCTAGTTACAACATGTTATCTCACAAAATTGACTATAATGGCTTTTTGTAAGTAAACGAAGCCCAATTATATACAATTTTTCGGTCAATTTCAACATTTTCTTAAGAAATTTCAACATTTTCTTAAGCAAATTTAACATTTTTCTAAGCAAATTACTAAGGAAAATGTTGAAAATGCTTAGGAAATTGTTGAAATTGACCGAAAAACTGTATAAATTACACCTTTCAAAGAGTGTGTGACACATTTCTTTATTTATTCTTTTGGTGGATGGCTAAGATAAGATCGAACCATTTTATATGCAAGTCACACAAACCAGTAAACTGGAAATTTAGGCCAATTCAATTAAAATAACCATTACTGGCAGATATCAAAAAATTCATAGTAAAATTCAAAATAGTATGAATTCATATTAATTTTAGTTAGAGTTACATTTAGTTTTAAATCAAATATTGTTAGCTATCTAGCATTTATTGATTTACAGTCCAAAAAATATACTAAAAAACTTATTGTATATTTTCATTGCCCTTACATGGGCAAGGGTTTTTATTCAGCATTTTGTTTTATGCTTATCATTATTTGTTTTATTTACGATTATTTTACTAGTTTTTGTTTAGCCCAATTGACACCGAAATTACTTTTGTAGAATAGGTAATTTAACTAAAATAAAATAACTAAAAAAAAAAAATTTAACAACGTATTTCTTACAATTTTTTGCAATGATTGATTTTATGAAAATTAAGGTTGATTTGGTATATATTTCATGTCACGGGTATTGTTAAATATGAATAGAACTGTCTAAGTGTCCATGACCTAATATTATTTATTATTTTTAGTCATATATTATTTAATTTTTTGCTGTTTTCAACTTACCCTTACTCAGGGGTAAGTCTGTCTAATTCAAAATGTTGTCTGCACTGTCTATGGGGCTCTTGGTAATAAACACTTAAGAGTATACATAACTATGTAAATACAAAATATTTGACTACCCACCTATCAAACGTATAATATACTAACAATTTATTATACTTTATGCTAACATTTACTCTGATTTCGTTTCCGACTGTACATAGAGCCAATACTCAAACAATCCAAAAAGTAGGAGCTTCTCAAACTCATAAGTTCATACTGCTTATGTGTTTGAGAACAGTTTGATTATTCGGCTGTAAAAGACATTCATTACATTTACATAAATATAGACACAAATATTTTTAAATATACACCAATCATAAAAATATGCCTTATCTAATTATTATACTAAATTGATAACAATCCTGTATTAACCATATCACCATTGTAAAACTTTGCATCAGCCTTCATTAGCAATTCATACCATTTAAAAAAACACATTTCCATATATAACTTAAAATGCAAATACAGTGTTTTATGGAATTTACAATAAATTTATTAAAAAAAAAACCTAATAAAATGTTAAGTCCCATCTCAACTCATCTTCAGCTAGATTACCTACTCCAATTACCTGTGACAAATAAATAAAGGGTTTAAGTTTAAGAAAGTAGTTAAAATTCTCATTTTTTGTTTGGTCAAACATTCAAATATCACCATCACCATAATTATCTATACATAAACCATAAATATATACCTATAAGCAGAATAAAAATAAAAAAAGGAACTCACATCGTCTCCTCATTTGATTGTATGTATCTTCGTTTCATTATAATCATAATGATGCAGTTCATTATAATCATAATGATGCAGTTCATTATAATCACATGCAATTGCACTTCACTATTTCTCGGTATTTGCAGAATGTCATTCTTTGAGTTTTGACGTAAGCGCCCAAATAAAATCTGTGTATTCCCATTAAAATAAAAGCATGTCCTGTGTATTCCCATACACTGGGTCACTTGTCATACGATCACTTAATCACTGGTCGAGTTGAAGTTAGTGTTGGATCTGGGAGAGAATGGCGGGACTCACGTCGAGGAGGCAGAAGGTGGCCCGGCAGACGGGACACGTGCAGCGGCCCGAGAGCCACTCGGAGGGCGGCCCGCGGGCCCTTGCGGCCCACCACCGAGCAATGCATGTGCAGCACCAGAGGACCCTGTTTTCATACAATCACCATTACCTATTTTAGTCCGCCATTTCACGACACGTTTGGTCCAATGGCTAGTAAACCTAGTTGTTAACCAAACGGTCGCCGGTTCGAATCCCGCTAGGGGCAAATGTTTTATGTGTTAACATTTACCTTTGTACCTGAGTCGTGGACCAGGCGAACTTTGTACCGTCTAACAGTCAATAAATGTCGTGTTACCTTTTAGATAAACTTAATTTCGAAAAGAGTCAACATGTAACCCGCTACCGCTATGTATAAAAGTACATGTACTGTGTGCACTCACATTGTCGGTTATCGCTTTTACTCCCTATAAGCCCGTTTCGATTAACGAAATATAGATGGTGCTGTGTTTAATGTGTGAATGTGTACCTGCAGTTGCACGTCTGGCAAATCTGAGGTCCCGAGTAGCCCGGAGGTGGTGGTGCACAACGTCTAGTCAGTTTCACGTCTGCCTGCGCTTGCATACATCCAATGCATTGCTCCAGGGGCTAAAACAACACGCTAATCTCATAATCAAGCAACAGTAAAAGGTAAACATATAAATTGTATAAAACTAAAAGATAAACATATAAAATCGTCGAGGGCCTCTCACCATCTCTATTAATCTAAATAGGCTAACCGAAATTTAAAGTCACCGGTAAGAAAGCGTACGAGTTTCACCATCTTCGAGTGGCATTACTCAAGGGTAATTTCAATGAAGTTGACACGATACTCGTAACATTTACTCGCTAAATAGCTTTATTTGAAAACTAACTAATCAACACTATACTTGTAGTTGGTGAAAGAGGCCCTTAAACTATTATAATTATGATGTGTTAATATTATAATTATAATATATATAAACTATTATAATTATAATAGCTCAACTAGATTCAGTTCTTTTTTTATAAAATTAATAAATAATCAAATTGAAGTAATGAATAAATAATTTTAAACAAAAAGACAATTTTTTTAATAATTTAAACAGTATTATACTATTTTTTAAATTATTTAAACATTATTTAGTTATTTTTAAATTATTTTACACTAGTTAGTCTCTAACTAATAGTGTGCTTGTACTGTAGAAACCACAGATACACTTAGATAAGCGTCAATTGAAAAAAGTTCTTTGACCTCATCAGGAATCCAAGAATTCAAGAAATGAAAGAATGAATCAAGGAAATGAATCCGAGAGCTTTGACACCTTAACCACTCCAAACAATGAGCTCAATCATATTGCATCTAAAGCTGAGAGAACAGTACTTTTTTTCTGGATGAAAGACACCCTATGTCCATTTTTGCATCCTTGACAGGAATATTTCTATATGCAAAATTTCACAATGACCGGTTGAGTAATTAACAACAAAGATGACAAATAATTAGAATAGTGAAAAAAAAAAACATACCTCTTCGACATAGTAGGCGGGGTTCTGGTCCACACAATGCTTGAACACGGTGATGAACCTCTCAATCATCGAAGGCAACAGCGATATGTGCTCAGGAACTCGGACGGGCCGCATCAAACGAGTCTGCAGATCTCGCAGTAGGGGCGTGGAGATGCGAAATTTAAAGCCCTTTATATCATCACGTGTCGGTATCACGTCTATGTTTAGATACTGAACTTCTTCTTCCCCGGCGAGTTGGAATGTGGGGAGATCACACTTGAATAAAAAAAAAAAAGAAACTTAATGAAAAATCTCTTCCTTACATTATGTAGTATAAATTGAAGTCGCCGTCCGCGTCTGTGTGTCTGTTCGCGATAAACTCAAAAACTACTGTAGACCAGTAAAACCTAAAAGTCCTAAAAGTTCTCTCAAAACCTGCATATGGTAGGTGTCCGCGTCTATTAAAAATCTAAGGTCAAAGGTCACAAAAATCGATTCGATTTCCTATAGGGTTTTCGCAATTTGTGTTTATTATCAATATTGTAGAGTATTAAATTTCTTACAACTTTTGTTTCAAAAAATTTTTATACGTTAAATCGTTTTCGAGATAGAGGGCGGAGAGCGCGCGGTTAGAGTTCCAGGTCGAGAGCGAGGTCCCGGTCAAAAATACGCCATATAAAGTTATTAATTATTGATAATACGATAAATTAACTATTATAATCAATATTGAAGTTATAGTGGCGAAGTGGTGGAGGGACCTCAACTAATACTTGTGACAGATACACGTAACACAATTACAATTACCAACTGTTTATAATAAATTACATTTATTATAATAAACAGTTTTTATCTAGTTTTGACTAATTTAAGTGGGTTACTGCACCGATTTTCATGCTGTTTTCACCAATGAATAGAGTGGTTCTCGAGGAGGGTTTTGGTATATAATTTACAAAGTTACGCGAGCTTACAAAGTTACAAAGAGTTTACAAAGTTAGTTTTTATATATAAAAATCAATAGTTGCGAGTTAGTTTTGCAAAAACTCAAGAAGTAGTGCTAGACCATTTTAAATCACTTGGTTTTGTAAAAGTTGTTTTCTTTGGGTTAGGCATTATTGATTCTGATGTGCAGTCCAACGACTAACATGTTTTTTTTTAAGAGAAAGCAACTCAATGATTTAAAAATAAACATTATACAAGTAGAGGAATTCGTCGCATATATCCGGCTCTGGTGAAATACACACGAAATTAATTGTCGGATAAATCAGACTATGGGGGCTAAAGGGTTAATTCGGATTTCACTTATGGAAAGGGGATAATGTGGGTAAAATACTTACGGCTGTTGCCACCAATGTGCAGTCAGCTTGTCTAATAGTCTGGACATTGTACTGAGTGACTTTGATGATCCAGCTCTCCGTCGCTATGAGCTTGCTTGTTGTGCTCAAGGATACACACACCTTGTCCACACTGTAACATCATTTTGTGTTAAAACACTATTTTATATATCTATATCTAAACTGTATAAAACTGAAGAGTTTGTTTGTTTGGTTGTACACGCTAATCGCAGGAACTACTGGTTCGAATTGAAAAATTCTTTTTGTGTTGGATAGTCCATTTATCGAGGAAGGCTATAGACTATAGAGAACGCGGACGAAGTCGCTTTTTGAAAGTTATTAGTATAACTATCATTAGGTTAATTGAGAAAAGGTTAAATTAATCTTGTTAAAAAATGCACTTTTCTTACCTGTTAAATTCATGATTAAGACTAGATGCGATTAATCTCCAATCAATTCCCTCTGTGACATAGGGAAGGAAGGATTGAACGATTGGGTGCTTTTTCTGGTCACTTTCCCACCATGTAACTATTTTGTAGAGCAACAACAGAGGTATCATTGCGGCAGCGGCCGAAGCGGATGCCAAAAATGGCCACCGTATTCCACCACACCACAAATAGAAAAAGTAAGTGAGGGGTAGCATGGAATGGATAAATTTAGTAATGACGATTCTATATAAGTGATACCCGACGAAGTTTCTGTTTTCGCTCCCGAGAAAACTATCGAATATTTGCGGAATAGTGAAACCAGCAGCTAACAGTTCAGTGGGCGGATATACCAGGCACAAAGTAAATAGAATGAAGAATAAAGTCAATATGTAAAAATCCATTGTGATAATTGGCAGCGCAAATCTTGTAGAATATTTCTTCTCTTCTTTAGGGGTAACAATCCATAAAATGTGACCAACTAAAAATCTTTTTAGATTATTCAGGTAATATACATATTATATACTATATAATATCCGTAAAAATGATGCACCACAGAGAAAATGATGTACCAAATCAAACAAAAAACAAAATCACTGTCACCTGTCAACAGCTAAATTCAATAATAATTCAACTCAGAAGTCACACACAGACCACACCTTGACAGAACACAGACACAGAGCAGAGAGATACAATACAACACCACACACACAGACTATACAATATAACAACACAGACTATACAACACCAGACCACAGACTATCTACCACAACACAGACTACACAATATGTATTATCTAGCGGTTTACCATAGTACTCTGTGGTCTAAACTTTGTAATAATCAAGGAACATGCACTTCTCTAGCGAGGGGTAATAATTAAGTTAAAATCAAAACAATAAAATGGTTGGTTGATTGAAGAAAATAGAAATAACTAAGCCACTTTTTAATTTTTTAACTATTTTACCATGCAGGTAGCCTTATTAACAGCGCGTAAAGATATTTATAAAGTGCTTTGTGGTGCAAAGTTATCTATGTCTTTGTCATGCGCGCCCAGAACACAGTATACCACTATATACCCACAGAACGCTATAGTCGCCTTATTTTAGTTTCTATGAATGACACGTAACATTAAGTGACATTGACTTGACGTTTGCGGATGTGGTATTGCATTATGTGTTTGTTGCATTTGATTTAATTAATATTTTAACTTAATTTTCCAAATAAAGTAGCTACATTATAGTAATTTTGAATGAAATAAATAAATTGAGGATAAAAAGAAAACCATCTGTTAATTTTTCTTATTGCTGAAACACAGGTAAATAAAGAAATTAATACAATTATGTTGGGATTTGTAACAACATTTTCATATTTTCTAAAAGTTAAATTTGTGAGCATAAAGTGTGACATAGTATTTAAATTTGTATATTATAACTCAAATACCGTGTTACAATATTTATTGAATTTATCATTAGTACTGAAATTAGTTTTCAGAGCTAATCAAATAGGGTACAACTAAACTAAAATGTGCTAGAGTTGATCATTTTTCTTTTATTTTATAGGACATTACACATAGTCCTATACATTGTAATTGTTGATATAACCTAATAAACCCATACCAGTTATAATAATTTCATTTAAAGACTTATTGTAATTTTTGAATAAAATACTTTTCTCTTATTTGACACGGGCAATGCCCGAGAAGGCAGTAATAGAAATTTCTTCAATGTTCTGGGCTCATGATCAATGTAAGACTATATTGACTTCATCCAAATAATTAAACAAAAATAAAACGTTGTTATAATGGTAATGGAAAATTTTTCATATATTTTTCATTGAACAATATTATATTTCTTTTTAATAAGCAATAGACAAACTCTGTACAAAAAGTTTATGCATGAGAGTTTTGAAGAGATATCAGCTAAATTACTGAGCGACCATTAAACAAATCAAAAGAACAGGACAAACTACAAAACAATCTGTGAGCACTGACATTTTTTTTTACAGAAATATGGCGGGTGTGGAGCAGCCGTGTTATACCTTAATTAATTTTCCAACAGACTCGGAACCACACAATGAAATGCAACTTAAGATTGACCTTGGTAAGAAACTTCCTATAACTATATCTATAATTATTAAAATAAACGTCAATAAAATACAGAACTTATGAAATCTTTTCAAGCCATAATAACATTTTAGTGACCACTGTGTTCTCGTTAATAAAGGATTTAATTATTAGGTTATTAGGTAAATTATTAGGTAGCTTATTGTAAGCTTTAATTACCTAATATTTCGGTCATGTTGTACTAGTCTATAACTTTGATTTTTGTAATAAATTTATATTGCCTACTTACTTTGAATTCTATTTTGCTGTGTTTTTGACCAAAAACATTTGGGTATTTTCAAACAAACATACACAATGTGTATGTATATGCATGAAGGCATAAGACATGACATATCCGAAGAGGACTTCATGGCACATAATAAACCTCTCATGACTGCAAAATTTCAGAGCATTTTCTGTTTTCAGAAAAAGGTGACACCAAAAAGAAAATTGAGGCTCTCAAAAAGACCATAGGCATAATTCTGTCTGGTGAGAAGATACCAGGTCTTTTGATGATCATCATCAGGTTTGTCCTGCCCCTCCAAGACCACACCATCAAGAAACTGCTCCTCATATTTTGGGAGATAGTGCCAAAGACAACGCCAGACGGCAAACTGATGCAGGAAATGATTCTTGTTTGTGATGCTTACAGAAAGGTTAAAAATTAGATTATTATTATTTTTCCCTCTATTTTAATATTATTTTATTTTATATTTATAAAAAGAATATTTGCTCGATAGCAGGTTTGGAAAGGTCTCCTTCTCATATTTTTATAATATGAATGAATTATATTTGGGTTTACTTCTTTAAATAAAACACCGAGCCCTGGTAGGAGACAATATTTATATTTTATTGGAGACAATTTAATTCAATTATGTATGGGTAGTAGAAGTGTTAAATGTTGCTACTCATCGATCACAATTCTGTATAGGATCTTCAACACCCGAATGAGTTCATCCGGGGGTCGACGTTGCGGTTCCTGTGCAAACTGAAGGAGCCGGAACTGCTGGAGCCTCTGATGCCAGCCATCCGAAGCTGTCTCGAGCACAGGCATTCATACGTGCGAAGGAACGCCGTTCTTGCTATATTCACTATTTACAGGTACATACTTGTCATTTTTGACGTCAAAAGGTTATTTTAAAATGACCTTTCATATAAAACTTGCAGGAAAATCTTTTCTGTCAATATCTCTGAAGTAGGTTTATGTTTCGCGCATAGCAGATTTTGGTTTGACAATGACGAATGTTCATTTCGTCATCATCATGTTTTATGCCTATTATTACCTTGCAACTTATTACTACTCGGCCGACAATTGCACTACTTTCGGCCTCAGCAGTAATTTAAAGTGAACGGACAGAAACTTCGAGTTCCTGATCCCCGACGCGCCCGAGCTGGTGGCGAACTTCCTGGAGACGGAGCAGGACATGTCGTGCAAGAGGAACGCGTTCCTGATGCTGCTGCACGCGGACCAGGAGCGCGCGCTGTCGTACTTGGCGGCGCGACTGGACAGCGTGCAGGGCTTCGGGGACATCCTGCAGCTAGTGATCGTGGAGCTGGTGTACAAGGTGTGCCACGTGAACCCGGCGGAGCGCGCGCGGTTCATCCGCACCGTGTACAGCCTGCTGAACGCCGGCAGCGCCGCCGTGCGCTACGAGGCGGCCGGCACGCTCGTCACGTTGTCGCAGGCGCCGGCCGCCGTGCGCGCCGCCGCCGCTTGCTACATCGACCTCATCGTCAAGGAGAGCGACAACAACGTCAAGCTCATCGTTCTCGGCCGCCTGGGCGCGCTGCGCGAGGAGGGCGGCGAGGCGGCCACGCGCGCGCTGCCCGAGCTCGCCATGGACGTGCTGCGCGTTCTCCACTCCTCCGACCTGGACGTGCGCAAGCAGACGTTGGAGCTGGCGCTGCAGCTGGCGACGCCGCGCCACGCCGAGGAGCTGGTGGGCGTGTTGCGCAAGGAGGCCGCGCGCGCGCACGCCGCCGACCACGAGGACGCCGCGCGCTACCGCCAGCTGCTCGTTCGCGCGCTGCATCGAGCCGCTCTCAAGTTCCCGGAGGTGGGCGGCAGCGTGGCCCCCGCGCTGCTGGATCTGGTGGGCGAGGGCAGCGAACCGGCGGCCGCAGACGTGATGCTTTTCGTGCGCGAGGCCCTGCACGTCTTCCCCGAACTCAGGCCGCAAGTCTATCAGGTACCAAACTCTTACCGACGTCTCTTGCACTCTTTGTGTACTCTTTGCATTAACAAATAAATTGGTCCGGTCGACAGAAACTTTTGGAGTGTGTGAGCAGTATCCGCGTGGGCAAAGTGGCCCGTGCGGCGCTGTGGCTGGTGGCGGAGTTCGCCGAGACGCCGTCGCAGGCCCAGTCCGCGTTGACCATCCTAGCGGCCGCCGCGCCGCCGATGGACGCCGGCGAGCAGGCCGACGACGAGGCCCAACCGCCGGCGACCGAGGCCAAGCCGGAGCCGGCCCGTCAGCTCGTCACCAGCGACGGCACGTACGCCTCGCAGTCGGCCTTCAACCTTCCGCAGCGCGAGACGAACGGCGCCGGTGCCACTGAGACGCAAGGTCTTTCTTTTTTTCTTCTTTATATCACCACATTCACGTTAAAAGACGCACCCTCTGTATAAAACTGTTGTTTTCAATAGGCAAAAGTTGAATTGAGCTAAACAGATGAAATTACTCCCTTACTCATAAAACGAAACACAAGAACTCTTCTGTTATTATTCTGCCCTCTTTATATAAACGCGGAATTGCAGGTCTGCGCGCGGCCCTCCGCGACGGCGAGAGTTTCACGGTGGCGTGCGCGTGCTCGGCGCTGTGCAAATTGGCGCTGAAGCTGACGCGACCCGAGTCGGCGCGCGCGCTGCACGCGGCGGCCGCACTGCTGGCGCACCACACGCGGCGCGGCGCGCTCACGGCCGACGACGCAGAGCATGCGGCGCAGTGGCTTCGCGCGGCCGCCGCGGCCTCCACGCCCGAGCCATTGAGCGCTGCGTTGTTGTCCGCGCCGCGCGACGCCCTCGCCGCGTTGTTGCAGGAGCGCCGCGAGGCAGACAGCGATGCGAAGCAGAGCGACGCTAAGACGCAACACGTCGTCGACGTGCACGAGGGCATCGTCTTCGCAGCGTTGGCAGGTCTCTCTTCCTATTTATTCAAGCTAAAGGTAGCAGTCACTTCGTATCACGTACTACGCGACGCCCCTATATTACTACGGATAATGTAGGTGGTCTTGAATCTTGATCGTAGACATAACGCGCTATACAACACGAACTATACAACTATACACTTTTTATACAACATTCCTATTTATTCCTTTTAAACCTTCTGATGGTGTTGTTTGTGTTTTATTTTTGTATACAAAACCACCGTGACGGTATGGGCGGTGTCGAATTTCTTGTTTTACCACTCCGCAAACTGCCCAAACCCAACTCTGATCAATATCTAACTGCAGAATATGAATTTGATTGTCATCGCTTGGCAGGCCCTAACGCTGCCGGCGCAAACCATGACATCTTCGAGATGTCGCTGTCGAAGGCGGTGGAGGGACGCGGGACTGGAGTCGCCGGTGGGGAGACCCGCAACCGTTTGTCCAAGGTAGTTTCTTATTTGTATCTATTTTGTTGAAACGATTGTTTCTTACAATAGACGTATTTTGGCGTGTCAGCCCATAATTGAAAGCAGCAAGTGGTGATACTGAGTCGTATTTATTCGAAGGTGACGCAGCTGACGGGCTTCTCAGACCCGGTGTACGCGGAGGCTCTGGTGGGCGTGAACCAGTACGATATCGTGCTGGACGTGCTGCTGGTGAACCAGACGGACGACACGCTGCAGAACTGCACCGTAGAGCTGGCCACGCTGGGCGACCTGCGGCTCGTGGAGCGGCCGGCGGCCGTGGTGCTGGCGCCGCGCGACTTCGCCGCCATCAAAGCGCACGTGAAGGTGGCGTCCACCGAGAACGGCATCATATTCGGCAACGTGGTGTACGAGGTGGCCGGCGCGTCCATGGATCGCGGCGTGGTGGTGCTGAACGACATCCACGTGGACATCGTGGACTACATCCAGCCGGCGGCGTGCGGCGACGCCGAGTTCCGTCAAATGTGGGCCGAGTTCGAGTGGGAGAACAAGGTGTCCGTGGTGACGAGCGCGACGGACCTGCGCGCGTACCTGGCGCACTTGCTGGCGTCCACCAACATGCGCTGTCTGACGCCCGACAAGGCGCTGTCGGGTCAGTGCGGCTTCATGGCCGCCAACCTGTACGCGCGCTCCGTCTTCGGCGAGGACGCGCTCGCCAACCTCAGCATCGAGAAGCCGCTGCACAAGCCCGACGCCTGCGTCGTCGGCCACGTGCGAATCCGCGCTAAGAGCCAGGGCATGGCGCTGAGCCTCGGCGATAAGATCAACCTGATGCACAAGACGCCCCCGAAGCCTGTGCAGGCGCAAGACTCCGAGGCCGCCATCGCTGCCGCCTAGCAATAGTAATACTAACACTTATATATTACATCAAATATTATATTATTATTGATAAATTATTTCTATCTTTCCTTTTGGTCTTATTACTATCAAGTCTACTATTAATCAACCAACCAGCCTAAGGGGTAACTTGGAATAGTTTTCAAGGCTGTCTTAAGAATAAGAGTCCGTCTACCGCAATTGCAGCCTACAATAATATTATATCGACAGTAAAAATGAGTTAACAACAAATCTGCAATAGTCAAAGAATACAGAAATGTGAATGAACAAATTTAGTCATTATAGTTGTGGCACATAATTATGTGCCAAAAAAAAAACTTTCATGGTGATCTTGTAAAGTAAGAAGTTCTTGTGACTAAAATATCTTGGTTTCCACTTTCCCTTTTTAGAACATTTTATATAGAAACTTTGTCATGCTATTCGTACAGATATTCTCGATATGAGCAAAAACCAGAAAAAAAAGGTACCTTCATCCCTTTCCTTTGCCCTCAGCACAGCCCCCAACCCTTAAGGATGTTCACTGATCCTTTTAGTAAGTTCATCTTGATACCGCAAGGTAATAACTATACCAATTTTCAAAACTTGTGAATGATATGAAATTAGTTATTGACAGACATCGCTTGGTAACTTATATTACTAACCTATATTACATTTTAAAATAATTGCTTATTTTATGGAGTCTGGAATTGAGGAAAGCGAGTATCTTTATTTCTTAAATGGCGACGTCACAATTTTTGTAAAATTTGTCAATATTCTTATGAAAGTTCATAATATTTTAATAGTATATTAATTAAATTAAATCGTATTAATAAATATGAGGAAAAGAGGAAAGGGAGTGGAGGAAAATAAAAAAACGCTTGGAACTTATGAAATAAATTAGTTTATTGGTGTCGTCCCAGATGACGTGGACGTTTTGTGTTTGTGTGCTCTTGTTTCGTAACGGTACAACAGTATTTAAAAAGTATAAATAATAAAAATAATTTATAATAAGTTAAATGGACTTCCGTGCTTGCGCCTCGCAACCCTCTTCTGGAACAAAAACAAATTACTAATTAAACATTTGAATATAAAAGGCTATTTTTACAAATGACACTGGCAAAATCATCGGAGATCTGATTTTGAGCCAAGACATCAAAAGAGAAGAAGAATTACTAACTAAACAAAATTCGATTATTGACTTTTTTTTTAATATACATATACTTATTTCGCATATCTCGAAAGATAAAGTTTTGCTTTTTAAGTCTACCTACAAAGATACTTGTAAAGAAAGTTTTTTTTATATAATTATTTATTAAAGCGTCATCTCGCAATTTTTTGTCGATTGAGTTTCCTCAAAAAACTCAAAATTGCAAGATGGCGCTATATAAATGGTCCAACTTAGTATCACGCACTAATGCCTGCTATACACGATCAAGTTTATAGTCTAAAAACAGATTATGGCAAAGCCTATCGCACGATGGACTTGGTTGTGTATGGCTGGCATAATGTTGATCCGTTGAGGAACTTACTTATTCCTCTTCTTCTTCCTCCTCTTCCTCTTCTTCTTCCTCCTCCTCTTCCTCCTCCTCCTCCTCCTCTACGATCTCCTCCTCCTCCTCTTCGGGTTCGGGCTCGTACACGGGCTCATCTTCCTCTTCCTCGCGGGCCTTAACATCTTCCTCGCCCTCGGGGGATTCAGGATCGCCCTGCTTCTTGCCGGGCCGTTCTCCGAACCATTTGGGCAATCTCGCTACAAAACCAAAACACCATTAAGCAAAATAACTTACTAAATTACGGTATTTCAATTTATAAGAAAATATTTGAAAAAAATATGAGATCTGTGTATAACGCGTTGCAATCCTGCGGAAAAAAACAGTTCTAGTTCTAGTACTGTCTATAACAAAAATATAATGTCTTAATAAAGGTTACACTTTTCACTTCAAAATGTTTTGTCGGTTGGACATATTACATATTAAAGTATTATCCTGTACCACAAAATTTTGATACAAGAGGATAAATGTACAATGTTATAAAAATAAAAATGTATATGTTGAAATTCAAAAGTGACATGCTAAAATAAATGCAGAAAATCCGCTTTTTTCGGGTAGTCATGCTAAAACTTCGTTCAATGTTTGATGCGCATATATATGAACACATAAAGTACATTACCACAATTACTCAAAAATCGTCAAATTTGGTTATTCTATAAAAATTTGGATAAAATAAACAATTAATTAATTAAATAAGTATAAAATTCAATTTTGAATACTAGGTATCAAAACTTTGAGTATAAAAAATACATTCTTAACGTAATCCATGACGTTACTTTCTATTCATTAAAAAAGAATTTTTTTTGGCTTCTTTAAATTTAGTACCCAAAATATTGATAGCAAGTAGGTAGAATCTTAAAAAATATATTTTGTGGTAAATCGATGACTTACTTTTTTGCCTGCCACCGAACTGCTCGGCTCTCTCAGACCACACCTTCTCGAGGAAGTCCTTGTTCAGTTTCTCTAGGTCCTAGACGGTTAACACAAGGGTTCAATGCCATCACACGGAATCTACACAACTGACTTCCACGTGGCAACAAGTTATTGACAATCACGCTGCCAAATCGTCTAGTGCCCAATCGATGACAAGTCAAACACATAAGTCTAGATAATGGCAGTGGTCCAAAACACATAAGTCTAATTAGGCACAAGTCGATTGGGCAATGTTTCCAAATCATCGAAGTACAACAAGTATGGATTTCGCGTGACAAATGCCAAAGCGGCACATAATAAGTACACCTAAAACGGAATCATGGCGGAGAAGAGCCTTCACGCGTCAATGGTAAAAGTTAATAACGACCAAGTTCTATTCATTTTAAACTCCAATGTTTTGACTTAAAGTAACATTGCTCTACGCATTCACTTTTCTCCGCCGCATCTGTCTGTCTGTCTGTTCGTGATAAACTCAAAAACTACTGCACCGATGTTCATGCTGTTTTCACCAATGGAAGGTTTTAGTATGTAATTTACGAAGTCGCCAGTGTTTCATAAAGTTCCTAGTGTTTTGTATGGCGTGCGAAATCCATAGTTGTAGTACATCGATGCTCCAAATACATAATATCTGGTGAACAGTTAGGACATAGGGACATGCCTAGGTGACATGCTGTCGACAGGACCTCGGGGGCATTCCAATGCACAAGACACCAAATCTGTGTGTACATTCGCCCCTTACTTTTCTTGCGGGTCATGAACTGTTCCATCCTGTCATTCCAAATTTTATCCATCATTTCAGCTACTTCTGTATCGTAACCCTGCGTTTAAAACCAGTACATTGCATTGTGTGCTATTGTACTCGTGTTTAGTGTTCACTTGTAACAGAGGGGTCATTAGATGTGTTGCTGCTAAGAATAATTTTAAATGTCGCTAAGGGCCTCTTTCACCAACTACAAGTATTGATTAGTTACTTTTCAAGTAATGCTAATTGGCGAGTAGATGTTAAGAGTATCTTGTGTCAATTTCATTGAAATTACCCTTGAGTAATGCTACTCGAAGATGGTGCAACTCGTACGCTTTTTTTACCGGTGATTTAATATGGTGGTTAGCCTACTTGACACTTTACTCAGAGATGGCGAAAGAGGCTCTAAGATTATAAAATTTATTATTTAATTTTTTTTTTGTACTATCATTTATTTATCCAAAGCAAACCTAACAGAATTTAAATCAGATATATGTAAGATACTGTGAAAAATTGAATCAGTTTATTTGATATAATCCTGCAATTTTGAAATGGAGAATTATAAGAATTTGGTGTATTTAATTGATTTAGTTATCATTATCATAATTATACTCACGCCCTCGAAGAGTTTCTTCTTGTCGTCATAGGACCGTGTGTCGACGCGTCGCTCGTATTTGGACGCTACTTGGATTTTAGGCTGAAATTATAAAATCAGTTATTACAAATAAACAATTGGATCCTAAATGGTAAACTGTGTGTGGGTGACTTACCGGGTGTTTGCCTGTGAGTGCCTCGGGGTCGAGACCCTTCTTGAGAGCCTTGTGTCTCAGCTGTTGTTTCTGTCTTTCTTTAAGCTCTTTTAACTGTAGAAAAAAGTTAATTGTAATTAAAAAAAATCACCATTCTAACACCTATTGTGTAGCGAAATCAAAAATTTTCTTTACTCACGTCGTAGTCCTGCCTCTTTTGCCTTTCTTCTAAGTCATATTTCTCAGTTTCGAGCTTAATGATGCAGTCCCAGAGCTCTTGAGCCTTCTGTCGGAGTTTGTCCACAGAAAGGTTCTCAATATTCAAAGGCTTGATACGGATAGACAGGGAGATCTTCTTCTCTTCCTCGAGTTGTTCCTTGGTCTTATTGCGTTCAATTTGAGCGTTGCTCAGGCCAAACTGTTAAAAATATATTCATTAATTAGTCTAATAGTCATTGTAGTCAGGAATACCACAGTCAAATAGATAGTCCGTAATGTCAGAATCTGTCCCTTTGTAAAACTACTTCCCATGTGTTAAGGGATACCTGAGGTCATTGCCCTATCCTCACTCCTTCGTTTTATCTTCTCTCTATTAGGTCATTTACAGCATACACATTTTCGGGATCTTTTGGATCTCCGGGAAAATTTCAATTGATGTTTTTGAGAATTTTAATAATTTGATTTTTTACACATTTGATAACTACCATCCCAGTGTGAACATTATTTATGGTTTCTCTAAGCGTTCTGCGCTTTAAAATTTGTATTTAGTACTTACGTTGTCACTCTTCTTTTGGATGGTGAAGTTAGGTCCGGTCTTGCTCGACTCCTTCATCGCCTGGAGCATAAGCTGGCGTTTCTTCTCGGCCTCCTCCAGCCGTTGCCTCTTCTCCTCGATGTCACGTTGTTTCTTCTCTTCGATCTCACGGACCCTTCTCTCCTCCTCCTCCTTCTTCTTCTGGGCGAGGCGTTTCTCTTCCTCGGCGCGGGAGATCTGCAAGTGTATCACTTTAGACACATCTGTTCATTTTTGCTTAACGATCTTAAGAAATATATAACGTTGCCTCACCTTGCGCTTGGCCTGCTTCTCCTTGAGGCGCTTGAGCTCTTCCTCTTCCTTGGACCGTTGTTTGCGCCATTCGTTAATGTATTCCTTCAATTGCTCATCCAAGTCCGACCGCTTCTGGTCTTGACGCTGTAACCAATTGTAATAGGATATTATTTATATTTAGGTATGTTTTACATGATGATGATGAAAAAAATGATGTTTTACAAATCACTCACCTTGATGAATTCTGGATCTCCCTCACCCCTGAAAAATGACAGATATTCTTTAGAAATCTCTTTTTTCAATGGTAAAAATGTTACTGTTAATGAAACAGTTATAACGGCGAACAATACATAAGATTAGACATACCACTTCTGTTACGGCGATAACAGTTTTAACAAGGTGTATGTCGGCATTGCGTCTCGCACATGTGCGGCTTCAGTTACATATTGTTAAAACTCATTAATGAGAATAAAATTAGAACTGTTAACAATTTATTTAACACTTGATAATCATCTGAGGTTATATTTTGCAATGGATTATTATTATTTTTTGAATAAATATAAATAGGCGTCGTCGGTTCTGTGTAATTTGTTGCATATTTTGTTTGTCATATCTTTTATGTCGAGATAACATATAGGCTGGATTGTAATGTGTCATGAGAATAACGATACGAATTACATATAATATATAATTATTGTCTAGGTAATCATGCTTCGGTAATAGTTAACATGCAACGATTCTTTATAGCGTGGCAACGGGTGCGATCAATGTTGACCGACATTTTGAGCGTTGGCCGAACGGCGCGAGCGCAAACCATTCAAAAATAGAACGCCTGCCGACCGCTAGAAATAGCCCACGGTGGTAACGTGGGTACACTCGGAATCAGAGAAAACTATGTAACATACCACACCACCCGTCCCTGGAAGTTTATACAGATTATATAATATTAGATGTTGCCCGCGACTTCGTCCGCGTTCTCTTTAGCCTTCCTCGGTAAATGGACTATCCAAAACAAATCCAAAAAATAATTTTTCAACTTGAACAAGTAGCTCCTGAGATTAACGCGTACAACCCAACAAACAAACACACTCTTCAGCTTTATATATTGGTAGGTATATATAATATATATACGTTTTTCTAATTAAGTACTTTATTTCCGGACCAATTTTTTTTTCTTTTTGAAAATTTAATTTATTAATTTATCTTAAAAAATCAGATTCTACACAATAATTTCAATGTAATCTGCATTTATAATGCAGCGAGGAACTATTTTTTAGGTTTAAATTTTTTTATAATTATCATAATCTGTATACACTACTAAGAACGGGTGGTTTGGTTAATGAGAATAACTTTCTTTGCTTTCGACTGTACACGATCAAGAGGTCATCTGGTCGGGGCGGATATTTAGGGAGCGGAAAGTTGCGCGCGCGCCGTACAAGTTAATGAGAGAGTAACAGTTAGTGACACCACAGATAGCGGTGCAACTTACGCGATCGATGGTCTACTCCTAGAAACAGAAAACAACAATCAGCCTCCACTTCACTCCACAATATTCTACATCTCATTAAATCAACTTAAAGAGAAACTATGAAGCAGTGAGATATTAAATTCGCGTACGTTCACAAACAGCACAGCAATTCGGGCCGATATTTTTTTACAAAGTTGACAACCATCTTTACAATAATTTGCCTACATTACATAGAAGACAATAATAAGAAAGTTAATTTAAATGCCAATAGCTTTTGCATTCCAAAGTTGTCACCACAATTTTGACTAGGAAGCGAAGCACAATTTCAAATTGTAAAGAACGGATTCCACTTACTCTGGTTTCGGGGCAGGTCTTCATGTAAAACGGCAGCAGCGAAGTAAAGAAAAAAAATCATGATTAGAAAAATTGAACAAAATATTTGTAAATATAATAAAGAATTCAATAAAAGCAGGAAGCGTTAAAAAGTAATTTAAATTGCGGACAAAATCACTCATAGAACAAAGAGCGTAAACTTACGCTTGTCAAGTTAGTTGAAATGGTTTGTTACGTTAGAGATTTCAGTGTTAATAGGCGCGGTTGTGCTCTAGGACAGCTCCTAACAGTGATGGTATTCTGAAAGCAACAGAAGCGAATATAAGCACTAAGTTACAAGCGTTACGTGCGGCACTAGACTTAGCCTAAATTAGCGTAGGGAGCGTAAGTGCCGGACCGACTGAAAGGGCACGCAACTTACTTCCTGCAACAAGAGAAAATTGGGTTTGGTGAGGGCGTGCAATAAGCCCAAATGTGTTGGCTAATCGAAGTTTCTACGGCTGAAAACTTAAACCATGCCTCAATTCGACCACACGTTGTACAAAGTAAAATCAAATGTCACTCTACTAATTCTGAAATATGATAGACTCGCCAAGGCAAAGAGACCAGGCCCAGAGAAGCTGAAATTGTCAAAATCCAAACAGAATCTAAAATCTAATAAGAACTATACAGTTAAGTACTCGGAGATCAATTATTTGAGACGATTGAGCTGAATCAATACTTACGTCTCAACGACTTCTTCTACTTCCTCCTCCTCGGAGCCACTGTGAATGAGATGGTTACATATAGTTAGTTATACACAATCAAGATACGATACACTATTATTCAGGGACACAACATGAAGGATCTACAAATGGATCGTTTCTGTTAGCACCTGCGGGTATAACGAGTAAACAAATATCCTTATTATGACACATTATGCAAGGGTTACGAATACTACGAGGGAAGCTCTTGAACTTGTTGAAAGTGTGCCAGTATTTCTTGTGTATAGTATATAGGCATTTATGTATTTATCAGTGTTTACCTCTCGCAAAAAATTGAAAAATAAATAAATTGTATTTGATTTAATACTTACGAATATTCTTCCTCGTCAGACATGGTGTTGTTTTATTATTCTGAAAGAAGAATTCGACTGTTAATTTGTTTTTGTTTTCATTGTCTTCGTCTATTATTATTTTCGCATCCCGATGTATTGGCATATCATGTTCGTTTATCATTGTAGGAAGAATTGTTTGTCTTGTTCGCATTTAATTAATCAAGTTCGATATTATTAACGAATGTGTCGAACGATGTGCCAAATGCGTATACCTATTCATTTATCGGGCGCCAGATGTGAAGGTATTCGCGTGGGTATGTCTAAAACTTGCTCAACGTTCTTATTGTTTATGGAACGTTTTATTTTTAGTGGTTTTATCTTTCGTTGCCATTAAGCACACCTACGGACGGTCACGTAGCTGGCACGCGTTCAAACCGAGTGTAAAATTGGATTCCACATCCCGACTAAATGTTGCCCAGGATTTCGTGCCTCGGACGTTACAATTTTTATATTTCTATCGGATCCGCGGAAAATTCTTCTAACATTTGCCGAGAAAAAGGTCTACTCTGAGTTTTAATCGAATATGTTTCACGCTGTTTTGAGCCATATTCATTCTTGGTAACTGAACTTCGAAGTATACACTACTGTACCTACATAGTCGTATAATATCCAATAAACTGAAAATTATCAAAAGCATCAAGGACAAAACCTACTCAGACTGACATAATCCAATATCCTGGTGTAAATTTAGAACATTTCCTTTCCGAAGTTATCTTCAAAATTAAAAATTTAAATCAACGGCCTTACAAAATTGACTAATGACCATGACCACAAGACAATGACATAATTATCCGGTTAAAAGCGAGGTTTTTGAAAAAAAATATAACACTAATAACTGAATAATCCATTAAGAAAATAAGGGAAATAAAAATAATCGGAAATTAGATCAAAGAACAGAATTATATCGGATCAAAGCGAATTTCATAAAAATTTGTAAAATATGAGGTGATTATTGGTTGATCGATAAATTATTGCTTTTAAATCAAATGATAATTATCATAATTAAATTGTTTGGTTAAAATCAGTGCAATGCTGCGATATCTTTGGACGTGTTGGTTTTACTTAAACTATCTGACTTAAGCTTTGGTGTATGGCTCCGAGCCTATTAAAACATAAAGAGTAGTCTATTTATTCTACCGCTTTGTTTATGGACAAGTTATCATCATACCAAATTTTATCGAAATCAATTCAGCGGTTTAACAGTAAGCTGCGAAAACTTAACATAGTTACTCTCGTAATTAAAATGAGTAATTGAAATTTGAATATAAAGAGTGACATGGTTTTATGTAGTGTGTGTGTTTAGAGGTCTCATGGTGCGTGTTTAGGGGGTCGAATCAGGCCTGGGTTCGCAGTGCAGCGCGTTACGAAATCCGTGTAACGTAATCCGACGCACTATACAAGGCGCTGCTGTTTCCGCGAGGCGGCGCGGCCCGATTTGGCACACAGCGGCCGCGATATTTATAGACCCGGACCCTCCTCGGCGTCTCCGCATCCCGAACTTTTTGAGCACTAAGGGTCCCTTCACACAACACTGGCACTCGTTGACACGGCACAGCACTTACGTCGCACGGGTTGAAGACGGTCACTCAGTCACTCGCACTGGTTCGTGGACCGGCAGCACAGCGACGTTGGAATGTGGAGTCCGCGGCGACCGGGGCGGCTCTGACCGAAGGCGGGCGGCGCGAAGCCGAGCCGCGGAACCCCGCCGCCCGCCCTCACGCCGCGCCTATATTTAGCACCGGACATTTTTGAAGAAAACGACCCAGCTCCGGTTTCTAAAGGGACCGCCACCTTGCGTTTGCCCGCCGCGGGTGCAACTTGACGTGACATGGCGCCAAACCTGTGGGAACCTTTTCTGTTCTTTCCATTTACAAACATCCTTACATTTCCATTGCTCGAGTGGTCACGAGGCTTGCCTTTGTGCTCTGACTCGGGGGTTCGATTCTCAACAGAGCCAACTTTATAAATGAACTTTTCAAAGTTGGAACTTGGTGCAGGGTTTCGCCCCCTGTTCGTTGTATTCTTATCCCGTAATACAAGCCCATAAGTGCTTACTTTGGGGGCATACAATTGGCATGTTTACTCTTAGCGATTTATTTATTTTACTCACTAAAATCCGCCCGAAGGTAACCGTAGGACGCAGAAGCTAGCAGCTAGACTGATTTTGATTTTTTTTATGGAGACAAGGTCTGTTGGGACCGCTAGTTTCATCTATTATTTTAAAATAACCTATTTGTTACTATTGTTCAGGTACCTAAGTAAGGGGTTTCCTACCAAATCTTGCTGCTATTGAAATACTAAATTAAAGGTTTACAACGAAGTAACTTTGAAGAGGCTGCTGGAGCCAGAAGGTTCTCGAGTGGAGGCCACGGTGGACCTCAAGGTGGACAGACGATCTGAAAAGGGCTTCTGACGGGTCTTATTGTAAAATTATGGCGGTGGAGGCCTATGTCCAGCAGTGGACGTCCTATGTATAATATGATTATGTTATGATAATATTTAGAAAGACTGTGACTTTCTTATTATTTTTTATTAATTATTCACCAAACAAAGTATATTTCAAATAACATACTTTAATATCATATAGGACTGATAAGTAATATTTTTTTCTTTTATATTTAATTTAAATTCGAGTAAATTATAAGTACATACTACATAACTTCAAATTTAACTAAGTACCTACGAGTATAGTCCAGTCAATGGAGGTAAAATACGGCAATTCTATACAATTTTGCCTAACAGAACCGATTTGTACAAAAATTTGGATTTAGGTTTTGCTTACTACTTCAAAGTTGTCCCTGACCCTGTGTTGCTTTTTATTTTCTAAGGGTGAAAATTACCCATATTCTAAAATAATTAAAGAATTGCACATTCGAGCGAGTACCTAATCTTTCCGCACATCATTTTTATATAGAACTAAAGAAAATTCGGATAACTATCAAAATCATTGGAACACGCGTATATTAGTTCCTGACCTCGCTTTTTGTTAGTGGGCGAACCGTGTCTACCTAACTACGTCAAAGTTTGCACAGAGATAACTCAAAACTATATATTATATTATGTAAAAACTCGTTTTTTACATGATTACCTAACTACCTACTGCAAAGTTAGGATCATTAGTGTTTAGTTAAAATTAAGTTAATTATGTTATGTACACTATTTAGGACTGCAATACCATATACACATATTTTTTTGAATTCATGTAAATAATTGTATTCTGTCTGTGTACTTTATTAAATAAATAAAACAAAGGTCTCCGCCGCGTCTGTCTGTCTATCTGTTCGCGATAAACTCAAAAACTATTGCACCAATTTTCATGCTGTTTTCACCAATGGATAGAGTTATTCTCGAGGAAGATTTTTGGTATATAATTTACAAAGTTACGCGCGCGAGGTCGCGGGCAGCAGCTAGTTAAATTTAAAGGACTCCAATTTTAATGTTTTACCCCAATGGCGCTCTCCGACGATTCTACTGCCTATAATAGTACCTACAGCCATTTCTTAGTTTCACCTAAAAAGTTTTCAGGGTGTTTTGAAAACACGTGATTCTGATTTCATAGATTTCGTATATTTGCCGCTCGCGCCGATATATTGGATAAATTGTGCCTAAAAACCATTGATCTGAACTATAGATGCGGCGTAGCAAGCAAAAAGCCCCGAAATCTTTGGTAGTATTAAAATCATACTTACGAACTTACTGAGAGATTGAAACGCAATTCCAAATGTATATTGCTTTTATAAAAAGAAACTAGTTAAAAGTGTTCTGTACTAACGCATCAATGTATACTGCACAACGATATTGACTAGCTTACAAGCAACAAACCGCTAGCCGATGGTACATCTGGGTGTAATACAACATGTGTGACGTGTCACAGGGCCGCATTTGGAAGCGTGTAATTTAAAAATACGTAATATAATTTAATTGGATGTTTGATATAGAAATGAAACAACAAATAGTACGTGATTAAATGAATATTTAATAATAATCCGCGGTTTCGATTACAGCTGTTAAGAAGAAACCGCAAGAAACACAGTGTTCTTAACAAATTAGTGAAAAATAAGCATAATATGTTTAATTATAGTTACTTCAAAACTTATTATTTTTATGTAATTATATACATACGAGTACTATTATGATCTCTTATTGTCCCTCAAATAAAATAAGCTTATTGAACTTATGCCGCTTTGTGAGTTGTTGTGTTGATGGATCTGTGTCATAATTTATGGAAGGTACTGCTGTATTTATTATTTTCCGATATCCCTTAAGATTCGTGTAAAAGTCATAATGATGGAAATGCGCAGAACATATAACGCTTGAATTTGTTGGATTCCAATATTTGAGTACGTAATAAAATTGTCCATTTTTCTCTTCTTATTGGGTTAATAGGAAATCTATTATAAACATATTATTACTGAATATCAATCGAAGTATTCACGCACCAATTTAAACACAAGCATAAAAATGTAGTACAAAACAAACAAACTTATTATTTTTATTTAAAAATATTACAAGTACGGCCCTGGATCAACCGTCAAACATATTGAAATGATAAGTATATTTGAAATCTATATGTATCTCTTTCTACGAAAGGACGATCTTATACTACACAATAAGTAAGAATGAGACAGCTATAAGGTTCAAATGCTTCCTTTTGAAATATGAAAAGGTTTAGCTAATTAATTAAATATTTTGTTAAAAATATTGTAATTAAGTCTATTTATATGAAATACGTATGATACTTTTTGTTTTTGTCCTTTTTGAGGTCAATTTTTACATAATTTCACACAACACGATGGCATTTTGTCAATTTTTAACACAAATAAACAGCAACCAAACGGCTACAGCGCTAGCGAGCGACTAAGTGCGAATTCGTCCACTTCATCTCGAGTGGACGAATTGGATTACTACCATATTTTGTGGGCTACGCCGTGTCTATACTACCAAATATACTTATATAGTCTTTGCTAAAAACAGTTTTTTGACAATATCTCCTCTTTCGAGTCATTTTATGATAAAAACGATTACTTATATAATAAATTAAATTATAGGTAGGTACCTAGGTACCTATTAGAGAACATTTCCTATCCTGTAAATATTTGAAAATAATATTATCAATCAACGAGCGCCGTAAAGTCTACTACACCTACTACATTTGCATGAGGTAAGAGTAGATCATAGAGTAACTTTTATAATATACCTATGCGGGAGTAGGTACCTACTTTAGTGGCGCGCTTTTAAAGAAAATCCTCTGCAAAGAAGTGGAGTGATTGAAATAAGTATTGAATAAAAGGATTGGAGGTTTTTCATAACGTCTAATGTTCAAAGAAGGTTTACTTTTGTAGCCTTAACAAGGGTGAACTTTGAGAGGAACAGAGGTCGATGTGTTCGATATCGACAACGATAGGTAAGTAGGTATACATAAGTAATAATGATAAAATAATCGCTGGATCTTTGACTCTTGCTCTACTGTAGAGGAAGCGAGCGATGTTACTACTTCCAAACCACATCACAACTGCGGTTCAAAACCCACTATTCTCATTCAGATATAGTTTTTTGTGCGTTGCGTTTGCTTCGGTTGCTGAGATAAAGATAAAAGGTAGGTAGGTACAAGGAGGACAGATTAAGGAGCAGCACTATCTGTGTATCTAAAAGTGTTCGTTTAAAGGTAATAAATAAGGGTAGCGCTAGTGTAGCCAGAGGGTAAATTGTTCAAAACCCACTATTCTCATTCATATACATATAGTTTTTTGTGCGTTGCGTTTGCTTCGGTTGCTGAGATAAAGATAAAAGGTAAGTAGGTACAAGTAGTATAAGAGGTGGCAACGTTTTCGAAAGAGAATTTCAGGTCAGCTGGTTTTTTGATATGTCGTCTCTCTTGCCCTTTCGGTTAGGATCTGGGCAGTCTGGCTAGCGGTAGCGGTTGCGTTTGCCTGTGCGCATCCTATTTGTGCGGGTAATATACTGACTTTTAAAATCATTTTATGAAGGTTCAATTTGCATATTTTAGCTTAAGATAAGTTTAACAAACATCAATCTCTTATTGCCAGACATTTTTATGGTTGCTAATAATGAGCCAGACGCGAATTTTGATTTCATTTTTACTAAAAAATTAAGTTATTTCAGAATGTCTGTCATTTTAATATTATGTTGTTTAAGTATGAACAGACCTAAAAATAATTTGCCAGACATTAATTCAGTTGCTAAACCATGAATCAGAACGATTAAAGTCCTGAAAATTCATACAGTAAAATCATTTTATGAAGGTTCAATTTGCATATTTTAGCTTAAGATAAGTTTAACAAACATCAATCTCTTATTGCCAGATATTTTTATCGTTGCTAATAATGAGCCAGACGAGAATTTTGATTTCATTTTTATTAAAAAATTAAGTTATTTCAGAATGTCTGTCATTTTAATATTATGTTGTTTAAGTATGAACAGACCTAAAAATAATTTTCCAGACATTAATTCAGTTGCTAAACCATGAATCAGAACGATTAAAGTCCTGAAAACTCTTACAGTATGATTCTACTGGTCAGAGAGAGACAGTTGAGTGCTCTCAGCTATAGATGGGTAAGCACTGTAGTATTACTCAAGCCAGAGTAAATACTCAGTAAAAACTATTTAAGTACTTTTTTTTTTACTTTATACTCAGTATTACTACGAAAACTTAATGAGCTATGGCTATCGTTCATTACCACGATTCATTCATTAAATGAAGGATTAACGCGTGATGATAATTATTTTAATACACTATAATTATTATATAAAATTGTTAGGTACAATGTTTAAATTATCTATACTAATATGTAAAGCTGAAGAGTTTGTTTGTTTGGTTGTACGTGCTAATCTCAGGCTGTCGGGCTAGGCATCGCGTTGGCCACGATCTACGAGCCCGTAGGTTTGTTGAAAAAGTATCGATATTTTTAATTAGATATATTGACATTTTTCCTCGATATATCGACGTCGATATTGATATTTTATAAATGAAAATTAATACCTTTTTCCTAATTATAGTTTTTTAATAGAACACTAGCTGTTGCACGCGACTTCGTCCGCGTAACTTTATAAAATATAGCCTATAACATTCGCTGATAATATAGCTTCCCACCAGTGAAAGAATTTTTCAAATCGGTCCAGTAGTTTCGGAGCCTATTCAATACAAACAAACAAATCTTTCCTCTTTATAATATTAGTATATATAAAAATTCAACAAAACAAAATGCAGGTGCGTCGGCAATCTTTTGTATCTACTTGTAGGTATCATCCATAAATGATAATTGTTTTGATGAAAAAAAATCTCTTGTATCCGTATGACTCATTTCTGTTTTAGTTTTAATGTTTGAACAAAAGCAATAAAAAATGTTCCGTGTTTACTTAGAGACCTTCTATCTAGTTGTCTTGTTTATCAAAGTTATCATAGTAGTACTATGTGAAATAGTTGTTATTCTAATATCCGTTAATTTACTATAAGGTTTGTAACCTCTGCTATGCCGCCGATGGGCGGTCTCGGCATGTGAGTATAAAATTGGCTTTTAACAATTTATAATTTAATTTTAATTTATTTTTAATTTTAATTTTAATAAATTGACTATTAATTTTTACAATATAATTAATAAAGTCAAAAAATATCTAAAATAAGAATTTAGTAATTACTTATATGATGTCAAACAGGTGACATGTAACATAATTCTTTTGTTTTTTTTTTATATTGTAGGTATTTCTTATTTGGTTAATAATCTTTTCTTGTGAGAAAATTAAGAATTTTAAATTAAGATAAACGCAAAATTCACTGCAATATTCTTCTAATTACCATGCAATTAAAAGGTTGTTGACATCGTCATCCATTAGGAATATTTGTAAATTATAAAATTTTTTTAGGCAATACGAGTTTATTAAATACGAGACGCAATGACTATCACGCTAGAAAGATTTGGACGAAATGAATGATTCGTTTTCACTTATAGGTAACCCATTTTGCTTTGCTAAGTATTTTTACTTGGTTAATATTTAGTAAGCTGTTTGTAAAGATTAGCAAATGTGTCATGGTAAAATTTACAATCGCACTTATTTAATAACAACAAAATATCAATGGCTATTTGTAACCGATTACGTTGTAGGTGGTAACAGAGATATATTGGTTAATTTTTACCAAAAAAAGGGTTAATTTTAACCCTTTTTAAACATATTTAAAATTACATACATAGCTTGGTTAGATTTAACAATATTAAGTATTAAAATTTAAACAAGTCTGAATTGGTTCAGAATGCTAACAATTTTGTTTAAAAATTATTAAGTGCAATGTTAAAAATAACCAAGTATCCATAACAATGTTGACGTGTTAGATTATAACCAACTGCGCTTATATATTCTTAAACGAGTTTTAGTTAATTTTAAATAATCTGCCTTTAAACGAGCCAAAATGTTAAAGTAAAATTTTCTCAGTGTATCAAAGCGACAAGAGTATTTCAAATAACAAAAAAAATTTTAAATTTTCAATAATGTTGTTTGATTTCCTGCTATCTAATTCTATCTCATTTCAATTTTTTTTATGTTAAAATTTGCTAAATGCTAATAAAAAATAATATCCCTAATTTAAAAAATATTGAACTAACGCAATTGTATATCTATTGTATGTATATATAGATATACAGTTTACATAAGTCCAATTCATACTGTAAGAGTAGAATCATACTGTAAGAGTTTTCAGGACTTTAATCGTTCTGATTCATGGTTTAGCAACTGAATTAATGTCTGGCAAATTATTTTTAGGTCTGTTCATACTTAAACAACATAATATTAAAATGACAGACATTCTGAAATAACTTAATTTTTTAATAAAAATGAAATCAAAATTCGCGTCTGGCTCATTATTAGCAACGATAAAAATGTCTGGCAATAAGAGATTGATGTTTGTTAAACTTATCTTAAGCTAAAATATGCAAATTGAACCTTCATAAAATGATTTTATTGTATGAATTTTCAGGACTTTAATCGTTCTGATTCATGGTTTAGCAACTGAATTAATGTCTGGCAAATTATTTTTAGGTCTGTTCATACTTAAACAACATAATATTAAAATGACAGACATTCTGAAATAACTTAATTTTTTAATAAAAATGAAATCAAAATTCGCGTCTGGCTCATTATTAGCAACGATAAAAATGTCTGGCAATAAGAGATTGATGTTTGTTAAACTTATCTTAAGCTAAAATATGCAAATTGAACCTTCATAAAATGATTTTAAAAGTCAGTATATTACCTGCATAAATAGGATGCGCACAGGTAAACGCAACTGCTACCGCTAGCCAGACTGCCCAGATCCTAACCGAAAGGGCAAGAGAGACGACATATCAAAAAATCAGCTGACCTAAAATGCTTTTTTTCCCGACGTTGCCACCTCCCGGACTAAAGGAGGACAGATTAACCCTAGAAGCCCAATCATATTTTAAGGCGGTAAAGCCCAATCATACGTAATATTTACGTGTAATAACAAAATGTTTCTGTGTTTAATTATTGTTTTGTAATTATGCTTTTTTTCTATTATTAATTCAAAATATAGTGTAATGAAATAAAACAAGCAATAAATGAGTTAGTTTCGCCTACTGAGTTAGTTTCAGGGATCACGACAATTCAATCGCGTGTGCGACAGACAGCTATTTTTTGTTGGCTTACACGTCAAAATTACGTACATTGGGCTTCTAGGGTTAAGGAGCAGGGGCCCTAGACAAGTTGCATTCGCTCCGTAGCGATTCGATTCGCTAAAAACAAAATGTATGGGATTGACATATGCCTTCGCTAAATTACGTGATACTTCCCATACATTTATAACTATCGAACTTCGTTATCGTTATGGCACTTTGTCTAGGGCCCCAGCACTATCTCTGTGTATCTAAAAGTGTTCATTTAAAGGTAATAAATAAGGGTAGCGCTAGTTGTAGCCAGAGGGTAAATTTTAAAGAAAGTTAAATTACTCAACCTTGCCCCTTTATCAGTTTAACACCCATGTAAGTTGATTGCTCCTTATATGTATCCTCCTTGGGTACGTATACGACAAAAAATGGACGATTAATTTTATACATTTCAAATAAGGAGCGCCATCTTACATGGGTGTTAAACTGAAAAAGTGGCAACAAAAAGCGATAAATAGAGATGGCGCTGGTGTGCACAGAGAGAGTTTGAGAGTATGGAATGGATGTAGCAGTAGTTGACGGAGTAAAGTGCGCAGAGTTGAATTTTGGTTGAAATTTATCGACTTTCGACGGACACTTTTAATACTCAGATTGTCCTCCTTGCCTCTACCCTCCTTAATTTCAAATTTAAAGAAGTCATTGTTCACTGGTCAACCTTTGCAGTCAACTCACTTATTAAGTGCTCTGTGTCTGTGTGTAAGTCAGACTGTGACATTGACATTGACAAATGACAGCTTGTCACTACCGCCTGTGCATGCCGGCGGGCGGTGTTCAACAAGTTTGTTTTTGTTTGTGGTTTGAAATTTTAAATTTAAGTTTCATAAATAAAATAATACAGTAAAACAATTCTAATAATTTGAATTTAAACATTCATTACTAATTTCTACGTAATGAGATGAGTTCGAGAAATGTACAAACGCCCGATTATATATTAAAAACACCAAAGCGACGGCGACTTAGTACACGATTAAATTTAAAATCACAAAATGTTTTCATTAAAGAAAACAATGGTTCGCAGTGTGAAATAAATTCTAATAATCGTCGAGTAGCATCAATATTGAATTTGCCTGATAAATGTGAATCTCCACCGTTACCTTGCAATCAGATTGAATTCTTACATGATTCAGGTAAGTAGGGAAAAATCTCGAAAAATTAATTTTGTCTCGTAATTTGTTTTTACTCTGCCCTTAATGGACATTTTTTGTATTTTAGGCTCCATAAGTAAGCACGATTCAAGAATTTTCGCCTCACCGTCTCCAGATTTATTCAATTACCCCGTGAAAGATGTGAAAAGTGGGGAATTATTAATTAGTTGCAGTAAAACAAACGTTCCAAATGAAAATCAAGTGTTATCAAATATATGTGTCAAAAATCAAGTAAATAATTTTGAAGAAATATCAGAAGATATGTTTTATTCCAAGTCAGATGAAGGATTGTGTGAGAATAATACATTAAATCGTGAAAAAGTATTTCGAAGAGAGGTTGAGGATTGTTTCGAAGAAGCTAATAAAACTATTTGCGGCATAGAAACAAAGAAGGGTGACGAGTCTATATTGTTTGATACGATGGTTCTTACAGATTCCTTTTTACTTGATGAAAAAAATACAATTGTGGAAGAGTTAAAACCAAATGCAATACAGAAAAGAAATAAAAAAGAACACATTATAGATAATCCCAATACTTTTTATGGTCTACCAATTGTAACAAAAGAGTTATTTAAGTCATATAGGAATATTGAAAAATTTTATGGTAAGTTAAATTTATATCTATGTCGTGGACAGATCGTAGAATTGGGCAGATCATAAAGTATGAAATCAAAAATCTTTCACCAAAAGTCAAAAATAGGTGTGACGAGGAGCGGAGCAAAGCAAAGCGAGGAGGAGCGTATTAGGTTTACATGGAAATAAATTTGGGGAGCCAAGCGAAGCGGAGCGGAGTGAGTTTTAACAGAAATATGATCTGCCCAGAAATATCATGATATGCCCAATTCTACAATGTGCCGACGACATAATATACATACATTAAAATGTATTGTAAATCTTTATATTGTTTACTAGCTAGTGCCCACGATTTCGCCCGCGTAACTTTTATACACTAAAACCTTCCTCGAGAACCAGTCTATCCATGGTCATGGTTTTTGAGTTTATCGCGAACAGACAGACTGTTTTCACTTGTCCATAAGGGTTTTACTTTGAAACAGTTCACTTGACAGTTGACAGTTAGAAAATAATTCATGTTTTCAGACTGGCAGGAAGAGTGCCTCAATTTAGATGCAATCAAGGAGCGGAGGAATTTGATATATGCTTTACCGACCAGCGGTGGAAAGACTTTGGTTGCAGAGGTCCTCATGCTGAGGGAAGTCCTCAACAGGAAACGCAATGCACTTTTCATATTGCCTTTTGTAGCTATCGTTCAAGAGAAGGTATAAAGTTCCTAAATGTTTTCATATTTCTTCCTGTGATTGGTTTAATAATTGAAAAATAATAATATTAATATTGTTCAGTAGATTTGGTCGCTATCACCATTTGCCCTGCGATTGGAGTTCCTAGTGGAAGAGTACGCGGCAGGCAAGGGTAACATACCACCGAAGAAACGTCGAAAAAAGAACAGTATATACGTGGCGACTATAGAAAAAGGATTAGCTCTAATTAGAAGTTTAATCGATTGCAATAGATTAAATGAAATCGGACTTATTGTGGTGAGTTTGAAATTGTTAACAATAAAAAATTTACAATGATTTTTCAACGCAGATGAAGTCGCGGAAACCGGCTAGTGGTACGAATATATGGTTTTGAATTTTCAGGTTGACGAGTTACACCTGATTGGTGAAGAAGGACGCGGCAGCGCCCTCGAAACTTTGCTAACGACGGTTTTATTCGCAGACCGTAAGTTCAAATGTCTACATTTTTTCATGTACTTTTTTTGAGAGTTCATTACATGAAATTTAAATGAATAAGATATGAATAGTACTTAAAAATGAATTAAGATCGAATTTCGACCATTGGGCGAGTTGGCGAGGCATGAGTTAAAACATGGAGGATCAATTGAAATAATAAAAAAAAAGATAATTTTAGTTTTGATGATCCACAGAGGGAATACAAATAGTGGGCATGAGCGCGACGATAGGCAATCTGGCCGAGCTGGCGCGATTCCTCCGCGCCGAGGTGTTCGAGCGAGAGTTCCGGCCCGTGCAGCTCACCGAGTACGTCAAGCTGGGCGACATGCTGCACCGGCTCGTCTGGGCGGACCAGCTTGACGTCGTTCCCGACCGACAGCTCACTTATGACGTACGTCACACCAGACTCACTCACTCATGACAAGTCGAGTGTCCAGCAGACTAGTCGATTAATGAGGTGTAATTTGTGGCAGTATTCGGCGGCAGCTACCGCCCTGGACCCCGACTTCCTAGGGGGTCTGGTGTCCGAGGTGGTGCCGGAAGAGTGTTGCCTCGTGTTTTGTCCCACCAAGCGCAACTGCGAGAACGTCGCATCATTGCTCTGCAAGCTGCAGAGGCGGTAAGTGTCAAACTTGACCCTTCTTTAGCTACCTTTAGGATACTTTATTATCCTAAAACGAAGCCGTTTACTGCCATCTAGCTTTCAAATATAACTTACTAATTTAATAGTGTTGATTGTGGGCGCAGTGAGATGTTGACTCACCGCACGGCTGAACGCTCCGCGTTGGAGGCCGCGCTGCGGGCGGAGGGTGCTGCCGCCGAACTGACGCATTTCGTGCGCTGCGGCGTGGCGTACCACCACGCGGGGCTCGGCAGCGAGGAGCGCGCGCTGCTGGAGCAGGCGTTCCGTGCTGGCGTGGTGTCGGTGCTATGCTGCACGTCCACACTGGCGGCCGGGGTGAACCTGCCGGCGCGACGCGTGCTGGTGCGCGCGCCGCTGGTGGGCCGGCAGCCGCTGTCGCTTGCGGCGTACCGGCAGATGGTAGGGCGAGCGGGCCGTGCGGGTGTGTGCGCTGCGGGCGACAGTGTGCTCGTGTGCGGGCACGCGCAGTGGCCGCGCGTGCGGGCGTTGCTGCGCGCGGGGCTGCCTGCCGTGCGCAGCGTGCTAGCTGCGCCCGCGCTGCTCATGTCGGCCGTCGCGCTGCGTCTGGCCACAGACCGTCACGCGCTGCTTCGGCTCATGCGAACCACTTTCAGAGCGCAGCAATGCGACGCGTAAGAATGCATGCAATCAATAATCCCCTATTCAGCTCTGTTAATTTAAATCCGCCTAACGAGTTTCAGACGTTTGATAACAGATGGCCTTCACTAAAAGGTTATGTTGAAGTTTGTAAAATGTAAAACTCTAATAATATAACCGCGATTGTCACGCATGAAAAAAAAAAGGAAATTCTCATCTCATTACTTGATGGAATTTGATTGAAGTTTGTTACGTTTCAGAGATGAGGCCGGGATAGAGAATATTTACGAGGAGGCAGTGCAGTCATTGGTGGCGTGCGGCGCACTCGAACGGAGCGGAGACGCGCTGAGAGTGAGTGGGCTGGGGCGCGCCGCCATGCGAGGCTGCATGGAGCTGGAGGCCGCGCAGCGCCTCGAGCGCGAGGTGCGCCAGGCGGCGCGAGGGCTCGTGCTGGCCGCTCCCCTGCACCTGCTGTACCTGGTGGCGCCGGAGACGCCCGCCTTGCCGCGCGCAAACTGCCCCGCATTGCTCAGCGCGCTAAGCGAGGCCGACGCGCTGACGTTGCGCGCGCTGGGGCTCACGGACGCCGACGCCGTGAAGCTGGCGGCCGGCCGACAGCTCAGCGCCGCAAACGAGGCCGTGCTGCGGCGCTTCCAAGTGGCGCTCATGCTGAATGACCTCTGGAACCAGATGCCCGTCGCAGAAGCCGCCGACAAGTGAGTTCTCTCGAAACTTACTTATCGGTTTGAAAAATGGACTAGTTGCTTCATTTATGATACGGAGAGATGTGATGCGGTGGTCAGGTACTGCGTGTCGCGCGGCGCGGTGCAAGCGTCGCTGGCGAGTGCGACTAGTCGCGCGTGGGGGGCGGCGCGCGTTTGCGAGGAGTTGCAGCTGTGGCCCTTCGCGCCCCTCTTCGCGGAGCTGGCTCCTCGCCTGCAGCACTGCGCCGCCCCGGAGCTGCACCAGCTCATGGAGTTACCTGCGGTCAAGAAGGCAATTTCATCATTACATATACCTAACAACATAATATTTAACGTGACAGTAATAAATTAATTTCCGTTTTGTGTGACAGGCTCGCGCACTGCAGCTGTCACGCGCCGGATACAAGCGAGTGGAGGACTTGGCCAAAGCGCGCGCCTCCGACTTGGCAGCGGCAGTGACGCATCTCTCCACCGCAGCTGCCAATCACCTCATCAGCGCTGCCAGGGTGACTCATACATTTATATTTGCACATATATACTCTTTCATGGGAATATACGACAGGCAGGTGACTTGATGGTATCTGGCCATATGTTATACTCATTGTCTGATTTAAAATTGCAGATGATGCTCATAGAAAAAGTTGAAAATCTACGAGCAGAAGCTGAAGATGTTATGGAAGAACTCAATGTTTGAATATGGAATACCTCACTCTAAAATACTATTAGGCCAAAGTGCCTAACTATTAAGCGCTTAGAAAAATAATCTATAAATTATTTTAATAATAATTTCACTCAACTCGTTTCTTTAATAAAAAGAAATCGATTTTAGTCTGACTCAATAATTATTGAAATTAGATAAAATCACTATAACTATATTTTTTATAGTCTTAAATCAAAAGTTATTTCGGTTAAAACACATTTAAGAAATGAATTAATTGTAAAAAAATTAAATGTAGTACAAAATCGTTACATATTATACAGAAATGTTATTGTTTTCCTTTAGTTTAATTTGTAATTAATTAAGAGTAAATGAATAGACTGATTTAATTGTGTTACTATAATATAAGTAATAACAAAGTCGTTGATGAAATAAAACAAAATGATATTTCAAAAAGTATGTTTTTATTTTGCAATACTTTTAGAGCAGAACATCTCATCTCAGCAGACCCGAAACGTCCCAATTTAATTTACTACTTCTTTTTTTTTATGTCAAGGTCAGCTGACAGGCTTTCTACTATTAGTTCTATTGATGGTATGTGGCTACCGTCGCCTAAACACATAAATCCCTTTGTCTCAGAAACTACTCGGTAGTTTTTGAGAAAACTCAAAAATTACTGGACCGAATTTAACATGTACATTTTGTAAAGTTACGAGGATAAAGTCGCGTGCAACAGCTAGTTATTTAAAAAAAATTATGACCAAATAAAGTAACACAACTCGTATGTACGTGAAATATTTTTATTCAAAAATCATATTTGCTTTTTATAATATTTTTATTTATAATCTGACAGATGTCAAACACCTATAATCATAAATCATAACAAAATCAATAACTTTTGCTATAGGTATAGATTAATATTATACATAACTTTATCGTTTCTTATACAAACACGGTTTCAAAGTGATTGTTGGCAATTTTGACTTCTTGAGAGGCGACGAAGTCAGTTTGGTGAACTCGAAAAACATGAAAACGTCTTCGTTCTTGTCCAAATTCTTCAATTTGAAGCCCAACTTTTGTACGTCGCCAACGAATGCGTCCACGTCTTCAAATCTACTTTGCACTTCTGCTATTAGGAGATGGCCTCTGCAAACAATATATACTTCCCGTCAATTTGTATTACAATTAAATAGTATTTTAAATGCCTCTTTCACCATCTCTGAGTAAAGTGTCAAGTAGGTTAACCGCCATTTAAAGTCACCGGTAAGAAAGCGTACGAGTTTCACCATCTTCGTGTAGCATTACTCAAGGTTAATTTCAATGAAATTGACACAAGACACTCGTTACATTTACTCGCCAATTAAGCATTACTTGAAAAGTAACTAATCAACACTTTACTTGTAGTTGGTGAAAAAGGCCCAACTATGTACTATGTAGGACTTAAATATACATTACCCAAGTTAAATATTAATTATTATTAAATCCAAAACTTTTATAATCAAAATTGACATTGTGGGTAAAGGGAGGTATGGTTGACAAGGGTAAATGACAAAACCTCTTACCCTTGCTTCAAAATCCTGTTGGCTTCGACCAGGTATTGGGTCAGGTCTTTCCCCATGAGTGCCAAGCAGTAGACCGCCACGTCCATGGAGTCCGCGAGGAGTGGAGTGTGGGCCATGTTGCAGGCTCGGACTCCGGGAACGCTCGCAACCAGGTCAAAGGAACTCACCGACTGGGGAACCCTCTTGGCCAGCTCCGCTTGTCCGCAGCCCATGTCCGCTATTTTATGACTCTTAGGCCTGGCAATTTGTTAATTATTGTGATAATCATCTAAAAGTATACTTATGTCTAGAATGCTGAAATTTGGAACAGTTTTATTTTATCTACCTTACTGTTTTATAAAGCTGAAGAGTTTGTTTGGTTGTACGCGTTAATCTCAGCAACTACTGGATCGAATTGAAAAATTCTTTTTGTGTTGGATAGTCCATTTATCGAGGAAGTATAATTTTGTATAATCTCGATTTGCGTCAACTCTAGCGCTATCTGTCCGTGAATAGTGACATTAAATATAATACTGGCAGACTGCAGTGACAAAAAGTCTTATATTCATCCCATCAGATGGAGCACACAGGAACTGATTTTTTTTTTAATTTTTTTTTGCAATATCTTAATGTATAATAATTACTCATATATTTTCTTTTTCAACACGGATGAAGTCGTGGGCACCAGTTTGTAATGTATATTCATTTGTTAAGGATTTTTTAAAATTTCAATTCAGTGCGAAGCCGGGGGCCGGATTGCTACTTTACAATACAAGACTAATAGTAATAGTAAAAGGAAAATGAAGTACCTATATTATATGTTTTATAATACATACATTTTTAAAATTTTCTTAATAATGATATCGAGTGGATTGACCGGCCACTTTTTCAATTGTTGCTGGTAGCCATGATGATATACATCAAATGCGGCTGGATCCGATTGAAACAGCTGTTCCGCTTCGACACCCGAAGAAGTGTACAGCTTCTCATTTAGAAATCTAAATTTTGCAGCTGAAAACAATGTACATTACAACTATTGTTGATATAAGGTAATAACTTTTGAAAATAACAAATTAGAAAGAATGAGTAACCATCAATAGGTAATTTATATCTAATAACTTAAAAACAATTCTTGTATGAAAATATATTTGATATAAATTTCATAAGGTTTTACTTTTTAAGTCTATAATATCTATTATAGTGTAATCTTATAAATTTTTGTGTATTGTTGTGTATGTTTAAGCTTAGATCCTGTCAATGTAAAGAAAAGTACTCAAGCGCCTTTATACTATTTTTTTAAATTGAACAATACAATGTCTAGGATTGTGAAATTAAAAAAAGCCATTACCATTTAACTTTTCCAACATTCTTTCCCTCAATTTATTCACACCGGGTTGAATAGGGCTCCTATAACTTTCACTTGATTTTTGAAGCATCTTTGCTATAACTTTTTTTTTATAAGACATAGTGACATTCTTTTTTGTAGCAGCGTGCAAGTTATTTTCTCCATCGTTCTTCTTAAATTGTTCATTATTTTTTTGCCCATTAACGGTCGCTACTTCTTTGTCTGATTTGGCTGTTCCGAGGTCTTGTTCTTCAACATTGCCATTTAAACTTTTACTTGCCTTTTTCTTTTTCTTAATATTTGACTGCTTCTGCTGTTCACTTAGATGAAGGTTTGATTGTACATCTCTGATTACTTGTTTTAGTTTCAGTATTGCTTCTTTTTCTATTATTTCATTATTAGATTGTTGATTATCAAGTCCATCATCATTTACATTTATATTAACAGCTCGAGTTTTAGTATTATTGAGTCTTTTTAATTTCTTTTTTAGTTTATTTTTTGGCACACTATTCTCTAAAGTTCCATTTAACGGTGTTTCCAATTTTTTTGCAACAAAATTGTGTCCTTTTTTGTTGTTATCTTCAACGTGATTCTGAATCTCTTTTGTTTTATTAGCAATTACACTGGTGTTTACAACTTTTTTATTTTTTTTATTACGTTCAATCGACTTGTCATTAATAAACGAGTTTTGTTTTTTCACTGGGCCTTTCATAATAACGTTGTCGTTTAAATTTGATTTCAACACCATTAAGTTTGCAGTTTTATTTTTTTTCTAAAAAAAGAAAGTACATAGGCTGATATTAAATGAATTAAAGTAGGTGCGGGTGCAAATGTTTTAAAATAAATAATTGGAAACCTTTCAAAGTTTTAGGTTAGGAATCGCATTTAAAACAAAATTGAAAATTATTTTTGAGTTAATAAAAAATAGTAACAATGGTTAACAGTATATTACTGGATACGAAGATATGGATTCATTATAACAGAAAAAATCTCGGTACCTTAGTTTTCTTTGAAAAACTCATATCGTTTTTCGGGACATCATCTTCCCAATCTGGTATTTTAAACATTCTGTTTTTTAATAGTTTGGTTAACAGAAATTATTATAGAAAACGAATATCCCAATTTTAACTTTATAAGCACACGTGAAATATATAAATATTTGGTTAATTAATATAATAAAATAATTATAAGAACAAAATACGAATGTTTACAAAATGTACTTTACTTATACTTATAGTCACTGTCACTGTCAAGTGTCAGTTGTCATTGTATGAATTGTTCTTTGTCTATGTTATGTCAGTAGAGCATATAAGCATGAGCTGTCATTCACAATTATTTTTTTTACAATTATTTTTTGGAGGAACACAGAACACTATGTAACTACTCACAATCTATATATTATGCCTTATTTAAATAAAAATATGAAAAACATGTCAACAGTCTTCAAAAGTGATAAAAGACTTGGCGTCAGATGTGGTGTCACCTTTAGGCGAAGGATAGAACATTTTAGTGGCGATTATAGAATTTCATTTTGAGACCGTCGATAGAATTTTAAAACACTAAAAAGCGAATTCCAATCCAATTCCTTAAAATGTCATCACTTACTGATTTCCTTATTTTTGTTTCGATCACGCAATGTTACCCATTTACCCCAAGTATCCGTAACCCCAAGTAGAGTGGAATCCGCTCCGCTAGTTCAGAGGATCAAAGGCGGAATCCCGCCGCGGACTATATTTCACCCGTCACGCGCGCTGCGACAGGAAATGTTGTTTTCATACAATACAATGGTCACGGTGGAATTACTGGCGGGATTCCGCTCCGCCACCCTCAAGTGCGATAGGCTTACGTACTATCCCTCGTCGACGAGACGTGAAAAACACCTACGGTTTGTAAACCACGTTTCAGCGCAAGTCATCACTAGCAACGGCAACACACATTGGTCGAAAACTTTTGTTTTGAGACCATTAGTAATTTTTGACTATTAAGTATAGAAGATGTCTCGGAGCTTCCCGAACGCTGCCCATCCGACATAGCGACGGTACCAAAAATACATAAAAAAATAAAAATAAATTCTTTACCAAAATATATGTATAGCGCGTCTAGTATTTCAGCTTCGAGTATAATTTTGTATTTTAATTTTAGGACAAACTAATAGGATTGGCAGATATTTATATATAATTGTTAACTTTGTTAATTAGATATAAATTTATACTCACTTTAAATTATAATAGATAAAAAATTATAATAATCGAGGATATTATATGTACCTATGTTTGTTACTCTTCCACGCAAAAACTACTGAACAGATATGAGAATGATTATGGTGGAATTTGTTCGACAATATTATCTTTTTTCGAGATATGTTCACACTTTTGTGTAAATTATAATTCCCGTTATGTTGTGGTAATGGTTGCGTATTTGATTCAAGTTAGGCAGTAGTGAAGTTAGGCGGTAGTGAAGTGTGAAATCTTATGAATACTTGACTTCATTGTACTATTATTATTGTTAAAATAATGAAATCATAACATAAACCTACGTTATTAACTAAAATAGGAAGGTATTTCTATTTAATAAGTACCCAGGTTTTGACAGTTTATACCCAAGTAGTGAACAGATTGTTCCGTGAAATATTATTCATTTAGTACCTACAGAGCGAACTTGGATGAAACGACCTCTTTAGGTAAGGTATCAAAATTAAATTAAGCTTTGGTCCCTTATACAGGGTTACAAGTATGGTGGCTGCATTACGTCGATGTATTGGCAAACGTAATTTACTGACTGATATAATTATAATACATATGATTATATATCATTTTAATTATAGTTACTTATGTAAAATGAATTATATTTTTTAAGAAAAAATAGACGAATAAAATTTTAATAAATGTGCGTTGATTTACACTTATTATTATTATATGTATACTTTATGTATGTATACTTTAATTTTTTTTTAAATTAAGTGTAGGTAATTGTTGTTATTTTATATTTTAAAGATGATAAAAAGAATATGTAGTATCCTTAGTTTATTTCGGGGTTTCTTCTCAGGATTTCATCTTATGATGACGATCATAAGAGTTTCTTGTAGAGACCTAATTGATAAATAAATATTTTGATTTGATTTGAGTTATCACATGTTGAAAATTATTCAACATGACTGTGATAATAGCGGTTATCGCGCATGCCTCAAATATGGACATGCGTGTTAAACACAATGGTATAGACATGCGTAGTACAATATACCTGTCTGTGTATAATTTAACTCTATATAAAACAAAAAAGAAATCATACTAAAGAACGAACAATTATTTAAACCTGTTCTCTTTTTGCCTTAAACTTAAACGACATTAATTGGCAGATTATTAAGACAATAATTCTGCAAAAATAACCTAAAATTACTTAATTAAATACACAAAAAAATGCGACATTTTCGTGTTATTTAACTGGGAAGTGTTTTTTTTATTAAGTTTATATGAACCCCTGTTGTCGCATCGCAGGTAAGTTTACCATACTATAAATATAGGATAATGCTTAATTATTTTCAAAATTATTATTATTAAATGATACAGCTGAATAAATATAAATTAAAATCAAAATAACACCTACACGTAACCGGTAAATATATTTTCAAAATAATAATACTTGTTCGGGTAATGAATTATCATAATTTACCGGAAGGGCGTGGGAATGATATTCATGTCAATAGAGGATTTGTACGAGGATTTTTTTATATATTTTGGTTCCTATTTAAACATTAATTTAACGTGAAATATTAGTGCCAGAATTCCTTTTTGTGTGTTTATAATTCCGTATTTTTTATAATGTTAAAAAAATTATGAAAAGTAAACTTCATGAAATATTCTCTTTAGAGCCATCCGTTCTGTCTTCATTAAAACTTTTGGTCCGTCTAAATTGTAAAACTAGTGACTTATTTTTTTTGTGCAGTTATTTTTTAGGTAATTAATTGGTTATTTTTATTTAATTAAATGTGTACAGCTAAGCAAAACATCGCTTGTCTTTTCAATAAGAATATGAGAAAATCCTATCAATACATAATTATGCTATAATAATATCGTAAACGAATCGTATCTGTACATTAAATTTAAAAAATATGTAAATGTTATACTTAATAAGTATATATGTAACCGAGGTGAAAAAAGAAAATAGTTTTTAAAATATTTTATGTTTGCGCGTTAGTGCACGCTAATCTTAGTTTTGAATTTTGAGTATTGTAGCAAGCTTGTTTTATTTCATTTCACTCGGTTAACAAAAAAAAAAAAAAAATGTTAATTGTAATAATAGCTTTATTCTAGAAACACGCGTACGAAGTCGGGGGCATAGCTAGTAGGTATAATATTAATAAACTCATATCTAAGTGAGTTTTGTTCGTTTGTTAGGCTATCTTAACTATACCTTAACTACTTGAACGAACATCATTTTTGCATATATGTACTTTGCCATACAGGAAAAGACATAGGTATACCTTTACTCAGAAAAAGGTACTGTTTCTGAGGGATCATGTCTAAAAATAAAATAAAAAATACATTTATAAATAAACTGACTGCCCGCGACTTCGCCCGTGTAACTTTGTAAATTATATACAAAAACCTCGCGGGTAAAGGCTAGTAATTATTATAAAGGGAGGCAGCGTGTTACACAAATACGTGACATTGTAATACCTAGGTATGGTAGAAATGTCTAGTTTACCTAAGTTCAAGCAAAAGCTAACTTTTTATGAGTGCAGTAAAATTAGGGAGCCATTTGAAAGAGATGTGTCGCACGATTACAAAACTGGTAAATGTTTGTGTTGGTGATAGAATCATTTCAGATGGTATCGGCGCACTATAATTCATTGGGAAAAATAGAGTTCAGTTTTAAAAAAACCTCAATTACAACAGTGGCGTAGATTAAATAGGTTTCAAAGAATCACTTTTGATCGTCAATCTAGTTTTACCAGGGTTTTGGAAAAAATATCTAAGACGACTATGACGATCCTAAAAAAAAACCACGAAAGGAACTCAGGATACCAACCATTCTTTTTGTCATGTTTAAATTATGTCGTGTGACCTTTTTCTTGAATGTAGCAAAGCCCAATCGGAGAGTAAATATTTTTCACAAAAGAAACATGTTTTTAGTTCAGACGTTATCCATTTATGTCGTTAACTTAAACGCTATAGGTATTTGTAAGACATACTTTTCCTTCTTCTTCCGGTTCCTCTCCAGCTAGTTTTTTTTTTATTATTTTCTTTTTAATGTTTGGGACTTTTACCGTACAAACAAAGGTATATCAGCTCCATTATCCGCGGTTATCTTATCCTACTTGACAAATGATGAAAGAGGCCCTTAAACTTAAAACATCCCTCTTTTACTTCGGGCGCCGAGGGTAAAAAATGATGAGCTGCATGTCAAAATGACCACATACATTTAATGACATTAGTATAATATGACCGACCGAAAAAGTGTAAATTATTTATACAGAACCATTTAAGTAAAAAATTGGTTAGGTATTTACTAAATAAATGCTATCTAAAAATCTCATTATTGTTCACGAAGTAGTTATAAGGACAAAAGCAGGAGTTAGCTGCCATAAATAAAATTATCTGAGAAATGAATCATACGAAAATAATATTATACTGAAAATATCTAAGTATATTTTGTGATCGAAATTTTTTAGATCTTTTAGTCATTTTTTAGATGTTAGCCTGCTAATTAATGCTAGAGGTCCGGTTATCGGTCAATGTAACACAACTCGACATAGTGAAACGTGAGTTAAGGTGACCATAAAAAGGTCAAGAACCTATAGGTATTGACTTTCAGAAACTTCACGAATTTAGGAACTGAAGTACTTAGTATTTTCAGGTAGTATCGATCAGGCCCTTGTCTGGAGAATCATTTGATAAGACACTAAGTTATTATTTATTTAACAGACTACTATACAATTCTAACGATGCGAAATGCTGGAATCCTAATGATGATGACGAGCTTGAAGCCATAGCTGAATGCGATGCGTTACTCCAGCTTGCAACGGTCAATGGCTAAGCTGCGAAGAGAGAAAATAGTAAGTGCCCAATTATGCTAATGTTATTAAATATCAGCTTGGTTACAATGCATGTGTATTGAAGGACGCTGATTAGGCAATAAATATATAGAATTTTAAAGAATGCTTTCCCGAGTTTTCATTATTCTTATCAACATATGAAACCGAAAAGACTCAGTACTCAGTTATTTTGAGTTTTAAGATCAGTGAAGACAATTTAATGTCATTACTAAGTTGGATCTTAGGACACGTTTGTAAAGTGCTGATAACAATTTCGAATAGTCATGACTGCAAATTTTCATCCCTCTACAACTATATCTTACAAATAATACAGTAATGCATACTGGTATCTAGTGTAAGTTATTACAAAATATGTTACATTATTATTTTTCAGTGGCGCTGGAGGTGCCAGTGGAGTATAATAACAATAACAGCAATAGCTTTGGTTGTGTACAACGCAGCTGCGAACATTTGGCTGCTGCATCCACAATCCTGTCCCAGTCCCCTTCAGTCGACGCCTCAGTCCAGCGAAATACCCACATGCGAGCCGTGCGTGGACACGGCTGCAAACAATGGCATAGACGACGATCCTATTGCACGTCTCGATCTGCGTCTAGGAAGATGGGATGGCTCCAGATCTTACAGAATGTTCGATTATGCCACAGTGGGCGATATGTATGCAGAGATATCGGCAAACAGACGAGTCTGTTTAGCGACGCAGAGCTCTATAGAAAGACTTCACGAATTGCTTCGGATAGCAGCTCATTGGTCCGGCCCAATTTCGGTAGCAGTGTTCGTGGCAGGAGATGAATTGAGGTTGTTGCGAGCTTTTGCTACTTGGCTGTTTCGCTGTCAACCCGAGATCTATTCTAGGTTAGCGATACACGTAGCCACGCCGGCTGAGAGGCCTGGAGTTCAAGGGAACGTACCAAATTGGGCGAAAGATTGTGAGATGAGACCTCTACCTCCGGGAGACAGACGTGCCGATACGGTGGCGTGGAGAGCCAGACATCCATACCCTCAGAATCATTTAAGGAATTTAGCTAGGAGAAATTGTCACACGCCCTATGTTTTCTTGGTGGACGTAGATATCGTACCTTCCAAGGGTATGACCGAATCGCTGGAGAAGTTTCTGGCGAAAGCGCCAAAATGTCCGATGTGTGCTTACGTGGTTCCCACTTATGAATTGGACAAAAGGGTGGCAAATTTTCCAACGAATAAGTCGGAATTGCTGAGGCTGTCCAGAAACAAACTGGCGATACCATTTCACAGGAAGGTTTTTATTTACAACCAGTACGCGTCAAACTTCTCAAGGTGAGTCGTGTTACACAATAAAACATTTCGTGGGAAACGGCATATGTTTTTTTATCGAACTATTGATTGAAATTATTTGTTTTGTAGTGTTAGAGCATAATGCGTTCCGTAGTTATAAACTGGGCTCTCAATAAAGGGTTGGTTCTCAAATAGGGTGCTGGTTGGTATTGATTATCTCTCTAGTCTCTATAATTATGATTGTAGGAGAACTGGCGATGTTTAATATAGAAAGTTAGCGTTTTAAAATAAAATTTAAGTTTTGCTACTGGATAGTCTCTTCTCTGTGGGGAGACGGAAACAGACAGATAGAACATTTTTATTCATAGATGACCTACTGATTTTTAACAATTATCTATATTGACGGCACATTATTTGGTCTAGTGGCTAATAACATTAGGTGTTAACCAAACGGTCGCGGGTTCGAGTCCCGCTAGAGGCAAATGTTTATGTTTTAACGTTTTACCTTTGTACCTGAGTCATGGATGTTTCTATAAATTTATATTATTTACAAAAATAAAAATGGTGCTGTGTGGAATGTGTGAAGATATTTTTATTTATTTATTAATTTTTATAATTTTTTTTCTTTTTATTCAGGAAACAGTCATTATACAATTTTTTTTACAATATTACATAAATATTTAAAGACTTAGCGCCTCTTTCACCAACTACAAGTAAAGTGTTGATTAGTTACTTTTATAAATCGTTTTCTGTTTTATTGAATTATGCACTCGGTTTACTGCATTATTCGATAGGTGAATTTTTTTAATTATTTTCTTTTTAATGTTTGGGACGTTTACCGTACAAGCAAAGGTATATCAGCTCCGTTATCCTCGGTTACCGGTGACTTTAAATGACAGTTTGGCCTACTTGACGTTTGTGAAAGAGGCGCTAAGAGTTCCATACACAAAATAAATATTAAACAAAAGGCTAATAAATTGAATATAATACAATTATCTAATATTAATTTTAGATGGGAAGCAAGCAAAGGCAATGAAAGCACAGAGACCCACATCAGCCACAACGTGACAAACTTCGAACTGCTCTATGAGCCCTTCTACGTGGCGCCTGACACAGTACCAGCTCACGATGAGAGGTTTCTAGGATACGGGTTCACGAGGAATACACAGGTACACACATTGCAACTTCTTATTCATAATTAGCAAATAATTTACATTAATTCACTCACATACACATTTTTATGTAATGGTTGATACCTTTGGAAGGTTGTGATACGTTTACACATAGAATAGAAGGAAGAAGGTTTTTTTTTATTTCAATGAAAATGTCGTGATTGAGGGAAAATTATAAAACAGTAGGCTCAGCCTCTATTGTTTTTTAATGAAAGTCCAATAAGGTGTGGGAGAGTTCCAATTTTATTGTAGTTCCTGCATTTTTTTTAATGTTAAGGTGGACAGACAGGCTGACCTTACTTATCAAAACACAACAGCACACATGCTAGTATGCATATACAATTTTATATATTATAAGTGGAATTTTTTTTTTAGGTTTAAGTTATTTACTCACCACTGTTACTATGTAATTATACCTGTAAATTTCCCTACAATAAAATAAATATATACTAATCGAAAAGACAAAGGCACAGAATACGCTTCCAGTCGAAACTCTAACTTTCGAAGGCAGTCAATTTAGATAAATTGAAACAGAATTTATTTTCTACAGAAGATTATTTTTTTAACAAAACCTAATTTGATTATTTTCAATGTAATAGAGACATAGGGGGTCTAGACAACATAACATTAGCCTGTTTAGATAAAAAGGCCATGATTTTGGATTATGAAAAATATTCAAATAATGAATTTGATGAATCTCATTTAAATTGATGAAGAATTCTACTGGTCATTCTCTAGATCTCTTGCGCTGATTACTCTTACGAAGACTTCGCTTTCAAACTGTCCCGGCTCGTTTCGAACACGTATTGTATCGCTGTTCATTAATGATTTTGTAGTCATTAATGACAAAATGCTCGAGTCCATTACATACCATACTTACTCCAGTTTTTATGAGTGGTGACAGAACAGCCGACCGCGATGGCGAATGGCCAACTGATGACGTCACGGTTGTGTCTACTGACCCCATTCCACGCAAACAACTTTATAATATAACTGTCATTGCCGTAGTTAAATGCATTTGTCTTAATTTAATACTCCCTGGCACCTTTGAGTGCTCTTCCGATATGAGCAAAGAAAATATTGCATAAGTCTACTGAAGAAAGTGGAGAACTAATATACCAATGTAACAAGACGCTTGTTAGTTTTATGAAACAGAAAACTAATATCTATTGTGGTCGTAAACTTGAAATTTAGTCTGAAAGAAAATGAGTTTAAATGTTTAATGTTAGACTGAGACAGATATATATATTTTGACGTTTTCCAATGCTAGTGGTAGTGCCGCTAAAACAATTATTATGCTCAAGAAGCAAGTTTTTGGGAGCTAACGCTATCTATAAAATTGGTCCCAGGGAAATAGCTCAGAAGTAAATTTAAAAGAAATAAATTGGCTAAGAATTGTGTATTATGGCTAGAATGTGTATATTTATGGTGTAGTGTTGTTATGTATATTGGAATGTATAATAATTATATATGTGTGTCATGAAATGAAATGTCTAGACAAACCAATAATGGTTTACAGATATTTTTATCATATTGTGTGTAAACTTGTATTAGATAATAATAAATAAATAAATAAAATAAATGTATTTACAGTATCTTTATGAAACTTTATGTAAATTCATAAAAATATTGACAAACTTTTAAGAACAAAAGCAACTAGGTACGGGGACTTCTATCCGATTTTCCCCCCGCATACACAGCTTTCCGGACCGGTGGTAATCTATAGTTTATTTAATTGTGTTTTACGATCTACATATTACAAACAATTCCAAAAGTTTGTATATATATACTTATTAAATAACATGAAAGCACGCACACATCGCGATTATCATGAAATTAGTTTCCATGAAAATGTTGGTAACAGTGGACTAGTCGAGGACAACTGATTGTTAAAAATAGCCATCAGCAGTTCTGAAACACAGCTGTTCGCATTTCACCATTTTACGAGTTATATTTGTATATGACACGGCAGCAATACGTTATGTCCGGCTAATTTAGATGCATTATACACCATTACACATTACATTAGTTTCATTATTGAGTTAAGTATTCATGTCATTGATTTTTTTAGGTGTCTTATATTCAGTCACTAGATGATGTGCGCGACTTCGCCGGCGTAACTTTGTAAATTATATACTAAAATCTTCCATTGGTGAAAACAGCATGAAAATCGGTGCAGTAGTTTTTGAGTTTATCGCGAACAGACAGACAGACAGACAGACAGACAGACAGACAGACAGACAGACAGACGTGGCGGAGGACTTTGTTTTATAATATGTAGTGATTACGTGAATTTATGATCTCGGTCTTACAACCTTGGATACAATTGTTTCTAGAGTGGGCACAATTTGGGCATTTGACATAAATGTCGTTTTGTCCATAGTCCACCTTAAAGCTCATATTATCTTTAGTGATCTCGCTTTTAATATGATAACCTGTAATTACAGGAATATTTAAGATGTAACTACAACCCATTGTAAATGCCCAGGCCTGTAAATTGATATCACTATTGGATGGTACAAAAAGACATGGGTAGCCAAAGATATGAAGAAGATGTATTGTGTACGCCCAGTTATTTAAGTAAACATAATGAATACGACGCTTGGAAACTGTAAAGCTAATAATACTTTTATAGCGCAATCATTTCACGAACATTTACAAAATGAAACACCAGTTAAAATTATGTTTAGTGTGCAGTAAAATGTAACACGTTGGCGCAACACCAACATACTTCGTGTTCTGTAGGCATATCCTGAATGTGATAAATGCGAAAGCAAGTTTGTTTGTTTGTTTGTTTGTTACGCTTTCACGCTTTAACCGATCATCATGAAATTTTGCATACACGTTATTAACAGAGATACACATTTTAATTACAATGATTATAAATCACAGAGAGCGGAATAAGTTCTCCTTTAAAGACCTATCCTTTGTCACACTAATTGCGAACATTAGCAGTTAACAAATAAAATTGTTAATTCTAAACACGAAAACTATTTGAACCATCAAGCAGTATGTTGTACTAGCGATGGAGATGTGCCAAATTTAATTTTTGCTTGGCATTAGCTCAGCGCCATCTGTCATCTCTTACTTGAGTTTTGTTTGTGTATTGTTGTTATTCATTGGCATTCAGTCTACACCTTAGAATATTGTTGAAACATATTCATAACAACTAAATTCAACTGCTAATGTGCGGTCTGCAGTTCAAACCCGGGTAGAGAAGTCTGACTAAAGTACTATCCTCTTACAGAAGAATTTTTCCCCTGTCCTTTATCCTGCAATTATTTGAAGGCACTGACATCATCCAAGTGTAGGTTATTGTGCAGGCGATCGTCAACTTGTCTGCTGATTTTGATTTTAAGAATCACAAAAACTTTCTATAGGAACTTTTGTTTATAGTTTATAAAGTTTAAAGCACTTTGAAACTATAAATTATTTTAAAATAATTTTGAGCCTTGTAGCACATACATAGCTACTTGCACTGGCTTTGTACATTAGCGATGTTTTTCTGCAATTGGACAGTATTTGTAAATTCACATTCAATGAGGAAGAAAACTGGCAAGTCGGGCCTGGGGCTAGTCGCTAGTATTATATTAAAATATTATATATATACTTGTTTTTATAATAAACATTTTCATAACATTTGGCTAGTCACATAATTATCTAAGAGGTACGAAAAAAAAAATCATCTAATGTTTACCATACCCATGGTCATATGGGAAACAATAATTACCTATATTGTTATTTTAAAATAATTTTTTTTTTGCATAACTGCGTGTACTTATTCATCGTCTGATAGCGAGTTTAGATCCGTCATGGTCTATTGGGCGAAGGTCATTGAATTGTCTTATCAACGAGAGCAGATGAATGCAAGATACTTTTTTAATAAAAAAAAAGTATTAGATTTAACTGGATCTTACAAAATTTGGCTAGTCTTTGAAATTTGTTCTATCGTTTCTCTTGAACAAAGTCCGAACTCTATTTAATACAGTACCAAATTAAAACTATGAATTGTTAAAACAAAAAAAAAACATGTCGATATTTTTGAGTAACTTCATTATTGTCGTTAAATTAAATTCTCTCCGGATTACGAAGCGCGTCGTCAAATTTCGATAGTTTTGTATTTGAAAATATTTTAGAAAACAACGAGACGTTGCAGAAAAATTCCAAATTTCATAGAAGACGGATGTTGTAAGAATGATATTTTCAGCGGTGGGGACGTACGGGCGGACCGCGGCGCGATCTCGATGCTAAAAATAAGATAAAAATAAAATATGACGACATTTTGCCAATCGTTTTACGATATTTCAATGGAATAGTTACAAAATGTATACAGATTGTTCCCACAATGCCACGGAAGCTGACATCATCTAATCGAAAAGAGCGACTGCTTCTCTTACATCTTAAAGATATTCCAACATAAGCTGAAAATTTTGAATTATATTTTTCAACTAGCTCTGGCCGGCGAACTGGTCTCCGTTGAAAAATAAAATATAACACCTGTCAAAATATATGAGCAATAATTTATTAAAAAAAATTTGCTTTTTGAGTTTTGCCAGGCGTTATATTTTATTTTTATAATTATGATCTTTCGAGAACAGATGAGCACCGCCAAGCACGTACCGTTTTTAAAAAGAAATTACTTACTTAGAGACGAGATGAACCATTGTATTGATTTATTAGAAGACTACTTTAAACTTTTTTTAATACATTTTTGGTGATTTAAAAGTATTATCGTATAATATTATCAAATAAAATATAAAATATATTCAAACAAGCCTTTGAATCGCTAAAAAATAAATAACATACAAAAATATTATATTAGCACATACGTTTCCAGTCCAATGTTTGACGTAGGCTTTTTTAATAGAGCGCCACTACGTTCACATATACCAACATACTTTATTTATAATGTAACTTTGTATAAGGTGAATTAATTTTCAAAATCGGTACAGTAGTTTTTGAGTTTATTACAAACGTATAAAAATACAAATATTCTCTCTTTATAATATTACTAGCGACTCGCTCCCGGCTTCGCTCGCATCCGATTGCTACTACCAAACTTCACAGGATTACCGGCTGGACTAATCTGAAGATTGTCTGAAAGTTTCATCAAAATCGGTTCAGCGGTTTTGGAGTCCATAGGGCCACATACACACACACACACACACACACACACACACACACACACACACACACATCGCCTTTTATATATTTATTATATAGACTAGATAAGTTTATGCTCGCGACTTTTTCCGCATCTTTTTTCTCAAGCGTTGAACAATTTATTTCATCTTTATCGCTCATATATAACAAACAAACATTAAATTTGATTTTTGTATAGATTTATATTATTGCATTAATCCCGTTACGAAACTACACAACTCTGCGGTCAATAGACTAAATTTCAGATTGTCAACACAAATACTGTAAGAAATGTGATACATGCTTTGGGTATAGCAGTAATCCTAAAACCACTCAAAGGTTAAGGAAATAAGGTTGACATTCGCAACATTTTTAAATTAAGAACCGTGGGCAAAGCGTAGGAGTTTTTACATTATGAAGTAATCATTTTTTTACAGAAGTAACGGAATGTCAAATTGTTTGTAAAAGATGTTTTCGGCGATTCGCTAATATATGTTTGACTTTTGGCTGTGCTTAAAGGAATAATTAAAATATTTTTAATGGTTGATCTCTTCGTTATTAATCTATTCTAAATATAAAATACTAACGCGTTTTCGAGCGATAAACCAGGAAGTTTTTTGTATATCGCTTGCAGAAAAAAATTTCGACTATTGTACTATACTTTGAGATGAATCCAGTATTTGAAAAACTAGATAAGTAAATTTAAAATCTAACGTGTTGACAATGTTTAATAAGCATGCAAACTGTTTTCACTTGACCAAGGAGGGTTTTAAAAGGTCGTGACCGTGGATTGAACCGTAAGAAATTTATCATTGCGGTCAATAAAACGTTGGGCAATACTTTGGTGAATTAGGACAAGAGACAACTGCCTGTCTAAAGACTATTTGCCTGAAAGACGCCCGATAAGGTGCAGTGTTGCATAGCGATGGCTCGGTGGCCGAGTGTTTTCATTTTCCTATGCCTGCTCTCCTGCGGAGGTAAGTCTTTTCTCTATTATTTAATATATTCATGTAAGTTACTGGTATTACTTAAAACTAATAATAGTAGAGAAATATTTTTGTATAATTACGATTTGACGTTTCAAAATGCACCATATTCGTGTAAAAACGTTTTTATAATTATTATCTAAGTTGATGAACTTACTGGAAAGAAGAATTCTTCAAGCAAATTTTCAAAATATATTGTTCATAATTAAATTTTATTTAATCGCGTTCAATTTGACCAATCAAAGCAAATTCTTAAAACTATTTCATTAAAAATTTGCCCTTGAATTTAATATTCTGCAGCACAAAGGAATTTAAATAAATCGCTACTGGTCCTAATAAAATTAAAATCACTTGACTTTTAATAAATAAATTGACCTGAAATCTTAACTTAAAATCAGTTAATATCAAAATAAGTTTTAGTAATTGTTTTTTTTTTTTTTTTTGGATATAGTGCATTATAAAATGTAAATTGGTTAATTGATATATGGCATTAAGAAGTGAATAGTGTTGTGACTTGAATTTCAACTTTTAGAGCTTCAAGAGGCCGTCGATGGAACCTGTTGTGTCGAAGAGGCTCCTCCAACGCAAGAGGAAATTGTACCCGACATAGAATTGGACGCGTGTCCAGAACTCAACGGTCAAATTATCGGAGGAAGACCGAGCTCCGTCAACAGGCATCCGTACCAAGTGTCCATGATCCTAAATGGGAACTCGTTTTGCGGAGGCTTCATCATCAGCCGAGATTATGTTATGACTGCTGCACACTGTGTACAAAAGTAAGTAATATATTATAATAAAACGTAGCCTATCCTGTGTCCCGTACGTCTAAATGTTTATCTACCAAGATTCATGAAAATCAGTTGATTCGTTTAAGAGTTTAAGGAACATACATACATACAATACCTACACTTACAGATTTATTATTAGTATTGATGATGATTGATTGATGATTATAGCCTATGTTATTCGCTGATAATAGCTTCCCAACAGTGCAAGAATTTTTCAAATTGGTCAAAACAAAAAATAAAAATTTTCCTCTTTATAATATTAGAATATATATTTATTAATACTTATATAGGTAGTATTTTAAATAGATATAATGTTCTGCTTGGATGGCAAAACTGGAAATTTTATTGCAAATAATTTAATTTCCGAAAAATATTATTTAAAATGAATATTATGCTAGCTTTTCACCGCGACTTCGCCTGCGCCCCCTTTTCTTAGGAGTAAAACTCCTCAATCTCAATCTAAAAGATTGAGTGCATTCACTAAATTTTTTAGATGATCTCTCGGGAACTGTACTTTTTCTAGATGAAAGGTATCCCTGACAACGTGTGTGCAAAATTTTAACTTGAGTAGTTAAGACGTCAAAACGTAACGAACAAACAAACTTACTTTCTCACTTATGATATGAGTTAGGATATCAGAATCAGTTTACTAAAAGTGAACACTCTTCTACAGGTTGCCGCCTTGAACTACTTCCTAATGCAATCATGTAAAAAAAAATCAAATTAAATATGCAGAGTTACTTAGCAAGTATTTTCTCTTTTGATAATTTTTTGCTATTCCTCATACTTTCAAATAATATGGTAATCTACGGACATTTGGCAAATTAACATTATTGTAAGAACGCTTTTTATAAAATTTTGAGCCCTTGAATTATATCTGTTTTATAGCATTAGCATATAGTTTTACAATAATTTTCTTTAATTATTATTTCGTCATTTACCTCCGTTGCTGCGGTCGTCACATCGTATTAACTAATTCGAAACACACAAAAAGCGATTCGACCCTATGTAAACTGTTTTTGTTAGCAAATATTTACGAGAAACAGAAACAGGGCAATTTGAAACGGTGTTTAATAGATTTCTGTTTTTTACTTCGAGGCATTTGACCTTTTCAAAGAGCACGTGATTACGAATAGATTCTGCCTTGGCTAAATCCGAGACTGCTTGAAGTACAACACCTCTCCTGCTCGTAAACATTGCAAGAAATTTATACATTAAAATAATTCTTATTTTAACTTTATTATAATTAACTAATTCACACATTCCAAGCACCATCTAGTTCCACAGTAAGCAACTAATGCTTGTATTATGGACACCAGACAGGTGATATACTACATACATATTATAAATACAAAACATCAATGACTCAGGTACAAAGGTAAATGTTAACACATAAACATTTGCCCCTAGCTGGATTCGAACCCACGACCGTTTGGTTAACAGCTAGGGTTACTAGCCACTAGACCAAACGTGTCGTCAAATGTCGGAAATTTCCCTATTCCTTCCAATTGTAACTAAAGGTTCTCTGAAACGGTTACAGCACAAGGCCAAACGCCATCCGACTGAGGGTTGGAAGTACGCGACGGGATTCAGGCGGGCAAGTAGTCCCAGTGGCCAACGTGACTGTCCATCCGCTGTACGGGAGACCGCAGTTCGACAACGACATAGCAGTGCTGAGACTCGCCCGACCTTTGACCTTCGGTCAGTCAATCAGGTCGATCAGGCTTCCACAGCCCAGGCAGGCCGTGCCGCTTGTCAGATTGACTGTTACCGGTTGGGGACTCACTGCGGTTAGTAATTTTTATATAATAATTATAAGAAATATCTGCAATGTTACTTAGTACTTATGCGTAAAATCAAAAATAAAACCAAATGATACGACATTTTAGAGACAAATATTTTATCTCATTATCTCTCATTGCATTTGGTGATATTTAGCGCCTAAAAATGGGCTCAAAAACCCCACCATGAATGATAATGAAACACCGAAAAGTCTGAGAGTAGATAGGTACCTGTCTTTATTAAATTAACATTTCTTGTGTTCATTCAACGACTCGGTGATATAAAAGTTCGCGCGTACGTTTGGTTAACGCCATCTAGTTACAATTCAGTTAACAGCTATATAAAATAATTTTATAACAATAATTGTGTATTGGTAGTTTTACCCACACATATGGATTCACGTGTGAATACTAAAAGCTTGAAACGAATCAAAATGGTGTATATCCTCAGCCACGAGCACGCCGTATTCCACGCACCATGATGGAAGCTCAGGTGCCAGTCGTGCCGAGTTGGTTGTGTAGGCTCTCCTATGGAGAATCCCTCACCAACAACATGTTCTGCGGCGGCCACTTCCTCATCGGAGGCGTCTCTTCTTGTCAGGTAACGTATTACTAGCGCCGCTTCACATTTTCTTATGGACCGCGAGCCAGCAACAGATTGACCAATCAGTTCTCAGTCAATAACTCGTCAGATGCTTGAGAGAGTTATATCATGAAGCCCCGTGGGTGGGTTCAGCAGCGGTACCCTCCCAAACTTAAATAAGAATGTCATCGAGATAAACCAGCTCACATTTTTATTTATTCACTGCCTAGTGCCTACGACTTCGTCCGCGTTGAAAAAGGAAATAGTAGCACATCCTGTGTCCTGTACGTCTAAATACATATTTATCTAGCAAGTTTCATGAAAATCAGTTAATTCGTTTAAGAGTAATGGAGGAACATATATACTTACATATATACATACAGAAAAAAATTCTAAAAATGGTCAATTTAGTTTCAGTATCATGTATAGAGCATATAAACACGATATCTCTGAAAACAAAGTAACTTACTCCATGACCAATCCTTACAGATTTATTATTAGTATTGATAATAGCAGATCAAATATCATGTGACAAATTTTCAGCTGTAAAGAAATGCGATCGGTTGACGTATAAGTTTTATAGTCACCATTTTATAGTCAGCTGACTTTCTTTTTTCTACAAGATATTAGGGTTCACATGAACTTGAAAAAAAAAAGTTTTTCTACAAGTTTTTCGTTTATCGCCCACGGAGCGGCAGCTGACGTTCACAGGGCTTCATGATACAACTCTCTCAAGCATCTTACGAGTTATCGCTGGAGAGGAAATGACTGACATTTGTGCCTGGCTCGTGGACCATTTAGCATTGACTAAATAATTTGCTGTAATAATTTTATTTTATTCCACATTTAACTTGTTCATGTAATTTGAAAGTAGAAATGAAAAGAGGGCTTTGATGTTTGGTTACCAGGGCGACTCTGGGGGACCGGCTGTCTTCCGCAGTACAGCCTTCGGGGTGGTCTCGTTTGCTAGGGGATGTGCGTTGCCACTTTCGCCCACAGTGTTCACCAACATAGCCGCACTCCGCGACTGGATCACAGACAATACGGGAGTTTGAACCTTATGCCATACCTCTTAACGCTCATTATGCTATAAACACTTTATCGTACATAGTAAAGACCGTGTTGTACTATGAACAAATAAACCTCAAACATATTATTCGACAAACGTAACTGGAATTTGTAAAAATATTTTTATTTCTCCAAGAATGAAAATATTTTTCTTAAATTTTTGAATATTATCATTTTTTAAATCTAATCAGTAGGTATGTGATAAAAAACATAAACAATTTTTCAAATAAATTTCGAAATGTAACAAAAAAAAGTAAAAGGCTCAGTTAAAAACATAGAATGTGAAAATTCACACTATAATTATTTATAATTGAAATAAGCAATGAAAATTTAGGAGTTTCAATGACCATTGAAATATTTTATAATTCTATTGTATAAAATAATTGATAATAATTTTCATACATCATAATATTCTGTGATAAATTATGTTATTAGATATTAAGTTATTATAAGTGTTATAGAATATGATTTAAAGGTTTGTATTGTTATTTCTGTTAATTTATTAAGATTCTAAATTAATTGTTTAAGTTTTGTATATTATATTTTTTTTATTAGGATGTTATTGTATAATAAAAAAATACAATTTTCATACACTTGAACTGTTTTTTTTTTCATCCCAAAATATTTTTTGCCCAGAATGTGTAGGAGTCTAAAGGAAATTACAATTTCAGGTATACGAAATGTTTCTGATTGGGTACCAGTTTAAAGTGCTGTCCCCAATATTCACCATTCACTGGGGTCTTCAGGCTCGAAGGACCAGACCCCTTTGGAGGGAGAAACAGAACGAAAGAAACAGGAAACACTTCGAGACATTCAAGAGGGAATTGTTCGCCAGATACAGAAAAGACCCTCTGCATTTGCTACGCAGGCCTCCGCAACAGGCCAAGAAGGCATAGGCTTCGTCAGGCCGTGCGATGTCTCACGCCGTTGCCGGCCTTATTGCACACGTCATAGTGTTCATTTTCATATGACGACACCGTGACTCATTGGACCTTATGGACTCATCTCGTGTGAGTGATTGGTGACGCATATATTAATTGACTTATGATGGAATGGAAAAATGATTTCCACTTTACGAAAGACTGCCTTCATTGTTGTTTGTATTTCGTGTTAAAAAATAATACTTGTTTGTAATGCGTGCAAACTAGGTAATAAAACATGAGAGTGTGATAGAACATATTGCATTTTCACACTGTGTGAGCATACTTAATTGATGATATGATCAACGAAGTACTACAATTATGGAATTTGCGTGACAAATGCCAAAGCGGCACATAAAAAGTACGCCTAAAATTTAATCATGGCGAAATCAATGGTAAAAGTTACCTTTTACCTTTTACCGACCAAGTTCTACTATTCATTTTAAACTCTAATGTGTTGACGTAAAGTCACATTTTCTTTAAATGACAGATGTTTAATTGTTTTTAAACGACATGTTGATGTTCTACGCATATGTCACTTTTAAATGTTCCATAAAGTTCATAATGTTTCGTATGGCGTGCGAAATCCATAGTTGTAGTACATTGATGGATATGATCTATGACCTCAATTGCAACGAGTGATTGTATACTCAGTATCGAATAGTAAATTTTTTGAGTGCACTTAGTTTTGATTAAACTAGAAATATCACATAGTATTTATTATACAAATATCAATTATTGGATAATTATAGTTAGACAATGGTATTATTTACAATATTTCTTAATTACGCACAAATGTTACTTCATAGGTATATTGAGTTATTTGACAAATTGTAAATTAGCGCATAAATATAAGGGCCTCTTTCATCATCTGTCAAGTAGGCTAGCCGCCATTTAAAGTCATCGGATAATGGACCTGATATAGGTACCTTTGTTTGTACGGCAAAAGTCCCAGCGATTTTTTTTTATTATTTTCTATTTAATGTTAGGGACGTTTACCGCACAAACAAAGGTATATCAGCTAAGTTATTCCCAGTGACAGGTGACTTTAAGTGTCTTTAGCCTACTTGACGTTGGTGAAAGAGGCGCTAATGTAATATAAAAAATAGTTTAATTGTAAAAATTTTTACTTATTAAATTGTAGTATCTGTTATATAAGCGAATGTTGCAGTTACCAATCTATGTGATGCTAAAAATTAAGTTTCCGAATTTAAAGTGCTTATTCACTTAGGAGAAAACATGTTATACATACTTATTGTTTTTATAAAATTTATTATTAATTTTATATTTCTTTGTTTGATATGATGATCATGCAATCTTTATAATATAAAGAAATGCCTAATTAATACTCAAAACTATTTAAGATTTTTTGCGTTAAATTTTATCATATTATTATGACAATTGTTAAAAAATATGTGAATTTAATTGTAGAATTGAGTTGTAAAATATGTTAAATTAAATTAAAAAATGTTAATGTAAATAAATAGTTTTTAACACTAAATCCAGTCGTTATGTGTATAGAATATATAAACTTGTACCTAAACTTTTTGTAAGATATTTCCCTGTTATTGTTTTGTCTTGCAATACTTACCTACTTACTTATCATAACTCTTCGTTACTTATGACAACTTTAAGAACTTCGATTGAATTTCCATAAAATTCGTTTCATAATTCAGTGAGGAGATTTTGAGAATATTTCCCATTTAACTAAGACTAGCTGGTGCCCGCGACTTTGCCCGCGTTGAAAATTATATACTAAAACCTTCCTCTTGAATCACTTTATCTATTAAAAAAACCGCTTAAAAATCCGTTGCGTAGTTTTAAAGATCTAAGGATTTAAAATATTCTTTCACTGTTGGGAAGCTATTTTATCAGCGAGTACGCGGACGAAGGCGCGTGCAGCAGCTAGTTCTTAATAAAAGACATACAACACTTTTATAATACCTATAATAGTCTTTATTTCCATTAAACCACCAGTTCAGAGGCAAGAGAACTAATAGTTTATCTTTTAACAACAATTGCTCTACAATTAGGTATTCAATAAACAAAAATAATCAGTTATCAGTCCCAAGTAGCCCCCATCAGTCCAATAGAATAATAGCTTTTTGATTGAAAATATTGAGAAATATAAATGCATATAAAATTCCCTTTATATGTAGCGGCATCTGTTGGCGGAGTCTAGTAATGACTCGGTATAGTGAACATTATATAATTATCACTTAATAAGTACCGGGTTTGACATATAGATGTCGCCTCTTCCAAACCTTCCTAAAATCTAGTTTTCAAATCTGTTTTCACTTTTGGTTATGGTAGTAACTGTTTTGGGTTAGATGAATTACTTGGATATATAATAGACTAGCTGCTGTCCGCGACTTCACCTGCGTATCTTTGTAAATTATATACTAAAACCTTCTTCGAGAACCACTCTATCCATTGGTGAAAACAGTTTAAAATCGGTGCATTAGTTTTTGAGTTTATCGCGAACAGAGAGACAGACAGACGCGGCGGAGGACTGTTTTATAATATGTAAGGATAATTATATAAGTTAAGTACGATAAACTTTGAACATTTCCTAAAAATTTTTTGATTTTTTTTAAGTAACTGGTAGTAGTTATACGGTGGAGATTCCCTCAACTTTTTCAGTGATGTAGGTATGAATCCAGTCCCATATGAGTGGATAGGATAGACGAGTGTACACGCCTGGGAAGTTCCCGCGGGCACATCCGAGGCCCCAAGACACCACACCGACAAGGACTCCGTCGCTGACTAGTGGGCCTCCGCTATCCCCCTATTATGTACAAATTATAATTATGAGAAGGATGATAACTCATTTGTAATGGCAGGACCTACTGCTTTCTTAAATTATGACTGCAGTCATAAATTAGGTAGCTCGTCTGGTATCAGTAATCAGTAAACACTCTCTTACAAAAGACCACCATACATAAAAGAACTGCATATAAGCTTTCGTTGCCTAATTATCGCTCCCCTCCTAATATCTTTCTCACTAATACTCGTATTATAAATGTGAATGTGTTTGTTTGTTTGTTACGCTTTCACGCAAAAACTACTGAACTGATCACCATGAAATTTTGCATACACGTTGTCTGGAACACCAGAAAGGACATAGGGTACCTTTCATCGTTCAACGCGGACGAAGTCGCGGGCACCAGCTAGTATCTTTATATTTGCAGCATTTATGGTGTTGGCTTGTTTTAATAGGCGATATAACGGAAAATAATTGAATCAAAAACAAACCGAAACACAAAAGCACAGGTACTGTAATTTTACGGTGGTCTTCTGTAAGAGAGTGCTGATCGATGGCACTAAATAAAATATCTTACAAGTATTGCTGTTTCATTATAAAGACATATTCTACACAGTTTGTATTGCAGTCATAAGTCTGTTACGAAAGTTACGATGGATGAATGGTTATTACTATTGAATGAAACTAACTACTGAACGATTTTTACGAAACTTTACTGTAATGTAGTCTATATGTCAAAATAACATATACACTTTCATTTACAGAGATTGTAAAGTTTTTATAATACTAGTATAAAAGTAAATGAATTTTTGACGAAATACGCATGCGAAGGGGAAAGGACCGTTTGTTGTCGGGAGCCTTAGGAGAGGCATATCTCTAAAGACATACATAGTAGAGAGACCCCAGGCTGATGATGATGAAGCATTAATTACGAAATTAAATAAAAGAGTGTACCTACAAAATTGACCTCAAATGATGTGAGTTTACCTGACAAGCGTCCGGTGAGTTCTGTTGGAAGGCTCCAGCACAAAACATGCAGGTCGGGTCTATGACTTTCCGGTCCAACGCTGAACGCTTGCATTGTTTCATTGATATCGTGCTTATAGGCGTCGATTGCAGAAATGTTGCACTAGCGCCACCTTCCTGCAAACATGACAAATTCCTTTATGTTTCTTAAGAATTATGCATTTGATTTTTTCCACAGCAATGCGCGCCATAGATACGGAGTTCACTCAAATTATTGGATTATGCCCTAATTTGTGCCACTCCGTATGGAGCAGATGGGTCCAGAAACTTTATTCTATGGACATGACTGTGATCGTTAGAAAAATCTCCTTTCTGAGGCGTTTTCGCCTAGCAACATAATGGGTTTCTTCCTGTAGGACCTGCTCTCTTCTTGGTTGTGTCTAACGATAAACACTAATCATCAAGTGGACCTGCCTGTCTATAATCCTAATAATTCTTTAATCATGGCGATCATAGCAATTTTTTAAAAAAAGTAAAGGAATTTCATGGTCGATTGGTACCACGGTACCTATGGTTGCTAGGTTACAACTTAACTCACATAAACATAAAATAGACAGAGGTTATTGTAACGCATTCCGCACCTGTGTTGTATTCCGGTGAAATAAAAAATATATTTAAAAAAAATATTTAAATTAGTTCCTCAAAATAAGAGAAACAAAGACCTCCATTGATTTGGTCATCTTCAAAATTTAAAATCATATATAACTAGCTATAAGCTCCCGGCTTAACTATCCTATCTTTTAAGTTGGACCAAATTACACATTGTTACGAAGTTTTATCAAAATCGGTTCAGTAATTTCATTGGCTCATTCATTGGCCTCAAATATACATACATATAGAAGATGGTTTTTAACTCACTTTCAATCTTCCCCATCCAGACACTATGGTGTTGTGATTGGCTTCCAGACGCTGGTCTCTGGCGACCATTCTAATAGGCAACACTCTGGGAGAAAACCGCAGAGGCGTGTACAGCTGCAGTAGACCGACGTCGTTGACCTTCTTCTGGCTCACGTAACGAGGATGAACGTATTTATGTTTGACATCATACATTTCTCCTCCGTGAGTTTTCCAAGAGGAGCCCAGCCGTACGCTCAAATCGCTAGACCGTGCTCTGTTTTCAGAGTAGATATTGAGAAATGAATTTTTACAAAAAAATAAAATAAACGTATAAATACAATAAAATAAAAAAATAAAAGACTTGAGATAATTCACGAATTTTATTATTTATGAAACATTATTTTTATTTAAAAAAGGAAAACAACAGTTATTATCTGAAACAAATGCTGCTGCATTTTGTGGGTTTCGTAGCCGCTTTGTGAATTCATGTTGCAAAAATCTGTCTGAAAGATAGCCGTCTTTAGAGATGCAAGACTTCTCTATTATATTTTAAGGAGAATTCACGATAGACGTGCCAATGACGACGATAAGATGTCTATTTTAGATCTATAGTACAGGTTGGAATGGCACTTGCACTTGCAATGAATTTGCAAGTTTTGATAGGTATTTTGGAATGGCCATTGCAAGATACTTTGTAATCAACCCAACCTAGAATCTAGAATAAAAGATTGGCTAATGTTGTCATTTACAAAAAAAAAAAATTACTTGATAACATGAAACCTACGATTTCAATAATTACCACAAAACGTTACTTGATGTATATTTAACAATTGCTAGTCGGCTAAATCCGACTACCTACAAATATTTGCCAACTTGATTCATATTTTATGGCTGAAAGGCAATTTTGCATCGCATTACAAAATGACAAATGGAGGCAGCTCACTGAAGTTATCCAATGCGAAAACCCGCAGGTACTCCCAAGAGAAGTCTATCTAACGCTCTAACACGAGAAAAAGCTTACAATTACATGTGGAACGAATGTTGAAAATAAGGAAAAAATATAAAAAAATTTACGCTTTTATAAAAATGTTATAGTGAATATTTCCGTGATCCCTGTTATGGTGACATTTTTAGTAGTGGCTGTCATAAGGTATTCTCAGCGCAAAAAAGTGCATATGTCATATTTTGAAAATATGATCGTGCAGGCTTATTTTTAAAAAGCATGAATTGCTTGAATTTAGCATGAATTTAAAACGAGTAATTGCAATTTGATTAACGTTTTTTTTATCGAGTACTTAATCTATAGTTAATTATAGTTAAAAGTATAGTTAATATACTTGTCTGGTATCCATAATACAAGCATTTAGTTGCTTACTGTGGAACTGGATGGTGCTGTGTGGAATGTGTGAAGATATTTATATTTATTTACATTATTTAAAGAGGAATACTTAATTGAGGAGAAAAGGACAAATTTAAGATCAAGTGTAGTGGTACACCAACATTGTAGAGAGTGAACAAAAGGTTCCTTTCCCCAAGGAGCCGAAGGATTGTGAATAATAGTAACTCGTTCAGAGATGAAGCTGTCAGCGGGTTATGTTTGTGTATGGGGAAATCGGATTGCCGTGTCGCGTTACATAAATGTCGAAGCGACAATACGCCTGCGAATAAATTCGATCGGGCATCGGCACACCCTTTTTACAGGCTTCCCTCCGTGGATTGGGTTTCCTTCCACAATTTCAATTTATCCTCAAGAGGTTGAATTGTGTTTTTTTCGAATGCAAAACAGCAATAGCCTTTGGGACAAGTCAAATAAAGCTGCAAAACAGGGCATCCGTTTTGTCTCGCCGAACGTGTAGGTAGGTCGGCGCAGTTTACGACGCCTCCCGAACAATTTATCGTCGCCTACTTGGAAAGCGATACGTTCCCGGGAAAAATGGTGGACTTGTTTCTGTCCAATATTCCACGTATTAGATGGGCGCATATATTTTCCTAAAGATGTAGTCGCTTGCTGCGCCGTTGTGCCGTTCAATCTTTTTACAGATTTATCGCTCAAATGTTGGACAATTCGGTTACATCCCAATTTATGTGACAATACTTTAGAGGGTAAACAATTTTTATAGACTTTTGAGATGTAACACGGCTTTTTTCTTATTTCTATTAATCTACACAGGACCGTGGGTTGACGTTGGATTTAGGCTGCTTCTACTTGTTCACGTGGACCTCCTGTGACTGTGATAATGATGATGATGATACTGATATTATAAAGAGGTAAAGTTTTTAAGATTTGTTGCAGCAGTAAGTAAATAATCTCCGAAGGATTGCAGGAGGATATGACTATTTAAGTTCTCATGTAATTTTCACTATAATTAGTTTAATAAGGCTACATGCTACATCAATGATGAGTGTTTTTGGCTATATAATTATTGTGATACATTTTTGTTTTCTCGAGTTTAAACAAAACAAAAGTTCATAATTACATTGTTATTACGTGTCTACAATTTTATTGTCTCGGTCGCAGCGCATATAAGTACAAGTGATGACGTGACTCGCGTGCAGATATTAGTACTAACTTTGATTTATAACATAATTATGTTAAACAGTTAGGGCATCTTTCACAAACTACAAGTAAAGTGTTGATTAGTTACTTTTAGAAATCATTTTCTGTTATATTGAATTATGCACTCGGTTTACTGCATCATTCGATAGCCGATTTTTTTAAATTATTTTCTTTTTAATGTTTGCGACGTTTACCGTACAAACAAAGGTATATCAGCTCCATTATCCCCGGTTACAGGTGACTTTAAATGACAGTTTGGCCTACTTGACGTTTGTTAAATAGGCGCTTAGACAGACTAATCAAAAAATACTTTTAGTAGGTTAAAATATAAGTACCTACTTAGTGAATAGTTTCAGAAAACTAGAATTATTATTAAAAAAGATAAAATAAAATAAATCATCACTACATAGTATAAAACAGTCGCTTCCTGTCTGTCAGTCAGTATGTATGCTTAGATCTTTAAAACTACGCAACGGATTTTGATGCGGTTTTTTTAATAGATAGAGTGATTCAAGAGGAAGGTTTTAGTATATAATTTTCAACGCGGGCGAAGTCGCGGGCACCAGCTAACTACTAAAAATAAACCCTGAAAATTTTATAACAGCAAAGATGTCAGGTGTTATATTGCTTTGCACATTTAGTCAGGCGCTACACATCCCTTACTTTTAACGCTGGGCGGGCAAGCTGAACGTGCAAGCCAAATGTTACCTCAAGAGACAATGGGCCGCCGTGATCAACCAGGCGTCAGTTAGCACGGAACCTCCGCAGATAGGGTACGATCTTTCACGCAGTGACACCTGCCAAGGTACTTCGGTTATGGAGGTGTTGCGGCCGGCGACTATTCGACGCGTTTCCCCGTCTTAATTAAAAAAAAAAGAGTTACTACAATCTATTCAATTAATAATATAATTGCAGTAAATGAATGGTTGGCTGTCGACATAGCAGAAGCAAGTTAAATTTCCTGGAACAAGCATTATATGCTTCAAGGGCAACTTTAACTACAAATTGCTTAGGAGACAAGCTATACTAAATAAATTATTTTTTAATTTTTAAATAAAATTCAAGGCCTGCGACTGTGATGTGTTAAAACTGTGATGTGAAGTTTGCTCGAAAACTGTCTAAGAAGTTTTTATGAGAAGAATCCTTTGCTTCTCTTTGCTGTGATGTCTAGTCTATCGGCGACATTCCATTCACGACACTATATCTCTATTACAGTAAGTTATTGCCTAGAGTCACTGTCAATTATAATTTAAAATCCTTTGCAAGAATGTTTAAAAAGTGATTTCTGATTTTAAAGACAGGTAGTACTCGTATTTTGTTACCTTTACGCACTCCGACGCGGACGCCTTCATTTCCAGCGTCACCTAAAAATGGATACATTACACATTGAATCGAATTTTGCTGAAGAGGATAACCTTTTATACTTTGTTATTATAAAAAACACTGTAGTTTTATTAAACATATTAACATAATTTATGTACGGATAGGATATATATAACGTAAAAAAAGTTTTTCGTTCTATAAGTTTTTATTATTTCTGATATGTCACCGTAACTTTTAACTTTTATTTTATACTAGCTGGTGTGCGCGACTTCGTCCGCATTCTCTATAGCCTATAGCGTTCCTCGATAAATGGAATATCCAACACAAAAATAATTTTTCAATTCGAACCAGTAGTTTCTGAGATTAGCGCGTTCAACTAAACAAACAAACAAACTCTTCAGCTTTATATATTGGTATAGATTATATATAATGTTTATCATGTTATTTAAAAGAGGGTCTTATGTAATTTTTTATAATGTACCTTTTAGTTTCAAAAGCAAACGATTGTAAAACTTCTTGTATTTGTTCTGTACCGGGGTTTCGTTTAAATATTTTAAAATATTATGTTTGTTTTGTTCCGCCTCTACTGCTATTTCTGTATAATCTATTTCCACCGTGAAATTATTTGTATTTTTATAACAAAACACTTTGATTATTATTAATAATAAAATGTACAAAGATGTATACACATTCAGACTTAAATACATTGTTTTCACATAGTGATCGAAGGTTTTGTCTACGTGTGGAGTTTGAAAATTTCGATTAAACACAAATGAAAAGAAATTGCCGTGAAATCACTTTAAGGTTTATGGATTATAATTTTTTATACATTCTCTACAAGTTGGAATGTGATTATAAGCTTGATTGTAATCGGATAGATAATCCGTTAGTGTATTGCTTAGAGCAACGTGCAAGTAATACTTGTTGCATTCGGGTTTGAGCAGAGTCCGAGGAAAATAAGAAAACGTTGCTACTTTTGTTCAAAGAAACTTGTTTAAACCTCTTTTGTCCCTGCGAGAATTCGTTCCAGTTATTGTCTGCGAAAAAGAAAATTCCCTTTGAGCAAGGAAAGTTCCATTTGGAAAGGGTGCGAACTTTCTTAGTGCCTCAGGTCTTGTTTCGGACATAAAGCTTCAAAATCCGCTCTTAAATCCAATTAAGGAGTTTTGCTTCAGGTGGCGAGAGCTCGCGCTGCCTTCTCGGGGCCAATCGGTAATTAAATTTGTTTCATTTGACCAACTTTTACTTCTATGGGATTAGGAAGTTAAGGTGTGTGGATTTTTACATTTATATCAAATTTTTATGTAGAAATTGAAATTCACGTACCCTATTCATGCTCAGTACGTACATGGGCATCGACGTAGATGTCCATTAGTCTACCTGCATAGTTATGTTGTTTTTTGGGGATTAGAGTCTTGATGGAAACTACCATCAAGTATCACTATACTTTATATACTTAATAATATACTAGAAACGATAGAGTTCACGTGAAGCCTAAAATTGACATGTGTTTGTAGATATTTTGTAGACTCTTGTGATCGATTAAGTGAAGATAATTGCATTTTCATGCAAATAGGGGACTAAAAAATTTAAAAATTACGATACTCTTACGATAACAATAAAGAGGTGATAACGGATGTTGGAACGCATTGTCCTCTGCCAGAAAGATTTTATTTTTACAAACTATAATGAGTTATCACGTTGTAAGTAATTTATTTGTGAACTAATATAGATTTACTGTAAAGACAGTCAATTATTTAGAATGCAAAAAGTTTGTCAATTTTCAGTACTTGTCACTTGGTAGTTGTAAGGCAATAGTTCCCTCATCTCGGCAATGTGGTAACAATTGTCTCGTAACACCCGAAAAGTTGGCGGAATTGCACACTTACGCTCCAGAGACGGCAGGATGAAGGGGAAACTTTCCACTCACTATACCCTATTAGTATTCTTGAAGCATCGACCTAATTGTAACTTCGGGCTTTACGTGAGCTTGTGAAACATTTGGAAGTATGCTTTGCATTTTATTACTCAATAAATATTGGCGGCTTCATTACCAAACACACAAAAATACCTTGTTAAATCTCGTTAAATCTCGGTTGGCAGTGTGTAAGTTTATATTAAAATAAATCTAATATCTAAGCTTCATAATGTTTTTACATTTTAGGAATGTGTTATATTTTTACTTTAATGAGAGTAACCACGGAGGTTCAAACGGGGGGAAACGGGGAGAGTGGGACGCCCTACAGTCAGGTGGGAAGATGACTTGAGGGGATTCCTAGGAAGCGGTTGGATGCCAAGAACAGAAGACAGTGCGTGGTGGCAATCCTTGGGAGAGGCTTACATCAGGAATTTATATAAATGCAACTAAATGTTTAAGTTTAAATAGTAAAAAGACATCGAAATAATATATATTTTTATTCAAGTTCGCTGTAAAAAGGATCAATATTAAGTAATGATGTTAACTAAATGATTCATGGAATGCATGACGCTTGTGAATCATTGGAAATCTAAGGTCCAAATTGAACTTAGTGAGTGAAGTACATACCTAAATACGTGATACTATTTTGACAATAAAATGAAGTCGGAAGACTGTCTATACACTTTATATTTTTAAAGGCGGGGAGAGGAAAAAAGTGGCGCTAATACTCAAAGGATACTGCGAAATGGAGTTGTCTTGTTTGGAGATAAAAAAATGGAGTTGTTCGGAATTTGGTCGTAATTCAGGCGCTGCGGTGGAATTGACTAATCAGAAAAGAAACGTTGCCGAAGATGGATTGCTTATCTTTAGGTACTAAAGTTCCCTCCCGAGATAAGCTAATATACCTACTAGGTATAGTAAAATATTTAAAATTGTGTTGTAAGTAAGAAAACATAAATAAAAAATCTTGAATTATGGCTTTTGTGCGTTAATTAATTGTGTTGTAGTTTGTATAATTGGATTATTTTTTACTCAAACATGCAAAAATGGCTGAATTCCCATTCAGCCATTTTTATTTGACACACTGATATTATTATTTATTATGATATTTATTGATTTTGACAAAATTTGACACACTGATAGTTTATTACTTGGATTAACACATGGAACACTTTTCATCCTGAAAAAAAAATTGGGCTTTTGTGGGATTTTGTGGGAAAAGGTACAAAGTCGCGGGCACAGCTAAAAGTTTTTAATATTTACAGAAAGCTGCATGGCGTGATTGGCGTGTTAAGCAAACTTTTGCACCCAGTCGAATCAATTGTAGATGGATGTAGGGTTATTTGATAAAACCTCCATCGGCTGCCGGCGATCTTTATTCAATCTTGAACACCTTTCAATTGGAGAGGGCGGTGCGTGACTGGAATGTGTGGCGTTGCGGATTGCAGAGCAGCCTGTCGGATCCCTCGGCTATGAGCGAGCAAATATTTGAGCGAGCAAAACTGTCCTCGGGACCTGTCACACGGTTAACGTGATGGCATTTCAATTGCGTACCTAACTAATCATTGCGTAGTCGCATAGACTTCGTCTCTTATTCATCGGCACAAATATACTCTGGAATATTTATTAAGACTTCAATAAGATAAGTAAAACCTGAGTAGTTGTTATCTATAATAATATTAAAAAGAGGTAAAGTTTGTATGTTTATTTGCATGTATAGGTCATAATCTTCAATACTATTCCTTCTTTCAAAAATATTCTTTCACCAATAGTTAGAACAAAATTTCAAAATGGACATATTCTAAATATTCCATATAAAGAAATCCAGAGAAGACAGAATTTAAATCGGTCCAGCCGTTCTCGAGTTTTGCGCTTAGCAACACATTTAGTTATTCATTTTTATTTATAAAGATTATAAAGGCAAGATTTGCATGTTTGTAATGAATAAACTCAAAAACTACTGGACCAATTTTGAAAATTCTTTCATCTATAGAAAGCTACGTTATCAGCGAGTAACATAGGCTATATTTAATAACCTTACGCGGGCGAAGTCGCGTGTCACAGCCAGTACTTAATAGGACACGAACAATTTAACAGCGACTGACAATATATTATATTGATTTCAGCACCATACATACAAATAATATGTGTATATAAATATCAGTAATTTCTATAGGAATACCGCGTAAATGGCTCGTGTGAAGTAAATTAATTAGAGGAGATCCCGCAGGGGAGCGGGGCAGCGGGGGTCGGTCGGCCGAGGGGGAGGGACGGCTCATTAGAAGCAGACAAAAAAGCGGGGTCCGAAACTCGAGGCTTGAGATAAGAATTATTGCCTCTTGTATATAAGGCGGGTTTCCGGTTTTCCTTGTATTACACTCGGCACCTTTGTCGGGGCTTCATTATAAATAATACACCCGCATTATACCTGACTGAATTAGGGACTTTCGCTTAGGATTTAGTCGAGAGAGGTTCCAGTGGACTTAGCTCAAGTTATGCGGTAATCTCCAGTTCGTGTTATTGTATACACGTTGCTCGCATTGTAAGCAAAACCGTTATTATTAAGCTACTCTTTGACACGATGTAGCAGAGATCATTTGAGAAGGTTTTCTTCACACAATCTCAAGTAATCCAGATCTGTTTTAGTAGTAGTAGTAACCATCCTATTACAGAAAACCACCGTTAAATACTAAATATTTCGTTTCGATGCGTGAATAAAGTTGGCGAAGCTAAACTCCAAGAATTCAAACTATTGATTTTATTTTCTAAACTCTTCATTATTCTTTCATTATAAGTAAAAGAACACAGATTTGTGAGAAAATAATGTTAATAAAAAATACTATATTTCAATACGATAAAAGTATATTTTCAATACCCCTGCCAAAGGGACCGATGCTTTATTTATATTATATAACTAGCTGACGCCCGCGACTTCGTCCGCGTTTAAAAAGAAAAAAGTAGCCTATTTTGTGTCCCGTACGTTTAAATGTTTATCAAGTTTCATGAAAATCAGTTAATTCGTTTAAGAGTTATGGATTAACATACATACATACAATACCTACACTTACAGATTTAATTATTAGTATGGACGTGTAAAGATATATAACTTAGGATTAGATTTTATTTTAAATAAGCTTATTTTTAGTGTAGATTTAAAGTAGACAACCTAAACTTTCTGTAAGTATTTAAAATACGAAAAAATAAATTTATAAATTACTTAAATAAACAATTTACACTAATATTATAAACAGGTAAAATACATGTAAATCAAACACATAAACCTGAGTTGTTAGTGAGCACGATCAAATTAATTATAGTTTGGTGTGTTGATCGCGTGACGGACGCCAGAATTCAAGGCATTATAAGATTAGTTAGTTTATCAGAATAAACAATAGTTGGTATTAGAAGGAAATCAGAACATAGTTATTTTTCGTAACGAGAATCTCATGGCTCAACGAACAACGCAATCCGCCAACACAATTCCATTCAATTTATTACACTAATTACCTATTTAGTAACGCTACTCGCCCGTGAAACTATAACGCACTGCTACGAGTATCCGGAACCAATTATGTTAGGATGGTTTCTGCAGAACCATGGAATTCTCTTGGGTGATGGTTCTATATGGAGAAATATTGAATTTTTTTTCTAAAACTATACCTGTCAATATAAGCTTGATAAAGTCTAGAGTCTATATTGTAAGTAAATTAATGATTTTGTTAATTAAAAGAAATTATGTTACAACTAAAACAAAAAAAAGTAATTTTAAATTGAGGCATATGATCTTAATTAACCAAACTAACACCATACTGATGAACGATTGAACGATGAAAGGTACACTATGTCCTCTCTGGTGTCCCAGACAACGTGTGTGCAAAATTTCTTGGTGATCGGTTCGCTAGTTTTTGCGTGAAAGAGTTACAAAGATCCATACAAACATTCGCATTATTTATAAATTTATAATATTAGTACGGATCGTGTATTGCCCGTGGTCCACCTATGTTCACCTAGATTAGTACGGACGTATAATAAAATCATATAATTTTTTTTTTCAAATAAACCACTTGTACACATTGTATGTACGTTAACGAGATGAAAAAAACAGTTGTCTGCTTGTCTGTGCGTTTGGGTTCACGATGATCTCGCGTACGAAGTCGCGGGCACAGCTAGTCAAAAATAAAATTAGAATTGATATAAATTAGTATAGGTATTCTGCGCTTAAAAAGTATGACTCTCTGTTCTTGGCAACAGCTCACACAGTGCAGAGCCAGAGTTTAAATCACAACTATAACTATATAGTTGGAAAGTGCAGTGCAGTGCGGCGGACCAGTCTCCCGTCGAAACAATGTTCCGAGCAGTTAAACTAAAAATAAAGTGTTAGCTAAAGAAGCCTCCGATGCCTTGCGACTTGCGCGAGAGCCCCAGCATACTTCACTTTAAAGAAAGTGCGATAACAGCGCTTCTGCTGGTGGAATATACGAGCCTTAACAAAAACAACTCCATCGCTAAAAATTGAGAGAGTGCCCTTCGCCGCGCCTATTTGTCTGTCTGTTCGCGATAAACTCAAAAACTACTGCACTGATTTTCATGTTGTTTTCACCAATGGATAGAGTGGTTCTCGAGGAAGGTTTTAGTATATAATTTGCATCCGTGCACAGTCGGGAAAAGGCAGGGATAGGGAAATAAGAAAACATCCTGTTAGCGTCTGTGTATTTACTCGTATGTCGACTGAAGTTCAATGAAAAGTGCTCTGTGACGTTTCAAAAGGAGGTGTTCATTCGTTCAAATTCATTCGGTGGGTATTTGTCAGTTGAACGAACGCATTCGCGAAGAAAGGTCGTCCTCGTATGTCCGCACATCTTATAGTTGGAATTGTAGTTCTGATATATCGGTCAGACGAAAAAATTATTGGATTAAACATAAAGTGGTTTATATAATGTACCTGAAGTAGAGGGTGCTAACAAAGAATTTAGAAAAATAAAAAATAAATTAAATAGAAAATTACACGAAGATAAACCTGAATATCTCTAAAATGAATATAATAAATTACACAAGTTATCAATTAATGTTTACCATAAAATAATATTATTAACTTTTATGACTGATTATTATTACCTACATTAATGACAAAGTTATTAAAGGCATTTATTTTCCTCTAGTCTGACGTAATATTGATGATAATAAATATAAAAGATAATCTCCATACATACTAATTTGTTCTAGCTTTTTTTACATTACTTAAAAATGTTAGAAAGTATTCGAGAATTTTAAATTTTAGATGTAATATGTCGGTTTCTTATATATTTTTTCGCTGGAAATCCTCTAAAAGAAATAATATCGCGTAAATAAATCTGCGGAAGAGCCACCCGGCGATGCTTATTTACGGGCATAAAACTCGGGCGGACTTTTTGTACCGAAAACTTCCAAGTTTCAAATACGAGGCCCGGGATTTGTTTTGCTACGTAACAGAGATTTTTGCGAGTCCCGTACAGTTTCTTGTTCGCAAACATCGGGAACATTCACGTTCGTGTTTTTGCTGTACCATACCTATTTATAATTGCTACACACGCATCAAGCAATGGCGACGATTTACTATAAATGATATATTTATATTTAAGCTTCATTTACATTATAATCTCAGCCGTAGGATGTCCATAGGCCTCCCCCATATTTTTCCAAATATACCTGGATCTAACGTCAACACACGACCCTTATCAGACATCTGTCTACCATGTGGGTGGACATCCTACGCTGCGCTTGCCTATCCATAGTCTCCACTCGAAAAACTTCCGCCCTTTCAAATTATCAACCACCGCTGGACATAGGCCACCCCCATAATTTTCCAAGACCGGTCAAAAGCTGACTCAAATTCATATATAACCGGCAAACGTTGTTTTGCCACAAAAAAAATGTTAGGGTCGAATAGTTTTCGACCTAAATAGAAGATATCGATTATTAAAAGAAAAAACAAAATGGTACCTTTTCTTATCATTATTATAAAAAAGTCCCCCACCGCGTCTGTCTATTCGCGATAAACTCAAAAACTACTGCACCGATTTTCATCCTGTTTTCACCAATTGATAGAGTGGTTCTCGAGGAAAGTTTTAATATATAATTTACAAAGTTACGCGGGCGAAGTCGCGGGCAGCAGCTAGTTATAAATAAATTTATTGAATCGCAATGGAGAAGTTAGTGGAGAAGAGGAGAACTCTTTTTCTCAGACAGCGATTATATTTTATAATACAAGATTTACATAGATTCATTGTCAATAAACCTGTCAATGTATTTTTCATAGAAATAGGAACCGTATATTACGTGATTACCAATGAAGTGATGGCGTTTCATGGAGCACGAAACAAGTGAACAGGTTATCAGCCGGGTGTTGTATTTGCAGAGTGGATGGCTTCAATTTGCCAAGCCGTCTCGCTACCAGCTGTGTTTGTCCTCCTAGAGCTCTACTTATTTGCTGAATATTCCACTGTGAAAAATACTTTTAAATAACAATAAGGTTTCCTAAATTTATGTTTCATCATTCCATATTCTTTCTTTATTTATAAACAAACGTAAATTAGATAGTCCTAATTTAGGTTCGTGTAGAAATATTATTATCGTGTCAATCACAAACCATATTAAAATATTAAAGGACAATCAACGAAATCATACCTATTTACAATTTGGTCCCTAGACGATTTAAGAGAATTATCATGCCGCATGTCATGCCGCATGATTGTCTAGGGACCGCTATACGATCATGCGTGTATGTCAGTCATAGCTTGCAGGACGAAAAATAAAAGGAATTATCAATCAACTGCCAGCACGTAGTTGCATGTCATTCACATTAATCAATACAATTAAACGGTCATGCATACATGACAGAACGGAACGCATGTCATGCTGCATGATCGTCTAGGGACCGCTTATCGGAGGAGTCGGAGAGTTTTAGTCAACTGTTGATGTTTTTTTGGGGAGCAACATATTATTCAAACAATTATCACACTTGTTTTCCCCAGTTCAATTGTGTTCCAAAGGTCAACAAAATGTCCACATTTTAGGGTTGGTTTTAGATGGTTTTAGCGAGTAAATCTGTCTGAATTGTAGACGGGTAGCACAGTGTCGGCTTACCGCAAACCCATTAGTACAATAAAATATTCTAGCGAGCTTTACAGTTAAATCTAAATAGGTAATGACCGTGTAAATATAGTCGCTGAGCTTTTATCTTAATTTACCCATTTAAACCCTTCACTTGACATTATCATAAACGTATGCTAATAGCTTCTGTATCTGAAGAAGTTTGTTCCTGAAGAGATAACCACTTGATTGTTGGTGGATACCATCGTATATTTAGGTGTAATATTTAATGGTTTTTTTAACCCTATTTCTTTTAACTGTATTTCTTGAGCATTTTTGAAAATATTTCTAGTTTCTGTATACAGTTAACTTTTTTGTTAATAGTATTCAAATCCATCGTGGCTCACTTTGTAATTTTCTATAGGAGACTCGACAAATATGTCTTATTAAAAAACATCATATTCGGTCCAGCAGTTTAACAACCAGCAGTGTGTATATTGTCTCTGATATACACACTGTTGTAAGTATTCACTTTGTAAAGGCAGGGTAAAGTGTGTTTTCAGAAAGTTAATTGTTACATTAATATTTTTCTAGGACTAGTTTGCGAGAAAATACTATAAGGCTTCAGTTAAAGCTGCAATTAAAATGGTATTTCACAATTTCCACTGTGAAGAGTTGTAGCTAAGTCTTAAAAGAGAATATCACACGAAAAGTAATAAAACGTGATGCAATTAGAACTGAGGGAATCGATATTCAGCTGAATATTTTATTCGCTTAAAACACATTACAAATTCAATCTTTCCTCTCGCAAACTGATTCGCGCGCCACGCGTTTCTCGCAAATGAGTCTCGAATAGTTTACAATACGATTCGGTTTATATCACGGGAGACTACCCACCTTATACCTTTTTAAATAAACAACTAATTTACTATATACTACTTTTTTTACTATATAGCCCGCGACTTCATATGAAGTGGCGACTTCGTATTGAAAAATTAAAATATATGAGTATCGCTTGACATCTTTATCGATGTGACGACGGTGGCGCCGTCGTTGTTGACGAAAGTGGCGCCGAATATTTTATATTTTCAGACGATCCCTCGGGAACCTAAAATTTTTCCAGGATAAAAATCCATGGGGTAATAAACTATCAGTGTGCCTAATTTAATTCAAATCCGTTCAACAGTTTTTGCGTTATTAAGGAACAAACATCCAATTACATATACAAACTTTCGCATTTATAATTTTATTAGAATTGAGATTTCTAAGTGAGGTCTATTTTAGGATCCAATTGAGATAAAATGCGGCTAATCTGACAATAGGCTAGCGTCTGGATATTAGTTTATCAATTTATCAAATCCTTACTAAAAGATAATCAATTATTGATTAAATTAGGTATGTAAAATGAGAAAATTAGCTTAGTTCTTAGTATAGTATAGTTACTATAGTATTAGTACAGTAAATCGGACTCCTATAAGCCCTTGTAAATTGCACCAAACCCATATGAATTCAGCGCGATCTAGACTAATTACAACGCTAGGAATGGAGATTCACAGGAATTCAGATTTTCTTCCTCAACGCCTCGCTCAGCTACCACACACTTTTAAAGTTTAATCGCTCACTAGAACAATGCAAACTAATTATAATCTACTTTTGCTCTTTTAAACATTTTAACTTGCATTAGCTTCAGTCAGAGAAGACCTAAGTTCCAGGTAAAATGATACTTTCATTAAATTTAAATCGTCACTTTTTTTACCGATTTATTAATTATTTTTAATGTTTTATTTAAAGAATTTAATTAATTTAAGCAATTTAAGCAATTAATGCGATATCGATAAATAAGTTATTTATTTATCCTAACACTATTGAAAAAGAAAATTTATTTGATTTTTTTTTATTGTTTTCCTTTGTTTGAAATGAAATTTTGGAGTCCACAAATTCATTATCCAATAACAAATTTATCAATGTAATATTACATTTACCTATAGTAACTGTTTCTGTTTGCTACTGAAAAAAAAAAAACAATTACATATATTTCTTTATTTTAATTACTAAATTGGTTAAATTACAAAGTAATGCCATAATATTTACTATTACTGTTCTTTGGTGGATTTAAATAAAATATAACATATAATATACTACAATTGTAAAAGCTCATACATAGAAATTTGAGTTAATCTATACACACAGTCAAGCTGGTTAGAATTAATTTGACTGATATATACTGATAAAGGGTAGCGAGATCCAATTTAGAATTTAGCGGAATCACCCTCCCAATTCGAAGGGTAATCTATCAGCAATCAATGAAAGGCTGTCTATCGGTTGTAGGAATAATAGGTAAACTACCCGCGAGCTTTAGAAAGCTCTTGTATGGCGCGCTACAACAGACACCCAATCGATGTGTTCTCTTCAGAGTTTACAGTATATCTAGCTTAACTTTTCTTTATGATACACTAGCTGACCCGGCGAACTTCGTACCGCCTCAGAATAAAAACCCGTATCATATAAAATGTATGACAAAATGAATTTTCTTTTATATATTTTTCGTGTATATTTTTCCGATCTTTTAATAGTTATTCTGCTATTCGGGGCGGAGACTAATTTAACAAAACAAAGATCAAAAAATCGGTACAGCAGTTCTCGAGTGCTAACACGACTTTCTTTTATGTTTTAGAAGAATAGCTCTCAAACGAATATATTATGTTTATATGTATAAACGTATGAAATATAAATGAACTATATTCAACACAAGTTCATTTATATATGAAAGTGAAGTGAGGCTGAGAAATTTCGGTAAAATGGAATGAATGAATAAAGTTAATGATCAAATAGGTGGCAGCAGCCGACACTCGCTACTTCAATTAAAATACTAGCAAACTTCGTCTTTGTTCGGTAAACTATTTCTCTTCTGAGAGTCATCAGCGGCAACTGAGGCGCAAAGGTGCGCTAATTCTCTACTATACTCCTACTGGAACTGGATTTGCTCGCAACTTTATTACTATTTTCTTCTAAAAAAGGCTGCTGACAGGCCTACTTGAAGGTAGGCTAAATTAAGCAACACCAATTTGGATGATTATAGCAGAATATTTTTAGAACCCTGATGAAGAAGTGGAAGTTGTAGCGGATAGGAAAAACTTCAGCAGTGAGTTTGTTCCAAAATTATTTTATGATATTACTGCTTATAGCTTTTGCTTAAAAATTAAATTATGATAAAACATTTAAAGCAAAATCAAAAAAGAAATATGTTTTGTGTTAAATTCGACACCACAATATAAATAAACGTCAAGATTGGAAATTTTTTTACAATTGCCTTTCTTTTTTATTAATAAAATTAATTCTTTTTTTAATTCTTTTTTGTTTGTATTATTATATAAAGATAGATAAATTGTCGGATAAATTGTCTGAAATAAGAAAAAAGAGTGTTTTGTATATTTTGATCTCATAAATGGTAGCAATATCGCATTAATCTATTAATAAAGTGAAATTAGTAAAAATACTTACGTTAATTATTAAATATTTTATTACAATGACAAGGTACAAAGTTACCCCTTCATATGTTCACTTACAAGCAATCTAATCGAAATGAGGTTCCAAACTTTCTCCCTGTTTCCTTCTTTCTTTTATTCCTTCTTTGTCCTTTTTTTTCATTCTTCTTGAACATACGATTCTGTTTTCGTGGTCTTTGTCTTGTGAATAAACTGCGAAGGTAGTACCAGAAGAGTTGAATCAACTCCAGAAGAGTAAGAACACTGCAGCCGAAGAAAACGTTAAATATGCCGCCAAGTTGGGCTGAAAAAAAAAAATAAAAAAATAAAATTTCAAGTTTGTGAATCGCATGAGAATTGATTCGTCTGTCTGTCTGCAATATACGAAAAAAAATTAGCAATCTCTTTTTTTTTTAAGTTCTTTGGAATAAGTTACATAGGATAATATTGTTAGCACTCTCTAATTCGGGTACATTAATTAAACTAGTTTATGTTGAGTCCCAATACTTTTATTGACTGACCGATACATAAGAACTACAATTCAAACTAATAAGGTGCGTGCATACGACGGCGACCTCTCTTCGCGAACGCGTTCGTTCAACTGTTTTCCCTTTCAATATCATACCACCGAATGAATCTGAACGAATGAACGCCTCTTTTTTTAAACGTCACAAAGCACTTTCCAATAAACTTCAGTCGACATAAATAGCAGACGTTAACGATATGTAAGAAATTTTGAATGTATCCAATTTTTTAACATACCTTTAGCACTGCTGTTTTGTCTTGTGAATTTATTTAATTATTCGTACTCAGCAACAAATTAGGAAGTGGCTGATTTAAGCGACGTCACCAGCAATCGATCCAGTGAGTCTGAATTCAAAGAACTAAGTAAATACTTACCAAACAAATCATATGAATGAATAAGGGGTCGTCGGGAGAATGAACGCCTGTCGCGTTCCGCTACATGCACCCTCACCACGGTCACCTTGTCGATGTTCAAATCGGCACTGAAACATGGAACTTAAAGCTATACCCCGCAGTGCAGTGCGGCTTACTCCAAGCTTTAATCAAACTATTCGTCACCAATAATTAGGCAATTATTCTAATGAAAGCCTGAACTTGTTGGCCATCCTTTATTAGATCCAATATCAGACAAGCTTTAAACGATCGAGCCTGGTAATATAATTGGAAATTCACCTCATACAATCTGCTGTTTCCCAGCAAAGGTATTTCTGGTTTAAAATTATATGCTTGAAAGCATACTTTCATATTATGCCTTAAACAGAAATTATTTTCTGCACTAATATTCATTATAAGGAAGAAAGATTAGACATAATATGTTTTCATATATTAAGATGAAGCTATACATATTTTAATATATGCATACAATGAAAATAACACTATAAAATTTTTTGAATTGATTTTTGATTTTTTGAACAAATCAAAGATAGATCCAAAGAAATGTTATTGCACAAACATGAACAATATCAAAACGTTCTACTATGAAAATAATAAAAACCGTGGAAGCTATGTGTAAAATAACGAGGGACGATATTTTTCACCTTTAGACCTAGAACGGATTGGACAATTTTAAAATTATTAGGCCCCGTAGAAATGTCAGCGGAAGATTGATAGCGGACATGTGACACGAGCCGTCTGCTATTGAATACGGTTACATCCTCCTCAAACTGTGCTATTACTCTCAAGACGTAACCTTGAACATTTGACGAAGGTTACTGTTTATTTGAGCAAGTAATATTACACAAATAATAATCTTTCGATATCTTAAATTGGTACTATTTTAAAACTATAAATAGAATTGGCATTTGGTTAAATGAGCTAAACTATGTCTATAACCATCAAGGAAGAACATGTCACCCTGTTGAGTAAAGTTCGCTAAGGCTCATATCGATATCTTGTTCCTTACCCTGTATTCTGATTGAGTCTTTTGTCAAACAGATTCTCTCTGATGAAGCCCTCTAAGGTCTTAATAGGGGCTGCAAGTAAGAGCACAGAATTGTTTGAGAATATAATGCGTGGCGATGGCGAGAAATATGACCTGCTTCAGTTGTTCATAAAGGAAAAAATACATTGAAAATGCAAGCCGGGAAAACGACATGAATTTTGTATTATATATTTAATTTTTTTGTACAAATACAATGATTGCATATCTAAGTAAATTAACGAATCTAATATTAAGCAAACGGTCGCAGGTTCGAATTGTTAACAATTTCAGTTATGGATGTTTTGTATTTATAATATGTATGTATTTAGAAAAAAAAGAGTAACCTATGTAATATAGTAGGTATATCAACTGTCTGGTATCCATAATACAAACATTAATTGCTTAGTGTGGAACTAGTTAGTGCTGTGTGGAATGTGTGAAGATATTTATTTATTTATTTAAACATGGAAACTTACTAGAAGTTATCAATCGGGTGAGATATTGACACATTGATCAGCTTGTGATTGTGGTTGACGACGTAGTCTCCATCAATGTCGCAGGTATGTGGACAGTTGCAATACGGTGAATCGTACGATACTGTAAATTTGTTCATCTCCATTAAAACATGCTAAAAACGTAGGAAACATTAGTTCTAAACAAAAAAAAATTACTGAATGATACAAGCGCGATAGTTATGTACAAATGTTACAGTTTGTATACATTCTGCAGGCAAAAAACCAAGCATACGGTTACGTTAAAAAAAAAGGTTCCTTACTGTATTCCTTATTAGGTGAGTATTGAAAGAATAGGATCTCTCTCTTGTCAAACGTCAGACGTCCAGTTAAATGCAGCATGTCCTGCCACTACCTGGCTTATCTGTCAGTGCGCAGCAGATAAAAATAAAATGGCAGAAATATATACTTACCTGCTGCATGTCGTGCACATTGCAAATTTCTTGGTCGGCAGTAAGCGACTCCTGGTGGCTGCGGATGTACGACAAGAACGCACTGGCATTCCCGAATTGTATGTTCTATTTCACACTCTCGGAGGCAGTAAGCCCTGCGTGAACATCTCTGTATGTAAGATTTAATGACAGTGTTTGGAATCACTGGACAGTCTAGTTTAATTTTTATTTTATTTATAATATTTACAGAGCATTGGCCATTGGAGTAATTAGTCTTATTTCGTTATTTTAAATGAACATTCAAATTTTTTTTACAAAAATAAGACAAATTCTTATTTTTTTAGCGTGTAAATATTTCCAATCGTCATACCCGCATAGTAGTAGGGAATTAGGAATTTTGTTTTTTTAGAATGTTAATTAGAATGTTAAATATTATAACAAAAAAAATAAAACCGCCGAAAAAACTGAAAAGCATAAAATAATCTTATTATTTTACCTAAGTAATTTTGAGTCGCCGCCGCGCATCACTCTTTACGTAATTTTGGTTTGTTTGGCGCCGACTCAAAATTACTTAGGTAAAATAATTAGATTATTTTATGCTTTTCAGTTTTTTCGGAGGTTTTATTTTTTGTTAAGAAGTTTTATTTTATAGTTTATTGTGGCTATAATCTAATATTTACTACATGCTTAATTTTTAATTTTCAAATCCCCATTTTCCCACCCTTAGGGAAGGAATCTTTTTTCCAAAATTATACGAGACCAACTTCGAGGTATAACTTTTTACAGAGTAGTCCGATTTTGATAAATTTTTTTTAAACGATTTTAATTCTTTTTTTAATGGACCCTCCATTAAAAAAAGAATTATCAAAATCGGACTACTCTGTAAAAAGTTATGCGTGGTTATACGCTACAATCGGTGAGTGAACAGTCAATCATCCCCTGTTTTCCCTACCCTGGTTAGAATTTTTTTTCCAAATTAAAATGGGACCCCCTTGGGGGTGCGCCCTTTCAAATAAAAAAAGAATTATCAAAATCGGACCACCCTGTCAAAAGTTATGCGTGATCATACATAAATATATATATATATATATATATATATATATATATATATATATATATATATATATATATATATATATATATATATATATATATATATATATATATATATATACGCATCTAATTGAGAACCTCCTCCGTTTTTGTTTTTTCGTTTTCGTCGGTTGAAAAATGTACAAATAAGGATCTCCAAATTTGGATACTTATGATATATAGGGAAGTATTTAAGCGGTACATCCTCCGGACGACATCTTTTGAGTTCTTCGCTGAGACCTCGGACATCGTCTGTCAGTTGGAGACGTCGGAAAGAATACTGAGCCCTCTCCTCGGTGCCAGGAGACAGCGGAGTCCCGTTAACGTAGGCTTCTGTGTACGACTGGCCACCCATCACAATTAGCTGAAGCATCAGAAAAATTAACCAATATTATATCTACTGCATTTCCGCCAAAAATTTGTTTACATTTTTGGATAAATTTAAATAAATAAATAATAAATAACTATCATTACACATTCCACACAGAACCATCTAGGTCCACATTAAGCAGGCTTGAATTATGGATACTTACCAGACAGTTGATATACTAACATAGATTACTTTTTATTGATGACTCAGGTACAAAGGTAAAATGTAAAACATTTGCCCCTAAGGTTGCCAAACAAACAAACAAACAAATCTTTTCTCTTTATAATATTAGTATATTTTTAAATAATATGAGTTGATGTAATGATAATAGGAACGAAGATCAATAAAGCATAATATAATGTGTGGTTCGCGTACTGTGCATATAATATAATTAGCATATTATATTGTTTTAATTTGCTACTTGAGGTCTTTAATTAATTGACATAAATCACAAGCTTTTTATTCCATCTACACAGTCACCTATAGTTTTTCACATGATTTGTGGAATTCTAAGCGCCTATTTCACAAACGTCAATTAGGCCAAACTGTCATTTAAAGTCACCGGTAACCGGGAATAATTTAGCTGATATACCTTTGTTTGTACGGTAAACGTCCCAAAAATTAAATAGAAAAAAAAAAATCGGCTATCGAATGATGCAGTAAATTAACGAGTGCATAATTCAATATAACAGAAAATGATTTCTAAAAGTAAGTAAGTTTCTAAAAGTACCATGTTATTATATTTCATTATAACCCACCTATTGGTGCTAGAAAAAAAATTTTGTGCTTTGATATACTACTCACCCATTTATAGGATAAATCTATATTGAGCGGAAGCTGACTTTGGTTGACGGCTACTAGCAAAGAATTACTACGACCGTAATGTCTCATGAGGTACTTGTGTACAGGTTTCACCTTGTGAAATCCAGATTCCTTTATTTCGCTGGAATACCAAATTATGCATTAATATGAGGTTTCCTATGGATTGCGTGAAACCATTAGCATCGGGTAAAAAAATCACACACACAAGACCTAGAAGACAAATCATCTTTTTTTGGAAAACAGGTATACGAGTATATCTGTTTACGGTCAGAAAATAATTTTGTTGTAGTCGTAAACTAGATAGCAAATTTGGTGGCAGTGACCACCCCCCCTTATATACCTATTGGATTTTTGGAGACTAATAGTTTTTAAAAAGATCTATCAATGGCAGGACACACTGAGTCTTACAAAAGATTACCGTGAAATAACAGCATGTGTGCTTTTGTGTTTCGTTGAGTGAGTAATCATATATTCTACTAAGGCTGGCAGGGCACTTGCAGCAGCTACAATGCAAGTAATTAAATAAATTATTGTAAAATTTAATACGTACCGAATTAAAGATCTACCATTGAAAGAGCAGCAGTAACCGTATATAGTTAGTTCTAGCGTGAAGATACTGTTGCAGTTAACCATTTCGCCCTTCCATTGACATCTAATCATTTAAACAACGAACTGTTTTTAGTTTAATGTCCATGTGTAAGTTGAAAGATTATATAGTTCCATAAATAAATTAACACTAATTTAAGTGCACTTAAATAAATACATAAACAGGAGGAAATAGTACGAATAGATGTTTTATAAATATAATTATTTTGTATTTTGAATCGTTCAACAAGTTGCTAAAGTTTCAATTTTTTTTTATTTTAGATAAATGTCGTTGAAACATACTTGAGTAAAGTCTCTTCACAAGAAGCGCCGAGTATTCTTCCAGCGGTTTCCACGGCCATTCTGTTGTAGTCTAACAAATGTTGTAGCTTTTCTAAATCTGCTATGGAGTAGAGCGCGTCGGGTGAGAAGTAAGCACTTAATTGTTGGACTATCTGTTTCAAGTATGTCACGTTTTCACCAGTTGGGATAATCCTGAACAAGTAATTGTTTTGTTTACACTTTATGTTCCAAATGTGAGATTACTGTTTATGCTTTTTAAGCATTTTAGACGTACGTGCGTTGGATATTCCCTGTCATACTACTTATACAAATTGTATTCCTACTATCAATTAGTGGGCTGTAAGCCTTCCTGCTGTTTCTCTCCACAAAAAAACTATAAAACTTATAAACCAACTTATAATTCGTTAACGACATAAATCTAATATAAAACTTTTGACCACTAAGCTATTTAAGAACAAATTGTCAAATTATTATAATAAAGTTTTTATTATAGTCTTTGTCATTGTAACTTTAGTCCAGAGACTAAAGTTTCACGTTCTAAGACTTAACTTTAGAGGTCGGTCGAATTCAATATGTATTAAGAGTTTTTATTTTCTCCCCAAGTCTGAAGAGCGACCTAGACCCCAAGTATGTTTTTTTCTTGAAGTAGAGTTCGTTTTGTTACTTACACTTGTTCGAAAAACGAATGTATACGATGCGCTGGAAACTCGACTTCTGGGCAGATCGCTACCGTGGGGAAAGACGTGAATGTTTCCGATATCTCCATCTTCGCCAAGTACGTTGGAATCTCGAAATATCTCCGCACCGTATCCTTAACTATTGTTATAGATGCGTACAGAAGGATAATTAATGAGAATGCCCAGTACCATCTGAAATGTGAGATAATTAATATTCTTAACGCCTCTTTCACCAGCTACAATTAAAGTGTTGATTAGTTACTTTTCGAGTAAAGCTAATTGGCGAGTAAACGTTACGAGTATCTTGTGTCAATTTCATTGAAATTACCCTTGAGTAATGCTACTCGAAGATGGTGAAACTCGTACTTTTTCTTACCGGTGACTTTAAATGGCGGTTAGCCTACTTGACACTTTACTCAGAGATGGTGAAAGAGGCCCTTAGTGTGATCCAGGCGAACCTAACCTAAGGTTATGTAAAACAGAAATAAATATTAAACTTTTATTTCTGAAACACTACATCTTTATGTGCCTCTAATACTAAACGACTACCAATAATTTTTTTAAGTTTCTCCTCGTAGACTCCTCGCGAGTCCAAAAAATTGTACCACGTTTTTAATAACGGTCCGGTCATTGCTATGCCGGATTTTACATAGCCAGGACAACCTTTTTCTTCCAACTATGTGCTTTCCGTCTTATACCTTCCCCGTCATCATAACGGTATGCAGCAGCCGGTATCTGTCATGTCGCATACTATAACCCAAGTATGCGACTTTACGTATGTAAAACTCAAAAAACTTAGGTTTATACTTTTCTCACTTTTTTTTCTATGAAACCTCATTATCCAGTTGTACGATATTTTTCCTGTTAAATCTATAATTTCTTCTTACCTAGTTATACAAATTTCATCCCTTAAAACGAAAATAATAAGAAAAGAAAAAAACAAGAGGAAAACTAATAGTAAAGTGCAACAGAGCCTTTTATTTACCTGTGTTTAGAGTCAGCTAGTCTCAGAGCACCATGAAACTGAGCTTCCCTCAACAACTGATGAGTATTCATTTTCAAACCTTTTATAACTACCGGAGAGTTTTCACGTAGCAGTGACTAATACTGGCAACAGTTGATCTAGTTAAAAAAGGGCTGAATTAAATTTGGACGAGCGCGATTCCGTGTTATGCCAATATTAATCAAATAGACAACTGACGTAGATGATATCGCGATTTGAATACCTGCATTTTATGTCCTAAATAAAACATGAAAACTATCCATTAACCATATGAACCGCCTTTGAAAAGGTATCATTTCTGAATAGGTGTCAAAACTAAATAAAGCACTACACGATTTTGTTGTATGGAAATCTAAGATTGTCATTCGGTAATAATATAAGGATTTGACGTCACAGGAAGAAAAAGAATAAATTTTGACGTCTCATTTAATTTTGACCTTTCACACAACTAGATACCTACATATTATACAGACTGGAATTTTTTAGACTCACCTGGGAGGCAAAGTAAACTAAATACTAATTTTAATAAATAAAGTATTAAAAATTCGACCTTAATTTATTATACTACTATAATAAAATTAAAACGTATCTGAACATTAAGCTTTTTGAGATATAATTAGATAACATTGAAATTAAGAATAACAAAAAAATGATATACCTTGTAATACTCAAATACTTTCTAAAATAATTTTTAAATGACACAACAGAGAACCAGAACATTTTAACTACAGATTAATTTACATTGCGATGAATTCGATTAATAATTCAAGACGTGAGTGGATGAAGGTGTTATGTCGCATTTTTGGGTTTTATGTCCCATTTTTTGGGTAATATGTCCATATCAATGATTACAAACCTTAAGATTTAAGACATTTTTGGAAAATAAAAAGTTGAAAAAGGTGTTATCTACAGTTAATTTTAAAAAGCAAAGAGTGCAGAAAAGTACTTTTGTTAATGAAAGAGGGAGCTATGTTCATTTTTTAAAAATTAAATAATAGAAGTGTTTAATTGCTATCATACCATTAATGTTTTAGGTTGTTTACACAACTTTGCATCATAGTTTATTACAAAAATCAGTTCCGTGGCGACTTATCTCAAAAATTAAAAGTAAAACTTTAACCTCGATTTATTCAAAATTGGAATTATGCAACATACCTTCATCCACTCACGTCTTCAATTTCATTCATTAACGGTTATATAAAATGTTCTATCACGAGCTGCTTTACTGTTTACTCGTTAATAGTGTGGTGCAAGTTTTAAAACAGCCTTTCGCAACTGCCAAACAATACGAAAATGTTTGCAAACCCTGTACAACTTTGAACACTAAAATTCAATGAATTCAATTTGAAACTTCAATAAAAATTCAAATAAAATCCCTAACAAAGTGAAATCCGTTGTTTTTAAAGCTGCCAAACTGTTTGAGTTTAAACGTGGCACTTCTGTCCTTTTTTATGCGCCATTAACGTCCATATTTATTTCTGTTATGACCACAGTATGATATAATTAAGAAAGTACGTTACATTTTTAACCCAAGCTTTTTTAGTTTCATTTTCGTATAATGTCATTTTATATTACCCAATGCTGACACTAGCCTAAGTGCTAAAATTCCCTCCCTTTTCGTATTCTAACTACGTAGGGTTCTGGGATGTAGTGACTCCTAGAGAGTTCTATATCATGTATATTACATACAGCAATAGCTTAGACACTTTCAACTATCATACAACCCTGACAGTGTGAATAACAGACGTAAAAGGACCCTCAAGTCCTTCTCGCCGATAGATTTTTTGCAGACTATTTTCCTCTGTGCATCGTAGGACGAAACAAAATTACTTTGACTTTGACCAATTACTTTGACACGGAAATGTTAAGCCTTCACTCTCCTAAACATTACTTAATGACTTCTTATTTTCCTGTTATTAAATTTTCATTATTTTATTTTCATTTCGCTGCTTAAAAACTAACAAATTAAAATTACACTTTTTACAGGAGAGCTAATCAGAAAAAATTAAATTATTTTTTGTCTATATTTTTCTTATTACATATATATCAAATATATGCATATTATACATCATTAGAAGCATATTATACATCATTAGTAGCAATAAATGTTTTAAGTACTTTTATAATAAACTGAATACTAGAAGAGATATAAGCATATGTTACTTTTGTGTATATAAAAAATAATCAAAATGTACTAAATATGGAATAAAACAACCATAAGTCTTTTTGCAACCTACAATATGAAGGATTGTCATCAACGCAATAAATTTTTGGATTTTTTTGTTTTATGGCCCTTTAGTTTTTAAGCACCGCTTTGTTATAGATTTTTCTTCTCTATGTATAATAAACAAAAAATAAAAGATTTGGATGAGCCTTAAAGTTTATTTTAATAGATTTTTAGTGTGACCTATTACTTAATGTTCACGATTCGCATAAAAATCGATGTCTGAATAAGTTCGAGACTGTTGGCTTGGCTACAGAATAAATAGAATAGTTCAGTTAGTTACAGTTTATAAATATTTAAAAGTTCTCAATAGAGTATCCTTGTACAATTGAAACCTGAATGTATGGATAGGTTGTGAAGAAAAGTTTGTTCTGCTACAAACTAGGGTATATATAAAAGAAATAAAAAGAAAAGAGTCCATTGTAGGTAGATACGCATTCCAACATTCAATTCGAACTTCCTTATTACATTTGAATTGACTACATTTTAAAGTAACCTCGCATATTACAAATTTCATTTTCCATTCGCTGCTTTCACGCTGATTGGATAACCTGCGCGTCAGAAAAAGACGAAGGATACTGCTGTCTCGCTCGCACTAGTTTATCGTTTAATCAGGATTCGATTGGAGTGTTATCGTAAACGTTTATTGCTGTTGTATGTCTATTCGAGAGCGCACAATAGCTTTGTATTCAATAGAAGGTGCTAATAAAGATAATTTAGGCAGCTCAGTTATAGCGCTTCAAACGCTTAATATGTTATACACTTAGAAATATAAGTTGAGAATAATAATTATTGGTTGTATGAGCAAGGCAGTTAACTCTTAAAAGAAAAACAGTTTTGTTTATACAGTCGAAGTTAACTATTTCCACGTTCAAGTTACTATGTTTTTTTAAATGTAAAAGTTAGCAGGCAGACCATTATAGAAGTCTACAATGGCTTATGAAGTCTCCTATTGATCATGATATATATCGATTGTCGCTATTGCAAATAATGTACACGGCAGTGAAGTTGGTCTGCATTCATTTGTATTGGCGGCAATGAAAGAAAGAGATCAATTGATTTTTGTCTTCTTTAAGTACAGAGGTTTTGTCGTTTCGTGTTTAATGTACAGTTTTGGTCTTGTTCTGTTAAAGCTTTTAGATCAAATAGATTATTCAGAATATAATGAAAATTAATTTGGTATAATAGTATCCTATTAGATTAACTGAGTCCAATACAAAGTGGGTCGAACACATACCATCAAGTAAGACTACCTGTCGACCTTTACATAAAAATATATGAAACGACAACACAGTTGTTGAACTAAATGAATGAGTATTAAACGTTTAGTAGTAAAATAGTATAACAGTAATTATTGTTCAGTAATATTTAACAATTCATCATTTATGCAGTGATTTCTATCGTTTTAACGCTTTGTCCGAAGTGTCAGGTGGGTTAGTGGTTGACTGATGAGAGGATTGCGTGGTCGCAGCGACTGCCGACTCATTCATGTTAATCATTTTCATGGATTACTGATTATATTTTAGAAAAGTCTTGATTGAGAAAATATATAAATTTTAAAATATAGAAAATGTAAACACATCGGAATAATTAAGATGTAAAGGTTTTTTAAATAGGTTAAGGATTCAAATGAGCAGTTAATTCCAATAGGATAAATGATAAGGACTTATGCCTTGTAAGGTTGAAGCAGCAACTAAGGCGCTCAAATGGATACGTCATTATTTCAAATATTATTATTCTGTAAGAGACTCAATGAACCCTGCAAATACAAGACCTTCAAAAAGACAAATTCTTCTAAAAGAAAAAGGTTACGTAGGACCATAATGATGAAAGAAATATATTTTGTAATTTTGTGTTAAAATTGAAGCTCACAGTGGCAAATGTGTTGTTTCCTCGGCATCGCGTGTGTCCACCAACAATTAGTACGAGAGACCGCAAAGTCGTCGCTGACAATGAGTTAGTGCTGGTTGTTTTGCTGTGGTACAAGTCACAAGAGATGCGACGTCTAGCATGAATTCTTCAGTATTATAAAATTAATGACTTTATTGAGCCTTATAGTTTTATAAGTTTACTTTGATGACTTTGTTCTTTTAGTATGTCGCTCATTAATAAAATCATCTATTCGTATATACCATTATTTTTATTATGAAGAAATTTACTGTAAAATGAATGGGACATCGATTGTCATAATTAGTGGCAGAGCACTTTGCATTCTACAGTCAGTAGGAAGGGCGTTCCTTAAACACTCTAAACTCCTTAAACCCCATTACTTAATGTCTTACTTATAACTTTGTCAAATACCGTAATAACTCAGCAAATATAAATAACATGTTCTTACATTATACACACAATTTCACACAAACCATATTCAGATATATCTTTTAGTTTATGCAAACGAAACAACATCCATTCACAAAAAATAATGTATAATAGTGATCTAATATCTAATAGCCCCCTTGATAAAAATGATAATACAAACAATATAGAAATGGACAAACCGTAAAAGAAATAAAAATAAAACCTACTTTCAATAGCTATTCCCTATTTCAATCCCTTATGGTCGGAAGTGCACTTGCACCTTTGGCGTTGCTTTGACGGTAGCCACATACCATCAAGTAGACCGTCAGATTGTCTGTCGACCTAAATATATAAAAATAACTAACTTTACAACTATTAAAGTACTAACCAATAGAAAGATAATTAAAATAAATATTATGAATCCCCGCTATATCTTATGAATTGTGCCGCAATAGAAGCACGGGCCACCACTTATTGGATTCGCGTTCCGTTATTACAGCTATTAGAGAGACGTTTTGTGGTATTATGTGCGTAATAACTTCGTCGAACAATGTTCGCCAGTAATCAGTATTGTGTGGCCCGATGGCCGATTCCTCGGTGCACAACTTCCTCGCTATTACTCGAATTATTTGGCACCATTTATTTCCTGCAAGAGGTTTGCTCCGATTTTTTGTAAATGTGCCTACGCATTTCTTGTCATATTTTCTTGTGCTAAGCGACTATTATATTTTATTAATTCAGTAGACACTGAGGTACAGATTTACATACATATTGGGGTACTTTTCATACAGAAAAAAAGTACTGTTCAAAAGAGACGCGGGTGAAGTGGCAAGCAAAAACTAGTAAATATATAAATTAAGCTGGCAGGAATATACATAAGATAAGGATGAAATTATTTATTTTCTCTTCAAAAATTTATATCTTCTTTACATAGTATAAAATAAAGTTGCTTCCCACGTATGCACGGATTTTAATGCGGTTTTCACTTATAAAAATAGCGATATATAATTTGCGGAAAAAATACCGCGAGCGGGTCTAGTATTAGAATTAAGTATAAAAGCTGAAAACTGTTATAGTGCAATAAGAATGCAAAAAATTATCGCCATAATATTCTATAGTGAAGACTGTTTGAAATATGAAGATATAATGACAAAGTGGAAAATACTCTCGTCTCTCGTCTTTTGTTCTCGTCACTTTTCACTTACAAACTCATTTTAATGCTATATCTGAGAGTGATACAGAATTCTATACTAATATTAAAGAGAGAAGATTTGTTTGTTTGTAATGAATAAACTTAAAAACTACTAGACTGATTTTGAAAACTCTTTCACCCACCTAAAGCTACACTATCAGCGAGTAACATAGGCTATTTTTATTAATAACATAGGCTATCATCAATACTAATAATATATCTGAAGTATATTGTATGTATGTATGTTCCTATATAACTCTTAAACGAATTAACTGATTTTCATGAAACTTGGTAGATAAACATTTAGACGTACAGGACACAGGATAGGCAATTTTTTTATAAAGTTACGTGGGCGAAGTCGCGTGCAACAGCTAGTATTGTATAACAAATGTGACGGATAAATCAGTGTAGATGGTTGGTATATCTTTTACTTACCTAATCAGGCATGAGGCTCCTAACAGGCTGTTGGTCTTGCCTGTAAGTAAACACATTCAGGTTTAAATGATAATATATACTGTCGTTCTCAATAGAAATACGAGTATCTTAAGGCCACTATTCACGGGCACTCCATTTGGCAGCGCTCCACTCCATCTACTCCAAATTCATGCATTATCTCACGTGAATTTTGTATGATAAGAATCTGGATGTCGTCCACCAATGTCGTGATGGAGTGGAGCGCTGCCAAATGGAATGCCCGTGAAGGGTGGCCTCAACAAATTACATAGAACAGTAAGCAATTCTTTATACACAGTTGTAACGAGGTCAAATGTGCAATTTAACTGTATATCTTGAGCTAAGCTCCTATTTCACAACTGCACCATTTTCTTTTCTCCATAAATTTTGAAAACATTACATTTATTGCGGCAAAAGTCGCTTCAGTACAACCACCTAGTGCGATTTATTGCCAATTGTACTGTACGAGCACAATTTACAATAGTAGGTATGCGAGAGTTTTCACACTTAAGCTTCTGCTGTAAGTGACATTTCATTTATTTTGCTAATTATAGGTTCCATAAATAACAGGAATAGATTAATAAATCATAATTCATACATTTCATATTACTGTAGCGACAGGGCACACTGTAATTTGCAGTATATTGATTGAAAAGCTCATCAGATAGATACGAGTATCACACCCTCATTGAAGACACAATCGTGAAAAAAAGTATATTCTGCTATGAATTTATTATTTAAATTGTAATGTGTTATCGTAAATAATAAAATTTACTTGAAAAAAAAAATTATCATTGGATTATTTAAAATTTTTGGTTGCGTTTATTATATTATTAGGTATCTAGCTAGATGGTTGCGCCCCTTCTTCGTCTTTATAGCGTACTGGTTCGTAGCGATTGGTAGGGTAAAAAACAAACAAGACACTTTTGCAATTTATAATATTAGTTAAGATATACGTAACCTATACAAAGTGGAGCAATATATTATTCAAATATTCAAAGAATTTTTAAGATAAGCGTAATAGTAGAAATAAAATTTTAATTAAAACATATTGCTACATAAATTCTATTTTTTGTCAGTATAAACCTAACAATAATATCGCGAAATAACAGCATATTGTGTTTCGGTATGTGAGTGAGAGATGCAAGAGCCCAATTGCCTACTCCCTGGTCCCAGATGTTTAATTCTATGCACTTGGAACACCTATTTAAAGCTTTGCTTGTGTCAAAGGCGATGGTAGCCACCTACCATCATGTAGACGGCCAACCTGCCCGTCGATCACTTATATAAAAGAGCCAATCATTAATATGGTATACGGTACCACTGTGAGAGGCTTGCATACATCGACACGTTAAGAGCGGGTATAAAGAGAAATAGCCAATCCTAGATTTGAATTTTATCTAAGTAAACAAAGTCTAATTTAATTAATTTTTTAAAATAGATAAATACATTATAAATGAAAGTGACGACTGTAACAGAAAACATAATATAATGAAATTTTCTCAATAGAAAAAAAACACCAAGTGAGCTCTCATTTCCATCGATTTTAGTTTTATTTTCAAAATGACACACATTACAAAGCTAAAAGTTTATCAGTAATTTCACTTCACATATTATCTAAGGCTGTATGTAACAATTTTTCATTTGACATTGTAGTTTACGAATAATTAATATTAATACATTTTTATTGAGAGAGATGCGCTATCTTCCGTCGCATGTTGTGCGTAGTTCTACGTATTTTGTGTCACTGTTATGTCCAAGGGGCCACGCGGGTGAAATTACAAATTTTGTTTGCTTTATACGCACTCTTAAGTAAAATGTACGTATGTGTTGTGGATCGAGATACGCGTGGGAATGTTTTAAAGGCTGAGTTGGGTCGACGGGTGACTGATGTTGCGGTCCAACGCCCACCACTCACACTTCTGCATAATTCAACCTCGACTCTTGTGTTTTGACGTATAGTACAGTACAGGTGTGCACTGATTACGCTTCAAGTTTGGAAAATGAAAATGGAAATTCGGAAAAGATGGTACATGTAAGGAGTTGTAAGTCCCTTACATAGTAAATTGAGTGATCCCGAGTATCAAGGTTTGACTTGATACTTGTCTAAGTATAGACTATCATCATCATCATAAAACAAAGTCCTCCGCCGCGGTCTGTCTGTCTGTTCGCGATAAACTCAAAAACTACTGCACCGATTTTTTCAAGCTGTTTTCACCAATGAATAAAGCGGTTCTCGAGGAAGGCTTTAGTATATAATTTACAAAGTTGCGCGGGCGAAGTCGCGGGCAGCATCTAGTTAGATATAACTAACTAGACTGTCATGAGAACACTAACATATTTTGTACATTTTCCTTATATACGTATATGTTTTGGTCTTTTATTGTCACGTTTCCACGTTTCGACCATGAATTTTATAAAAACAGTTTACATAATCTTAATTTATTTGTTAGCACGTGGGAAAGGTACATACGTGCCCTTATTTAAATATAATTTCCTTATTTATCTGGTAAAAATAAGAGAAACATTCCTGTGTGTCTTTATATTATTTCCTAGTGGGATGGTTCCATCCCCTTAATAAGCTAATCTTCTTCACATACATTTCATCCTGGCTTTTTTTTGTTAATATAATGTACGAACTATAACTTTTTTTGTTATATAACTACAAATGTTTTTTTTAATATAGAAGCTAATATTAGTGACGGTGGGGCCCAAATTTTTATACGTTTAGATGAACCCTCGAGAACCCAACATTTTTCCACCATGAAAAGTAATATGTATGTTAATCCAGGTAATAAAGTATCTGTATTTTATGAAGTGATTTGTGCTTATATGTTAAGGTCTTCAGACAGGCTGACGATCCACTTGATGGTAAGTGGCTACCTGATTATACTAAAATACTCAAACTTTGGTTGATTTGTAATTATATAAATTTATTTGTTTTATGAAATTTGTTACACTCTAATTTCTGGCAAAACATGTAAGCTCTAAACTAATTTAACCATCTCTAACCATCTTTAAACTCATTTAACCATGTTTTATGCGATAAATAAACAAAATAAATCTACATTAAAAAATAGGTACAAAAGAAAATAATAGGGATTTAAACTTATGTAAGAGAATATTCCGAAGTTCAGAATGAATAAAATTTTACGATATAACAAGCATTGAACGGTATCGCGAACGCGAATAAACGGTGTATAATTTCAAATCAAATCTATAAATGCCGGAACGATAAGGCGGAAGAAACAGGAAAAAAAAAACTGGCAAAAAATACAAATTGTTCGGGGTAACACAGTTTGCGAAGGGTTATCTTGGGAACTCTTTGATCGCAGTTTACAGCATATTATGGAGGCGGTGGCGTTGTTGTGGCTTAGAACTTCGTGGTTGCGAATATTTACGAGGAATTTTTATACAAGCAAGCAGATTGACGATCCTCTGCATAATAGGTGACTAGCGTCGCCTGTCATAATATCTCTAAAAATATATAAGGGTACAAGTGTATTGATGATCTTGATAGGATAAACTGTTTGCTTTAGCCACATACTGATATAATAATAGTAGCAATTATGCAATTATTCCACAAGACATTTACGTCAGTTTTTGTAATTGGAACACAATATACGAGCTATACTTCTATGAAAACACAGGGTTACAATTAAAATCCCTTACGTTGAAAACGACAACTTCAGAAAATATTTACATTACACAATCCACATTAAATCCACAACACAAATGGTCATTAATAATGAAATTTCTAAAAATTGTTTTGATTATTATTTAGTAGCTTGTAACTTGCACCACATTAACAACCCATTCGGCCTTACGAACCAATACTTCCCAATTAGTTTGTAAGAAGAATCATTAGGCCTGCGATAGACATTATCAGGGACTTTAAACGTTTAATTGTGAGCTACTTGAAATTGTCTTGGCTAATCTCTCCACAGCTTGGAGCTGGCTAAATTCCTCCAATGAACGTTTTCAAATTCCATTAACAACTACTTAGTGGCTAATTGAGTAAGAAACAATTTGACCTAGGCAATTGCGTTCTGCAGATTAAAACGAGACAAATCATCTAATGGTAGAAACCACTAGCCTTACAACGGTGAAATTCTGTTGTCTTCTTGTCCTCATATCAAGGTAGACAGTAACGTAAGAGAGGTTACTCCATCATTTTGCATTAGCTGGCAAAACTGGCAAAAAATACAAATTGTTCGGGGTAACACAGTTTGCGAAGGGTTATCTTGGGAACTCTTTGATCGCAGTTTACAGCATATTATGGAGGCGGTGGCGTTGTTGTGGCTTAGAACTTCGTGGTTGCGAATATTTACGAGGAATTTTTATACAAGCAAGCAGATTGACGATCCTCTGCATAATAGGTGACTAGCGTCGCCTGTCATAATATCTCTAAAAATATATAAGGGTACAAGTGTATTGATGATCTTGATAGGATAAACTGTTTGCTTTAGCCACATACTGATATAATAATAGTAGCAATTATGCAATTATTCCACAAGACATTTACGTCAGTTTTTGTAATTGGAACACAATATACGAGCTATACTTCTATGAAAACACAGGGTTACAATTAAAATCCCTTACGTTGAAAACGACAACTTCAGAAAATATTTACATTACACAATCCACATTAAATCCACAACACAAATGGTCATTAATAATGAAATTTCTAAAAATTGTTTTGATTATTATTTAGTAGCTTGTAACTTGCACCACATTAACAACCCATTCGGCCTTACGAACCAATACTTCCCAATTAGTTTGTAAGAAGAATCATTAGGCCTGCGATAGACATTATCAGGGACTTTAAACGTTTAATTGTGAGCTACTTGAAATTGTCTTGGCTAATCTCTCCACAGCTTGGAGCTGGCTAAATTCCTCCAATGAACGTTTTCAAATTCCATTAACAACTACTTAGTGGCTAATTGAGTAAGAAACAATTTGACCTAGGCAATTGCGTTCTGCAGATTAAAACGAGACAAATCATCTAATGGTAGAAACCACTAGCCTTACAACGGTGAAATTCTGTTGTCTTCTTGTCCTCATATCAAGGTAGACAGTAACGTAAGAGAGGTTACTCCATCATTTTGCATTAGGAGTTACACTGCATCGATTACACTGCTAATTTTTAGTTACAACAAAAAAGTTTCATTTTCATAAAAAATGAATTTGTAACGTTCCATCATTGAAAACGAAGCATTTATTTTCGTTCCTAGCTTAAGACCTTTATAGCGACGCCGAGCATCTGTCTTTGTCCTATTAATTTAATGTAAAGTGTTAAAAATTGTTTAACAAACGCAAAAATAGCTTGTGCAAAGATATTGAAATTAAGAAGTGTGATGGTGATGATCGCGTTCGGTAAGGAAATGTGAATAAACTGGCCGTATCGTAAAATGGAATGGGCCAAGCGAATTAACGAAAGCGCCGGCAGGTAGGAGAATAATAAGAGCCTTAAAACGACTGCTAAAAAGGAGATTCAAAACGATAAGTATATACCATAAAATAGTCTCAATACTGGGAGCACAATGCACACATAGAAAATTTACACTAAATGCTTACGGCGTACCTCAAGGAACAATGTTGGGTCCCAATATATTTATATTCAAAAGCTATTGCACGCGACTTCGTCCGCGTAACTTTATAAAACTAGCTGGTGCCCGCGACTTCGCCCCCGTTGAAAAAGAAAAAGTAGGCTATCCTGAGTCCTGTACGTCTAAATGCTTATCTACCAAGTTTCATGAAAATCAGTTAATTCGTTTAAGAGTTATGGAGGAACATACATACAATACCTACACTTACAGATTTATTATTAGTATTGATTATACGAGTAAAAAGTTCTCCGACGTGTCAGTCTGTCAGCTCGAAAAACTCAAAAACTACTGCACCGATTTTCATGCTGTTTTCACCAATGGATAGAGTGGTTCTCGAAGAAGGTTTTAGTATATAATTTACAAAGTTACGCGGGTGAAGTCGCGGGCAGCAGCTAGTTCTCTATACATATGTTCAGACAGTTTCAATTACTGATATATTCGCATGAAATTGTTAATTTAATAATGTTGTTTACTATGTAATGTGTATGAAACGTATAAATTGGTAAATTTATCTACAAATTGGCCACATATCAATAAATAAGGTGTAATTAACATACTCTACTTAAATTTAAATTATCATGGAAATAAATTGTAATTTATTGGCATGTGAATTATTCAAAACCATAATGATATGGCAGTTTAATTAATAATAAATTTGGAGCGTACAGTTGAAAATTTGCGAGATCATATCAATCGTCATACGAATATATTACAATAATCGCTCGTACGAGGACTGACTATGTTTGATATTTTATTATATATACGTACGTTTTAAAAGTGAATTTTTCTTTTCTTCTCTTGTTTCATCACATTAAATATTCGAAACTATACTAATTTAAAAAAGATAAGAAATTGTTAAAGATAGCAAAATACACAGAATACGAGACAACATTCACTTAATCTTCAAAAAACACAAATTTTCACTTCTCCCCTCACACAAATATTTTTGGAAAGTACCACTAATTAGTGAATTTTATTTTTAGTTTTATTAAAATTAAATTAAAATATGTGTCGATTGAATCGAACAAAAACAAATGTCTGGTGTCTGTCCTTGATTTTGGGTAAAGCAAAGTTTGCAATGATTAAAAACGTTGAGTTGACGTATATATGCAGTATTTTATCCGTTATCCGAATGTGGCCAGCGTGGCTACGTGTGATGATGAAATGGTTGCGCGGAATATTCATGAGATTAACTTACCTGCCCTTTGTGTCTGTAGCGTTATATTATTTTTTAACTTAAGTCTAAAGTGTTTCTATACAAGCTGCTGCACGCGACTTTGCCCGCGTAGCTTTGTAAAATGTAGCCTGAAGCCTTTCTCGAGAATGGACTATGCAACACAAAAATAATTTTTCAATTCGAATGTAGTTCCTGAGATTAACGCGTTCAAACAAACAAACACTAGAGCTTTATAATATTAGTAAATATAGATTTAAGTAAGACATTTTGTTATTTACACATAAAACGCAATCTCACAACGAAGTAGATGTTATATATTTTTTAAAGGATATCGTCTTAATATTTAGTAACACAATTTTAAAATATATTTTATTTATCTAAATAAAATCAATGTTAAAGACCTGGATTTAAAATTTAAATTGTTAGGTTGAAAATTTGGATAACCGCCGGGAGCTTTTCTTTAAGTTGCTCGAAGTTGCTCGAACTAATCTGCATGCGTAATGCACAGTAAATAAGTTTGTGCCAGTGTATACAACAAGTTTTAACTTAAGTTTGCTTAGTTCGATTTGATTTACCCCTAAACAGCGTCAACTTTGTACGTGGCTAACGGAAAAATATGCGAAAAATTACGTTATAATAATAATTCTGATAAAGTATTGTTAAGAGAAATACAATAATTTCCAAAAATAATTTGTTAGAATAGAAAGCCAATATTAAGTTAGGCACTTTTTTTAATTAATCTGAAAACTGTTAAATTGATTATAAGTTACAATATTGACGTAATACATTTGCTTATACAGATATACAACATAAATGAAAATAAATAAAAGGTAACTTTAAAAAATTACCTCCATAAAATCAACAGGGGCATAGGCTTCAACTTTTGGTGACATGTCAATCACAGCTTCACCACTGAGTTCACTTGAAGATTGCATACTTTCAACTCCCAAAGGATAAGGGAGAAATATAAAGGAGAAACACAGGATAAGGGATGATGAATTTGTATTCGGACATACCTTACCTTCTCTGTTTAAAATAAGCTAAGCGTGATCCTGTTTAATTTATGTGTTTACTTTTTAAGAGTTAATTCGTGTGTGCAACACACTATAAAATGTAATACTTTGGTGGCAAAGTTATTAGACGTTGGAGTGTTACGACGTGCTAAGATGACATAATCTCCGCGTAAATGTCGACCTCACGCGTTCAAATCCTTCCTTCCTCATTTCCGAGATAATCTCCAATTACAGGGGATTCCAAGTTTAATTCGTCTCATAAAAATAATGTATCAGACTGTACAGGATGAGCAATCAAAGTAGGTCAATGAGAGGAAATTGATAATCTGTAAAAGAGTCGATGTTAACAGTTCGAATCGCTACCGCCATTAAAAGTATTGGGACTTACGTAGTACAGGATTGTAATTCAGGTAAAATGGCCGTAAGAATCTATCTAATCTACAATGAAAGGAAAACCCAATAGTCTTCCAGTCCAGAGTTGGATCGAGCTTACTCACCGTTGAAACACACATAACACACTCATTTAACCATGTTTCATGCGATAAATAAACAAAATAAATCTACATTAAAAAGTAGGTACAAAAGAAAATAATAGGGATTTAAACTTATGTAAGAGAATATTCCGAAGTTCAGAATGAATAAAATTTTACGATATAACAAGCATTGAACGGTATCGCGAACGCGAATAAACGGTGTATAATTTCAAATCAAATCTATAAATGCCGGAACGATAAGGCGGAAGAAACAGGAAAAAAAAACTGGCAAAAAATACAAATTGTTCGGGGTAACACAGTTTGCGAAGGGTTATCTTGGGAACTCTTTGATCGCAGTTTACAGCATATTATAGAGGCGGTGGCGTTGTTGTGGCTTAGAACTTCGTGGTTGCAAATATATACGAGAAATTTTTATACAAGCAAGCAGATTGACGATCCTCTGCATAATAGGTGACTAGCGTCGCCTGTCATAATATCTCTAAAAATATATAAGGGTACAAGTGCATTGATGATCTTGATAGGATAAACTGTAATGGGACAGAAAGAGATATTAACACGACCTTGTTTTAGCCACATACTGATATAATAATAGTAGCAATTATGCAATTATTCCACAAGACATTTACGTCAGTTTTTGTAATTGGAACACAACATACCAGCTATACTTCTATGAAAACACAGGGTTACAATTAAAATCCCTTACGTTGAAAACGACAACTTCAGAAAATATTTACATTACACAATCCACATTAAATCCACAATACAAATGGTCATTAATGAAATTTCTAAAAATTGTTTTGATTATTATTTAGTAGCTTGTAACTTGCACCACATTAACAACCCATTCGGCCTTACGAACCAATACTTCCCAATTAGTTTGTAAGAAGAATCATTAGGCCTGCGATAGACATTATCAGGGACTTTAAACGTTTAATTGTGAGCTACTTGAAATTGTCTTGGCTAATCTCTCCACAGCTTGGAGCTGGCTAAATTCCTCCAATGAACGTTTTCAAATTCCATTAGCAACTACTTAGTGGCTAATTGACTCTAAGAAACAATTTGACCTAGGCAATTGCGTTCTGCAGATTAAAACGAGACAAATCATCTAATAGTAGAAACCACTAGCCTTACAGCGGTGAAATTCTGTTGTGTTCTTGTCTTCATATTATCAAGGTAGACAGTAATACAAGAGAGGTTACTCCATTATTTTGCATTATACACTGCATCGATTACACTGCTAATTTTTAGTTTCAACAAAAAAGTTTCATTTTCATAAAAAGTGAATTTGTAACGTTCCATCATTGAAAACGAAGCATTTTTTTTCGATCCTAGCTTTTAGTCTTAAGACCTTTATAGCGACACCGAGCATCTGTCTTTGTCCTATTAATTTAATGTAAAGTGTTAAAAATTGTTTAACAAGCGCAAAAATAGCTTGTGCAAAGATATTGAAATTAAGAAGTGTGATGGTGATGATCGCGTTCGGTAAGGAAATGTGAATAAACTGGCCGTATCGTAAAATGGAATGGGCCAAGCGAATAAAATTAACGAAAGCGTCGGCAGGTACGAGAATAATAAGAGCCTTCAAACGACTGCTAAAAAGGAGAGTCAAAACGATAAGTATGTACCATAAAATAGTCTCAATACTGGGAGCACAGTGCACACATAGAAAATTTACACTAAATGCTTACGGCGTACCTCAAGGAACAATGTTGGGTCCCAATATATTTATATTCAAAAGCTATTGCACGCGACTTCGTCCGCGTAACTTTATAAAACTAGCTGGTGCCCGCGACTTCGCCCCCGTTGAAAAAGAAAAAGTAGGCTATCCTGAGTCCTGTACGTCTAAATGCTTATCTACCAAGTTTCATGAAAATCAGTTAATTCGTTTAAGAGTTATGGAGGAACATACATACAATACCTACACTTACAGATTTATTATTAGTATTGATTATACGAGTAAAAAGTTCTCCGACGTGTCAGTCTGTCAGCTCGAAAAACTCAAAAACTACTGCACCGATTTTCATGCTGTTTTCACCAATGGATAGAGTGGTTCTCGAAGAAGGTTTTAGTATATAATTTACAAAGTTACGCGGGTGAAGTCGCGGGCAGCAGCTAGTTCTCTATACATATGTTCAGACAGTTTCAATTACTGATATATTCGCATGAAATTGTTAATTTAATAATGTTGTTTACTATGTAATGTGTATGAAACGTATAAATTGGTAAATTTATCTACAAATTGGCCACATATCAATAAATAAGGTGTAATTAACATACTCTACTTAAATTTAAATTATCATGGAAATAAATTGTAATTTATTGGCATGTGAATTATTCAAAACCATAATGATATGGCAGTTTAATTAATAATAAATTTGGAGCGTACAGTTGAAAATTTGCGAGATCATATCAATCGTCATACGAATATATTACAATAATCGCTCGTACGAGGACTGACTATGTTTGATATTTTATTATATATACGTACGTTTTAAAAGTGAATTTTTCTTTTCTTCTCTTGTTTCATCACATTAAATATTCGAAACTATACTAATTTAAAAAAGATAAGAAATTGTTAAAGATAGCAAAATACACAGAATACGAGACAACATTCACTTAATCTTCAAAAAACACAAATTTTCACTTCTCCCCTCACACAAATATTTTTGGAAAGTACCACTAATTAGTGAATTTTATTTTTAGTTTTATTAAAATTAAATTAAAATATGTGTCGATTGAATCGAACAAAAACAAATGTCTGGTGTCTGTCCTTGATTTTGGGTAAAGCAAAGTTTGCAATGATTAAAAACGTTGAGTTGACGTATATATGCAGTATTTTATCCGTTATCCGAATGTGGCCAGCGTGGCTACGTGTGATGATGAAATGGTTGCGCGGAATATTCATGAGATTAACTTACCTGCCCTTTGTGTCTGTAGCGTTATATTATTTTTTAACTTAAGTCTAAAGTGTTTCTATACAAGCTGCTGCACGCGACTTTGCCCGCGTAGCTTTGTAAAATGTAGCCTGAAGCCTTTCTCGAGAATGGACTATGCAACACAAAAATAATTTTTCAATTCGAATGTAGTTCCTGAGATTAACGCGTTCAAACAAACAAACACTAGAGCTTTATAATATTAGTAAATATAGATTTAAGTAAGACATTTTGTTATTTACACATAAAACGCAATCTCACAACGAAGTAGATGTTATATATTTTTTAAAGGATATCGTCTTAATATTTAGTAACACAATTTTAAAATATATTTTATTTATCTAAATAAAATCAATGTTAAAGACCTGGATTTAAAATTTAAATTGTTAGGTTGAAAATTTGGATAACCGCCGGGAGCTTTTCTTTAAGTTGCTCGAAGTTGCTCGAACTAATCTGCATGCGTAATGCACAGTAAATAAGTTTGTGCCAGTGTATACAACAAGTTTTAACTTAAGTTTGCTTAGTTCGATTTGATTTACCCCTAAACAGCGTCAACTTTGTACGTGGCTAACGGAAAAATATGCGAAAAATTACGTTATAATAATAATTCTGATAAAGTATTGTTAAGAGAAATACAATAATTTCCAAAAATAATTTGTTAGAATAGAAAGCCAATATTAAGTTAGGCACTTTTTTTAATTAATCTGAAAACTGTTAAATTGATTATAAGTTACAATATTGACGTAATACATTTGCTTATACAGATATACAACATAAATGAAAATAAATAAAAGGTAACTTTAAAAAATTACCTCCATAAAATCAACAGGGGCATAGGCTTCAACTTTTGGTGACATGTCAATCACAGCTTCACCACTGAGTTCACTTGAAGATTGCATACTTTCAACTCCCAAAGGATAAGGGAGAAATATAAAGGAGAAACACAGGATAAGGGATGATGAATTTGTATTCGGACATACCTTACCTTCTCTGTTTAAAATAAGCTAAGCGTGATCCTGTTTAATTTATGTGTTTACTTTTTAAGAGTTAATTCGTGTGTGCAACACACTATAAAATGTAATACTTTGGTGGCAAAGTTATTAGACGTTGGAGTGTTACGACGTGCTAAGATGACATAATCTCCGCGTAAATGTCGACCTCACGCGTTCAAATCCTTCCTTCCTCATTTCCGAGATAATCTCCAATTACAGGGGATTCCAAGTTTAATTCGTCTCATAAAAATAATGTATCAGACTGTACAGGATGAGCAATCAAAGTAGGTCAATGAGAGGAAATTGATAATCTGTAAAAGAGTCGATGTTAACAGTTCGAATCGCTACCGCCATTAAAAGTATTGGGACTTACGTAGTACAGGATTGTAATTCAGGTAAAATGGCCGTAAGAATCTATCTAATCTACAATGAAAGGAAAACCCAATAGTCTTCCAGTCCAGAGTTGGATCGAGCTTACTCACCGTTGAAACACACATAACACACTCATTTAACCATGTTTCATGCGATAAATAAACAAAATAAATCTACATTAAAAAGTAGGTACAAAAGAAAATAATAGGGATTTAAACTTATGTAAGAGAATATTCCGAAGTTCAGAATGAATAAAATTTTACGATATAACAAGCATTGAACGGTATCGCGAACGCGAATAAACGGTGTATAATTTCAAATCAAATCTATAAATGCCGGAACGATAAGGCGGAAGAAACAGGAAAAAAAAACTGGCAAAAAATACAAATTGTTCGGGGTAACACAGTTTGCGAAGGGTTATCTTGGGAACTCTTTGATCGCAGTTTACAGCATATTATAGAGGCGGTGGCGTTGTTGTGGCTTAGAACTTCGTGGTTGCAAATATATACGAGAAATTTTTATACAAGCAAGCAGATTGACGATCCTCTGCATAATAGGTGACTAGCGTCGCCTGTCATAATATCTCTAAAAATATATAAGGGTACAAGTGCATTGATGATCTTGATAGGATAAACTGTAATGGGACAGAAAGAGATATTAACACGACCTTGTTTTAGCCACATACTGATATAATAATAGTAGCAATTATGCAATTATTCCACAAGACATTTACGTCAGTTTTTGTAATTGGAACACAACATACCAGCTATACTTCTATGAAAACACAGGGTTACAATTAAAATCCCTTACGTTGAAAACGACAACTTCAGAAAATATTTACATTACACAATCCACATTAAATCCACAATACAAATGGTCATTAATGAAATTTCTAAAAATTGTTTTGATTATTATTTAGTAGCTTGTAACTTGCACCACATTAACAACCCATTCGGCCTTACGAACCAATACTTCCCAATTAGTTTGTAAGAAGAATCATTAGGCCTGCGATAGACATTATCAGGGACTTTAAACGTTTAATTGTGAGCTACTTGAAATTGTCTTGGCTAATCTCTCCACAGCTTGGAGCTGGCTAAATTCCTCCAATGAACGTTTTCAAATTCCATTAGCAACTACTTAGTGGCTAATTGACTCTAAGAAACAATTTGACCTAGGCAATTGCGTTCTGCAGATTAAAACGAGACAAATCATCTAATAGTAGAAACCACTAGCCTTACAGCGGTGAAATTCTGTTGTGTTCTTGTCTTCATATTATCAAGGTAGACAGTAATACAAGAGAGGTTACTCCATTATTTTGCATTATACACTGCATCGATTACACTGCTAATTTTTAGTTTCAACAAAAAAGTTTCATTTTCATAAAAAGTGAATTTGTAACGTTCCATCATTGAAAACGAAGCATTTTTTTTCGATCCTAGCTTTTAGTCTTAAGACCTTTATAGCGACACCGAGCATCTGTCTTTGTCCTATTAATTTAATGTAAAGTGTTAAAAATTGTTTAACAAGCGCAAAAATAGCTTGTGCAAAGATATTGAAATTAAGAAGTGTGATGGTGATGATCGCGTTCGGTAAGGAAATGTGAATAAACTGGCCGTATCGTAAAATGGAATGGGCCAAGCGAATAAAATTAACGAAAGCGTCGGCAGGTACGAGAATAATAAGAGCCTTCAAACGACTGCTAAAAAGGAGAGTCAAAACGATAAGTATGTACCATAAAATAGTCTCAATACTGGGAGCACAGTGCACACATAGAAAATTTACACTAAATGCTTACGGCGTACCTCAAGGAACAATGTTGGGTCCCAATATATTTATATTCAAAAGCTATTGCACGCGACTTCGTCCGCGTAACTTTATAAAACTAGCTGGTGCCCGCGACTTCGCCCCCGTTGAAAAAGAAAAAGTAGGCTATCCTGAGTCCTGTACGTCTAAATGCTTATCTACCAAGTTTCATGAAAATCAGTTAATTCGTTTAAGAGTTATGGAGGAACATACATACAATACCTACACTTACAGATTTATTATTAGTATTGATTATACGAGTAAAAAGTTCTCCGACGTGTCAGTCTGTCAGCTCGAAAAACTCAAAAACTACTGCACCGATTTTCATGCTGTTTTCACCAATGGATAGAGTGGTTCTCGAAGAAGGTTTTAGTATATAATTTACAAAGTTACGCGGGTGAAGTCGCGGGCAGCAGCTAGTTCTCTATACATATGTTCAGACAGTTTCAATTACTGATATATTCGCATGAAATTGTTAATTTAATAATGTTGTTTACTATGTAATGTGTATGAAACGTATAAATTGGTAAATTTATCTACAAATTGGCCACATATCAATAAATAAGGTGTAATTAACATACTCTACTTAAATTTAAATTATCATGGAAATAAATTGTAATTTATTGGCATGTGAATTATTCAAAACCATAATGATATGGCAGTTTAATTAATAATAAATTTGGAGCGTACAGTTGAAAATTTGCGAGATCATATCAATCGTCATACGAATATATTACAATAATCGCTCGTACGAGGACTGACTATGTTTGATATTTTATTATATATACGTACGTTTTAAAAGTGAATTTTTCTTTTCTTCTCTTGTTTCATCACATTAAATATTCGAAACTATACTAATTTAAAAAAGATAAGAAATTGTTAAAGATAGCAAAATACACAGAATACGAGACAACATTCACTTAATCTTCAAAAAACACAAATTTTCACTTCTCCCCTCACACAAATATTTTTGGAAAGTACCACTAATTAGTGAATTTTATTTTTAGTTTTATTAAAATTAAATTAAAATATGTGTCGATTGAATCGAACAAAAACAAATGTCTGGTGTCTGTCCTTGATTTTGGGTAAAGCAAAGTTTGCAATGATTAAAAACGTTGAGTTGACGTATATATGCAGTATTTTATCCGTTATCCGAATGTGGCCAGCGTGGCTACGTGTGATGATGAAATGGTTGCGCGGAATATTCATGAGATTAACTTACCTGCCCTTTGTGTCTGTAGCGTTATATTATTTTTTAACTTAAGTCTAAAGTGTTTCTATACAAGCTGCTGCACGCGACTTTGCCCGCGTAGCTTTGTAAAATGTAGCCTGAAGCCTTTCTCGAGAATGGACTATGCAACACAAAAATAATTTTTCAATTCGAATGTAGTTCCTGAGATTAACGCGTTCAAACAAACAAACACTAGAGCTTTATAATATTAGTAAATATAGATTTAAGTAAGACATTTTGTTATTTACACATAAAACGCAATCTCACAACGAAGTAGATGTTATATATTTTTTAAAGGATATCGTCTTAATATTTAGTAACACAATTTTAAAATATATTTTATTTATCTAAATAAAATCAATGTTAAAGACCTGGATTTAAAATTTAAATTGTTAGGTTGAAAATTTGGATAACCGCCGGGAGCTTTTCTTTAAGTTGCTCGAAGTTGCTCGAACTAATCTGCATGCGTAATGCACAGTAAATAAGTTTGTGCCAGTGTATACAACAAGTTTTAACTTAAGTTTGCTTAGTTCGATTTGATTTACCCCTAAACAGAGTCAACTTTGTACGTGGCTAACGGAAAAATATGCGAAAAATTACGTTATAATAATAATTCTGATAAAGTATTGTTAAGAGAAATACAATAATTTCCAAAAATAATTTGTTAAAATAGAAAGCCAATATTAAGTTAGGCACTTATTTTAATTAATGTGAAAACTGTTAAATTGACTATAAGTTACAATATTGACGTAATACATTTGCTTATACAGATATACAACATAAATGAAAATAAATAAAAGGTAACTTTAAAAAATTACCTCCATAAAATCAACAGGGGCATAGGCTTCAACTTTTGGTGACATGTCAATCACAGCTTCACCACTGAGTTCACTTGAAGATTGCATACTTTCAACTCCCAAAGGATAAGGGAGAAATATAAAGGAGAAACACAGGATAAGGGATGATGAATTTGTATTCGGACATACCTTACCTTCTCTGTTTAAAATAAGCTAAGCGTGATCCTGTTTAATTTATGTGTTTACTTTTTAAGAGTTAATTCGTGTGTGCAACACACTATAAAATGTAATACTTTGGTGGCAAAGTTATTAGACGTTGGAGTGTTACGACGTGCTAAGATGACATAATCTCCGCGTAAATGTCGACCTCACGCGTTCAAATCCTTCCTTCCTCATTTCCGAGATAATCTCCAATTACAGGGGATTCCAAGTTTAATTCGTCTCATAAAAATAATGTATCAGACTGTACAGGATGAGCAATCAAAGTAGGTCAATGAGAGGAAATTGATAATCTGTAAAAGAGTCGATGTTAACAGTTCGAATCGCTACCGCCATTAAAAGTATTGGGACTTACGTAGTACAGGATTGTAATTCAGGTAAAATGGCCGTAAGAATCTATCTAATCTACAATGAAAGGAAAACCCAATAGTCTTCCAGTCCAGAGTTGGATCGAGCTTACTCACCGTTGAAACACACATAACACACATAGTACTATATAATATAGTTTACAATGATTTACTTGTGGATCCAGGCTGCTTCTGACCGCTCTTATTGGAAAATGATGAGGGAGGTATATGTCCAGCAGTGGACGTCCTGCGGCTGAGATGACTGGGAAGCCTATCTATATCATCCATTCTGCTCCTTCATGGTGACAAGAACAACTTCCTAAAATGACTACTTCTGAAAACAACAACCTCCTAAAACGACAATTTCCGAAAATGACGTCTCCCACAAGTGTGCAATGAACACACTAGAATGAATGAAATAATACATTCATAGATAAATATTTTCTAGGAATTCAAAAACAGTAAGTGGCAGGCGGAAGCTTGGTCTAAAACAAATGCGACAGTGAATATGATGGCAACACCTGAGCTCAGCTAATCATCCGTCGGATACGAGACGTACAACAGATTTCGTTCAAAGCTGATAAATAATTAACAAACACACGGTAATCCCGCTTGACTGGAGTAGGATTTGTCAGCCATTACATTGTCGCAGAGGATTAGCAGTGAAATGTGATTTAGACGTCGCTACACGTCCAATTTTAGACATTTTTAGATTAGACGCATTGATGGTGTTTCGACAAGGATAATATAATATTATACGTCATGCCGTAGCTACATAATTATGGTGATTAGTTAAGTCAGCGTTTGAAACAGACATATTTCTTATCTCTATTTCTTATCTAAGATTTTTGGGTGTTTGCCTATGTAGAAGGTAATCTCCGGAACCACTATTTGAAAAAATCTTTCACTATTTAAAAGGTACTCTGTTTCAGATGGACTTGGGGTATTATATTATTTATGTATATACTCATTCTCCAAATTGCTCTCGGGCGAGTCAGGTCAGTCAGTTCTATATTCAATATTAGCTGTTGCACGCGTCTTTGTCCGCGTAACTTTATAACGCGTAACTCGCTGATAAATAGATTCCCAACAGTGAAAGACTTTTTCAAACCGAGCTAGTAGTTTCGGTGCCTATTCAATTCAAACAAACAATCAAATCTTTCCTCTTTATAATATTAGTATAGATAATAGCACTATATTAAAATGAGTTGGAAAATAGAAACTGTTTAAACTTGTAACAATAAGAACCAATTAAGCCCTTACACGTTATTTGAACAGACCCGCAATTTCAAACGATATAAGATACTCAAACGAGATACACTAATTAAACGAGTCTTTGAAAAAATGTTGTCGTACAAGTACCAAAATAGAGGTAAAAGCGGATATAGTACGAGTATATATGAGGGTAATTACGCCTCTTATGGCGCATATAAAAAGAATACAGACAAAAAAAAACGCTGGTGGAGATTTCGCAGGGAAGAGAAAGACAGTTTATGAAATTTGTTTTTTGTATAGAAATTGTTGAATTGTTAGACATGCTAATTATTATGCAAAAAAATCTTATTTTGTCTTACATTGCAATTTAGTTTTGAAAATGATTGAAAATAACTACATATACGAGTAAATTTAATCAAAAAAAACATAAAAAAATAAAAATCGATTCTAGTTACGTTTCAGTTTCTAAATCAAGCAACAGTTGTTGACAATAGAACTTCTCGGAGAAAACGGTTAGGAGGCTGGAATCACCTGGACCCGATTTTCCAGTAAAAACTGGAATTACTTACATATGCACTGTTGATATTGAATTTTGAATAGGTTTAGAACAAATAGTATATATTTTCCTAAGGCTTCAAAAGGCGAAATATGAAAATCTAAATTCCAATACAGAAATTACAAAGTTAATTTTGTGCAAAATATTTCCCAATTTCGGGCAGATTTTTTTTCGCTTTCGGACAAAACGTAACGAGTGGAGGAATTTTTAATTTTGCTCGCTTATACGTTCAATATTGCCGATGGCCCGCACTCTGATCTGTCTGTGAGTGTTCAGCCTTGGCACAGTATAAATTCATAACAGTGTAAGTACCTGCAGTTAAATTGAAAACAATATTAATAATAACTATTCACCCATAATCATATTAACTATTCGGTAATAACAATTAGTTATATCTACAAGATATTTTTAGTCAAAGTTTGCTACAGTATTTTTTTTTATACTTAAACAATAGTCAAATTACATGTAATTTAATTCGACAACACCTCTTTTTTGGTGGCATGAAGGTATTAAAAAACTTTTGATTTTCCATTCAAGGTCAGTATGTACTGGTTCCTATAATTGTGGTTCTCAGGAGAGGCTTGCAGGCCTTTATACTGAGGCTCTTTGTGGAAATAATCTGGGTATGAGTAGATTAAAGGGAATTCAATATGCGAAGGTGTAGCCAGTGGTGCTGAAAATTGGGGTATTTTTACACTTGACAGGATGCCTTTGGAGTTTCGATATTTTTTGAGAGGGCAATACGGCTTAAGAAATAGGAGCACGCTTTTGCGAAAATATTATTATTTTTAAATACACATTATACTATAGTATTTTGCTTATAACATAAGGGGGATTTTCTAGCATGAGGTCATGACGTCACAAACTCGGTAATAATAGCTGGTGTATAAAAAATCAATATCCTTAGCACCTATTTTTTTATACTACCTAATTCTTTACCTAATAATTCAGCTATGGTCTTGGTGGTTGTGTCTGTGTAAATATTTTTATTTTACAAAACTTTTTCTTTCCTTATTTAAACAAAGGTTCCTCAGTCAATATATTTATGTGTTTCAGCTTGTTTCAGCACACATGAAGCCAATCAGAAAATACACATTTAAGCTGTTTGGTGATTAGCTTATTTAATAATATTTTTTAAATTATTTATTATTTAAAAGTACTTGATACAGGTGTGCTGCCATCCTAAATACGTAGAATAAAGGAAAAGGTATTAGGAGGGAATAGAGAAATAGGCTCTGGCTTCCCTTACTTACTCACCGTAACACAACATCAATGCACTTTATTTCACGGTAAATAAAAATAAATAAATAAATATCTTCACATATTCTCCTAGCGGGATCCGAACCCGCCACCGTTTGGTTAACAGCTAGGGTTACTAGCCACTAGACCAAACGTGTCGTCAAAACGGTAGTCAAGACGTTAACAAGCGACGGTATCCACCTACCATCAAGTGGACACAAAAACGATATGCAAAGATGATTGCACGCGACTTCGAATTTTTCTTGTCTGGTCTTTTTTATTATGGGCATTTAAAAATTTTACCAAAACTGTGCCTACAAATTCTAATGTTTTCTTTTTAAATTAGAAAAGGTACAGATTACGAACAAAAAGTATATTGTGCCCTTTCATAATGAGCCTTAAGTACCGTAAGTGGTCGGAGCTATATTTTTGTAATTTATGCTCACGCATAATTTTCTCAAAGAGCCGTGTAGCGTAACTTCCGCGAGGGCTCGCAAAGTGCTCCGTATTAATAACGTGGGTCAACTGAGAATGCTTTTTCGTTTAAAGCCGGCTGCAAAGGGTTGTGTTTACTTATCGAGATTTCAATATACATACGGGTGGCAATCTCCAGCAAGCTATGGAAGCGGATTGGTCACCTTATGGGCAATAATAATCTTTATTTCGATATCATAAATTGTTTGACAACATCATTGAGGATGCAAGATTAAGAGTTGAGGAAAGGACTAAAAATAATTAAAAGGACAAGTAGAGATAGGCTAATGAGCTCTGACATCTCTTACAATGCGCCGAAACTATAGCATACGAGTACTTATTTTATAGAGGTTTTCTGGAAGACTGGGCGGTTACTGCGAATGGGTGTGAAAGAAAAAAAATAGCCTATCTTTTGTCCTGTACGTCTAAATATTTATCTACCAAGTTTCATGAAAATCAGTTAATACGTTTAAGAGTTATGGAGGAACGTACATACATACAATACCTACACTAATAGATTTATTATTAGTATTGATGAATGATAAAATAATACTTTTCACATAACTATTATATTATAATTTAAATATTTATTAACTATAGGTTAACTAGTCAAATAACTGTGCCCTTGTAACTTTCGAACTACCAACATTCTAGCGGAATATACCGTTCCAGACTAAACATTCCGCTAGATTGACCTACGAGTGAGCGCATATTCCAGTACCCAGTGAAGGTATGTAGCTCATATTTTTAGTCGATGTGTAAAAAATATGTGGTTAACAGTGGCCGTGTGTAGCGTGTAAAGAAAAACAGTGATTAATATCTGGCGTAATTCGGTGGCCTTCCACGAAGGAAGTTTTTATGCGGCCTCTCTCGGAACATACGCGTCGCGGAGCACTCGCTCCGAAAGCGGAATTATACTCTGTAAGTTGGCGGAATTACTACGGTTTTGGCCCCGGGATTACTTTGCATCCTTCTCACAAATTCTCTCTTTAACTTCTACTTATCGTCGATCCGGTAAACATTGTCCAATTTATTTATTTTCTTTCTTTTTAAATGTTTCGTTCGAAACACGATTGAGAAGTTAATGACACTATGGGCCTCTTTCTCAAACTACAAGTAATGTGTTGATTAGTTACTTTTAAAAATAATTTCTGTTTTATTGAATTATGCACTCGGTTTACTGCATCATTCGATAGCCGATTTTTTTTAATTATTTTCTATTTAATGTTTGAGACGTTTACCGTACGAACAAAGGTATATCAGCTCAATTTACCCCGGTTACCGATGACTTTAAATGACAGTTCGGCCTACTTGACGTTTGAGAAAGAGGCGCTAAGTGTAATGAATCCCAGATTTGCAAAACCTATAGCTAGGCTTTCTATCACGCAATCCTAATCCTAACAAATCTTAAGAGAATTCATTAAAATGACAAAATTGTGTGGATTCCTAAGGCATACTTTGGAATATTGAAAAAAAAAATGTTTCAATTTGATGTTTCATCTTATTCGGTTACGGTTTTTACACATAGTACAATCAAAGGGATCTCTCAGGTTCAGTATTATTATAGGATAGGTATTTAATTTAGTTAAATACAAAACTATTTATGACTTAGTGCTCAACGAGGTTATCGTATTTGCTCTGCGCTCCATCCTTTGCACGAGGATAGTTCCTGACATCTCTCGGCCGCCCCATTTTCCAAAGCACGAGTCGGTCAATCGAATATCCGGCGTCCGGCCAACGGCATCCGGTTCGATTGGCGACCATGGCCACACAACTATTTCATTCACCTTCTTATTTAACGATATTATTCTGAGACAAATGAAATTTTTCACATTTCATAAATTTTAAATCTATTTTATAAGCTCCTGTGTAGATTTATTTTGAAAATATAAAGGGTAGCAACCACACCGTGGGACCACTTGATGGCAGGTGCTTAAGCATTACGGAAATTTACATAATTACAATATTATTAGATCATTTATACATATTATAAAATAAAGTAGCTGTCCGCTTCTGTCTGTTTTTCGCTAACTTCTTCTAAACCAACCAACCAGCTCCAAATAGCACCATGTCAAAATGGTATTAATGTATCCATTATTACCATTTTAATATGGTATTAATGGATACAATACGGCGATACACGATGATGATATCAGGTTAAGGTTGAAGTGTAAGTTGATGACAATAACAATAAGTTAACATATTAAATGCTAAAGCACCAAAACAAATTGCTTTTAGGGGAATATTTGATATAAGAAATTTTCGACCCAAAACCTGTAGAAAGGGCGGAAAAATAATTTAAAAAAATCCTCAAGATATACAATAATATGTAAGAGTTACAAAAAACTATTATGTCGTCTTCAGTCACAAATGCAAAAATAAATAAAACTAATAAAGTTAGTTAATATTAACTTAATTAAAAATAATATTGTAAATTTTTCATTACAATATTTTATTTTAGTGGTCATGTATAAATGTTATTATAAATACCTATATAAGTAAAAAAAATATTATTTTAGCAAGGGCGCGTTTCGAGTTAAAATATGCTAATCACCCTTAATTTACATCGTTGCTTATTCCAAAGGTATCCTTAATTACGCCCCAAAAAATAAACAAAAATATACGAGGAGTAGCTTTATAAAAGGCCAATTTAATTGAGTTTTTGATTAATAAAGGTATCAGGGTTACCAGTGAAAGGGAAAGGGGAGGGAGCATGGGAAATTTAAAAAGTTTCTGTCCAATCGAGTGCGAGTGGCCCACCTAAACTTTGGACAGTATTAAATTAATGGACAACTCTTATATTTTAGTTTGTCCGGTCGGTTTTAAACTTTAGCTTGAACTTACAGTTCATTTTAATCAAGCAATTTAGGTTTAAGAAGTTTATTTATCAAAAAAAAAATTATTTAACGATAGTTTTATATAACTTTTTCTGTTCAATTTACTCAAATAATATTTCTTTATGTTTAATGTAGTTTATGCAGTTTTCTTGACTGAAAGTGATAATAATTAGGTAAAAACTTCTTTAGGCGCATTGGGAATTTTTGAGATGGGGAAAAACCATTGAACTTGCGACACTGTCATGTAATGTTATGTAACCGTAAATAACATCTGTATATTTTCAGATATAGCGCTGCTTTTTAAAAAAAGATCAATTTTTGAGATGGTAAAAAAGCATTGAACTCGCGACACTGTCATGTAATGTAATTTTGTGAAGCTTAGTTTTCACTTCCGACGTGCAGTCCAACGACTGACATGTTTATTTTATGTAAAGGTCGTCAGACAGGCTGACAGCCTACTTGTTGGCTCTACCGACTATAACACAAGCAACGCCACAGGTGCTGCACGTGCGCTGCCGACTATAGAAGGATTAAGGATAAGGGCATTGGACTCTGGCACTCGTCAAAACACAAAAGCACAAATGCTGTTATTTCACGGTTGTTTTCGGAAGTGGTTTCTACCGCCACACGGACTGCCCAAATAATTATGAGACGCAGTATGCCCAGCCTCTGTTCTTTTATCCAGACGTTTGTTGATTGCTCAGAACATGATTTATTAATTGAAATGTGAAGGGAATATCAATAATTTTAATACGGAGTCGACACCCTAATTGTGTTTACGACTGCCCCCTCAACTTTTTCTATCAAAAGTTACGCCACTCTACCGTTATAAGAGTATTTAATTTCTCTCTTAAAGTGACACCGAGCACAATTCAGAATATATTTTTAATACCCGCCACCATGCCAGTGTAAATTTTCCGGGAGTTGCGGCCTCTGGAAAATTTTAAAAGAAAAATAACGACGGAGTATACAAAAGCCTTAAGGCGTCCAATAGAAGGAGATGTCATGTCACTTCAGGAAATTCACTTTTCTCGTCACTCGATCAACTTTCTTTATTGTGTAAATGCGAACTCGACATGACGAATTAAAGTGACCAGATCTTCAAGTTAAAAAGGTTATTTCTCTTGGATGTGGGCGTTAGTATATAAGAAGTTATTGTTACGAACAAAAATAATCTACTTAAGTACACAAAAACCTACCATTTTCTGACAACCTAACAGTTATTAAAACGTTATAACCTTGTTATAATCTGTTCAAGGTTGTTAGAGCCTTGATTTTGTAATACGGTTTCAATTACGAGTAAGTCTTTCAAGGGTCTAAGTATTTTTATTTTATTAAAAAGTTTTTTTTTTCAATCTTTTAAGGACACGCTGTTCGAGCGTGGGAAGTCAGTAATAGGTATTTGGGAGAATTTGTTGTCTCTAATAATCGAATTCGACGACACGTTGGGTGTAGTGGCTAGTAACTCTAGCTGTTAACCAAACGGTCGCGGGTTTGAATCCCGCTAGGGACAAATGTTTATGTGTTAACATTTTACCTTTGTACCTGAGTCATGGATGTTTTGTATTTCTAATATGTATGTATTTACAAAAAAAAAAGTAATCTATGTAGTAATCAACTGTCTGGTATCTTTAATACAAGTATTGCTTACTGTAGAACTATGTAGATGGTGCTCTATGGAATATGTGAAGATTTTTATTTATTTATTATTATATTTTATTTTATCGTAGACAGAACGTGAAGCAAGAAATTCTCGACACTTCTTGCACTCGTGAAAAATAATGAAACATACGAAGCAATTCCGATGGAATTAGAAAAACCTTTATTGTGGTAGCTGTTGACAACCCAATTTTAAATGTTATCGTGTAGGAATTTACTTACAGGTCACTTGAAGCGATATTAGATATTCGGAAGAGAGAGAAATTTTGGCTCAATACGACAGCAATAGCGTAAATTATCAGTCAATTGATAAATTAACAAGTTTCGAGTGAGTGATCGCGCGGTTGTTCAATGAATACGCAAATAAATGTGAACAATGACGAAGTGAAATGAGCGTAAAGCAGCAATCCGAAACAATGAACTCGGCACAAAAGCTTTCCTTTAAGCAATTGTAAGGGGAAGATGTTTAAAACTTGAACACAGCACTAACAACAGAAACTCGTCAAAGTGCTTCGTAAGCTCCGGAGGAGAGGTCATTCGATATCACCTACTTTAAACTTTTACCAACCACATCCGTTAGGGTAGAGTTCGGTGAAGCATACATACCCGCTCATTTCGTCGTTCAACAGGAATCCTTCAATTGGTATTTCACATTCTGCCTTATCTATTCTATACATTCAATACAAATTATACATGAAGTCGTTGCCCGCGTCTATCTGTCTGTAAATATTTGTTAATTCCTCCTAAACCAGGCAACGGATTTAACTGCAGTTTTCACCACCAGTTAGATAATTTTTCATGTAAGGTTTCATAAGATATACAAAATATCTTATGTTATTATATAAGTAGAATAAAAACAACAACAATATTTTACAACAATCTACATGGCTTCCGTAGACTAAAATCTTAAAAGATATTAGGTATTATTCATCCTAATAATACTTAATAATTCAATAAATAAATTAGTGAAATAATTTATTTTATTCAAGGAACAACCTAATAAAAACGATCTATTCCCAGTAGTTACATTTAAACTTAACTTAATTAGTTAATTAATTAATTGCAAATAAATGTGACAATATTACAAAAGGAGTTTTCACATTCTAAGTTTTCTATTAGTTCCCCGGTAAAGTGATATGTTGAGAAATAGCTATGGTGTGTAATAGATGAGACGTCGGGAGGCACTTTACATGGAGGCTGATCAACAAAGGCCAGCACGGACCGGGTGACGAGGGCCATCGAGTGTCCAACGCAGAGCCCGACTCTAGTGCCTTTACCCTATTCCAACGTCTTATACAACTTTATACGTTCACATATATGCCAGTTTACCCTATCTTAGAACGAGACCTATAAAGTTAATGGACAACTCGCCCGCCCGCCCGAATAAGACGCACTTGTGAACTAACCAAATATAAAATCAAAGTTCATTTCAGTTCTTAGTGGTCGATTAACAATATTTCAATTTTGTATTTTTAATCTTTGTAACTAAATTTATCTTTACCGAAGAAATTCATAATTTATACACTAAATTTTGGATAATTTTGAAAGCATTCGGTCTGAACAAGATTAATACTAATTTGTCGAAGATAGCGATTATCTTGAAACATTGAAATATTATAATCGCATTCGGATCCTATCGGACCTGAAGATTCAGAGGGATAAAATTTAAAGTCGATGAGTGAAATTACACAACAAATTTCAAAAATGTCTTATCTTAGTAATAAATATATTTTATTCGTATTATATTTCTTCTTTTGTTATAAGAAAGGTGAATCATATCAAAATCCGTTGGAAGATTTAGAAAAATTTAAGGTTTAGAAGAGCAGACAGTGATTTTAATGTGCATTCTTTAGTCATACAAAATGGTATATTTGTATATAAGGTAGTTGCAGGCTTTAGTGAGAGTCCGCGTAATGCTCGCCGTTCAGCTGTGAATATGTCCGAACGATATAAATAAAACACAATATACTGTAGAGGGAGATAACGTCGGAACGAACCGGTGAAACCGTGATATATGACACTAGTGGGAAAGAATTTACAATCATATTTACTCGTCATTTCGGTTTTCAGTTTTATTCGCATTTTTATTAGGTTTAAATAAGGTGTCCCTAAGGTTTTTCACAAAGCAACCAAACTTAAGGGAGTGTAATATCAAAAAAAAAAAAATCTGTTTGTTTTAAATAACATTGGTTTCTGGTGGCGCCAAATAATTAGTTATCTGTGGTGCGTTTCCTATTCCGAACCCACACCAACAAACATGCATACACCGCAACGCAGTAGCGCCCTCTGGCGCACACATCAATACAAGATGAAGAAGTGAACGCAACGTTCGATATACGTAAACCGCGCCGCGAGGATTTATAATTAATAAATCCGATTATTCCCATATCGCACCGCTGAAGCATTGTGCTTTTGTAACCCGCAAATGGTGTGGCTCCGCGAGTGCAATTGAGGTGAAAAGGGACAGTTTTGGAAGCCAGAACGAGTGTGCGGCGGACCAGCTTCCGTCTCCATCATCCTGGAGGATTTGCATCATCATAACCGGCAGCGACGAGGTAGGTGTTGCATGTCCTATCCAACTCTTTTCCTAGCCCTTTGATTGCACGCACCACGAAACAATACAGTCCACTAATTATCTTCATATTAGCCGCACCATTTAGTGGTCCTTCGAGCCGGATCAAACCATTTAGTGCTCCTTACGAGCATATGGTCCAGTTTGGTCCCATCCAGCCGCCCTTATTAGGTTACTTAATAGGCCCTAGTAAGAGATTTAATATTAATCATTGTGAATATTAATTTTATCAACCCGCATATACCTACTTATTTATTAAAATATTCACATACTATTTTCTTCATAAACCGCCCGTAACAAATTAAGTTACGTGATTTCCCGCCTAGATATAATATATATCTATGTAATACTTAATATATTTCAAAAAAAATATTAAGCTAATTAATCATAAAAGTGATATTTTAATTAATTTGTAAATTATTATCTACCTACTATAATCTACCGCACTAGCAAAATCGTGTTATCGTAAATTGTTCAATATTATACGACCGAGTCACGAAGTCACGCGCCTATCATTCGCGTCGTATTATATTTTCCCGCATAATATTATCATTCGTGTCGTATTGTATTTTCCCGCGTAATATTGTCATTCGCGTCGTACTATATTCTCCCGCGTAATATTTGAATTTATTAATTTAACTAAATTATTCGCTTACATTTCATAATGCCGCCAAAAAAGGTTTCTTCCGATAACGAAGAGGATGTATCAGATCCGCAACTAGCTATTGCAAAAGCTAAATATGAAGCTATCTTCGAAATATTACAAAATATCTATGATATGTCTTCAGATAAGGAAAGTTTCTCTGGCGCCTCTTTACAGGTCGAATCGCTTCGCACTAAGTTCGAAACGAATTTAGATAATTATAATTCTCGCTTATTAGCATTGAATCCTAGCGCGAAACCTAACTATAAAGGGCTCGTCGCTTTCGAGCATTTGTATAGTAGAATAAAGGGAGTTCAATTAAATTATTTGTCGCCAACTGATAAGCGAGATTCACACGCACATAAGGCTTGTCCCACACTGCCGCCTATACAACTGATGGACTTTTCGGGTGACGTTCGCTCATGGCCATTGTTTTATGCCAGCTTTAAGTCTACCGTTCATGATAACCCATCGCTCACAAACTCCGAAAAGTTGTACTATCTGCTGGGCAGGCTGAAGGGCAAGGCGCAATCCGCATGCGCAGGTATATCTCCTTGCGCTGAGAATTATGAACTTCTTTTACAGACGCTGATTGATAAGTATGAAGATCAGCGTATGCTCGCTTCCGCGTATTTAAATCAAATATTTCAGTTCAAACCTTTACAATCTGCCACCGCGACAAACTTTGATTTATTTACAGATAACTTTACAAGTGCAGTGCGCGCTTTAAAGAATCTAAAGTTAGATAATCTGACTGACTTAATCATACTTCACATCGCGCTTAAGAAATTAGATTTAGATACTGTTCGCGCTTTCGAGTTGAGTTGCGATTCCAAAATACCTACGTTCGACAACTTAGTCGATTTCATTACTTCCCGCGCTAAGGTGTTGGAACGCACTCAGCCTAGCTCATCGGGTGCAATGAATACTCGTCAAAATAATAATAATAATCTTCGCTCTAGTAACAATAATAATAACGCCCCGCCGCCTAAGTACCAAACCTACTTGAGTATAAAGGTCGACTCACAGTGCAAGTGTCTTTGCACTAATATAACGCATCAGCATTTATTTAAATGTTCGGAATTTAATAGGATGACTGCTCATGAGCGTTTCCAATGCGTGAAGGATAACAATGCGTGTGTTAATTGCCTAAGTTTAAAACACCGAGTTTTAAATTGTTCATCTAATTCTAATTGCCGCGTTTGTAAACAAAGGCACCACACAATGTTACACTTCAAGCGAGTGAAGACCGGCAGCGAAGTCCCCGAGCCCGCGTCGAAGCCTCCGCCTTCGACCGCTGCCCAAAGTCATACCGCTAGGTGCGCGACCCCCGCGCGGTCGCCGCAACCTTCCCCCGCGCGCTCAGATGTTGCGTTATGTACCTATTCATATAATAACCGATTGCATGATGCGCCCGCGCGTAGTAAACAAACTACTATTTTATTATCAACCGCTCAAGTCGTCGCGTATGATATTAAAGGCGATCGACATGTTATTCGCGTACTATTAGATTCAGCATCGCAAAGCCACTTTATTACGAAAGAGTGCTGCGATCGGTTAGGAATACAGCTTCATGACACTGAACGTACTATTGTAAAGGGGTTCGGTGGAGCTGAGAAAATTATTAAGACTAACTCAATCGATTTAAAAATTTATTCGCGCTTTGACAACAACATTAATTTTAATATCTCGCCGCTCGTTGTTGATCAAATTACCGATTTATTACCTACGGCTGTGGTAGACACTACTGTATTATCACACCTATCAGGGGTGCCGCTAGCGGATGAGAGTTTCGGCATGCCAAATAAAATAGACGCGCTGATCGGAGCTGAACTCTTCTCGCATATATTTCTCCCCGACGAAGTTCACGCCCCGCGCGACTCGTCGGCGCCCTCTGCTTTACGCACAGTATTGGGGTATGTTATTATGGGTTCCGTACCCACGATACCCACACTCATTAACAACCAGGCCTTGACATGTTGCCTCGCTCAAGAGCCTGCCGCTATTGACTCACTAGTCAGGCGATTTTGGGAGCTCGAGGAGCTTCCCTCCGCACCGCCCATTCTTCATCCCGCCGATGTTGAATGCGAAGAATTTTATAAGTCAACTACGACCCGCGATCGCGTTACTGGTAGATACACTGTTGGCCTACCATTTAACGACGATGTTTATTCTCTCGGAGATTCTTTCGAAACCGCTCGCAAGCGTTTCTTATGCCTCGAAAGAAAGCTATTAGCTTCACCTAAACTTAGGTCGGCATATGATGACGTCATTCAAGATTACCTCGCAAAGGATTATATTGCTCCCGCACCGCTGTACGATCTCCATGACCCCACTCCTATATACGTCATACCGCATCATGGAGTCGTGCGCGAGGACAAGACATCCAACAGTCGATCTGTCCTAGATAATCTCCCCGCTTCGCACAGACTTCCCTCTGAGGTGGAGTTTGATAAAGCCGTGCAACATAAAATATTAGGCTTGCATTGGTCCACAGATAATGACCCTTTTTATTTTAAAATTTCCGCTCCCGCTGAAGTGAAGTGCATTAAGCGCTCCATTTTGTCCACCGTCCGTCAGAAGGTTTACGTGCACCCCGTGTGCACGCCTGTAAAGCATTGCGCTTTAGTATATAAGCTCGCTCTCCGCACCTCCTCCTGGAGTAGGCTTCTACGAATTATCGCATACGTATGTAAGTTCGCAAACTTATTGCCTCGGCGCAGCACTATTACAGTGACCGCCGATGATATTCAGTTCGCTGAAAATAAGATGCTACGCTCCCTGCAAGGCCAGCACTTTGCAGAGAAATATCATAGAATTAAAAATAATAAATCGTGCTCGCCAGCCTTAAACCGTTTGAGGCCTTTCGTTGACAACGGTCTGATCCGCGTAGGCGGTCGCCTTGTCAACTCCGCGCTGGACGATGCACACATGCATCCAGCTATTTTACCGCGCAGTGATCATGTAGTGAATGTGATCATTGATTTACTATTCACATGCCTTACGACTCGTGCTGTGCACATTAAGGTCGCAACAGACCTCAGCACTGCGAGTTTTCTCGCCGCGTTCAAGCGTTTTCTCTCCCTTCGAGGACCAGTGCAGTATTTGCACTCAGACAACGCGAGAAATTTTAAGGGACCGCCAAGGGAGCTTACCTTCGCCCTGTAATTAAACGATAATTTTAGTTATTATTTTAGATAAGTTTCGCACCGCGTTTTTTAGTTTAAGTTTAGTTGTAAGTTATATCAATACCGCTATATCAAATTTTATATTATTTTATACCGCGTCGCATACCTATCTATAGTTTTAATTTTACTTCCGCTTCGCCGTGACTTTGTGGACTCATTGCTAACCCCGCGCGCACTAAGCGCTTGATCCCCAGAGTCATAGAATATATATATTTTTCTTCTCGCTTTTCTTATGTTTGTTTTTTAATGGTGACCCATTAAGGGCGGGTGGATATGGTGGCGCCAAATAATTAGTTATCTGTGGTGCGTTTCCTATTCCGAACCCACACCAACAAACATGCATACACCGCAACGCAGTAGCGCCCTCTGGCGCACACATCAATACAAGATGAAGAAGTGAACGCAACGTTCGATATACGTAAACCGCGCCGCGAGGATTTATAATTAATAAATCCGATTATTCCCATATCGCACCGCTGAAGCATTGTGCTTTTGTAATCTACAAATGGTGTGGCTCCGCGAGTGCAATTGAGGTGAAAAGGGACAGTTTGGAACCCGGAACGAGTGTGCGGCGGGCCAGCTTCCGTCTCCATCGTCTTGGAGGATTTGCATCATCACAACCAGCATACGAGGTAGGTGTTGCATGTCCTATCCAACTCTTTTCCTAGCCCTTTGATTGCACGCACCACGAAACAATACAGTCCACTAATTAACTTCATACCAGCCGCACCAGTTTCTTTCTTGAAAATATGAGACTAGAAATGAGAAAAAATAAAATTAAAATAATTTGTCTAGTTTTGTGTTAGATCATCTTAGCTAACCACGTAAAAATAATTTTACTAGAATAATATGAAACAATAAATCCTAAGAGTAAATCATGAAATTTTAATTATATGCTTTTCGATTTTTTTTGGGTTACACTTTTAACTTTTGACTAGAGTTGGAAGTATAAAATTCGAGTATGATTGCTTTCAAAAACGATAAATTGATGTAATAAACTTTTGAAGATTTGTCGATAGCGTTTATTATCGAAATACTCGTAGACAGTTGCCGTAAGAACAACCCAATGACAATCATTATCATCTGAAACCGCATAGATACTTGGCCACACAGCTCTATCCTTAAAACGGTGATGTACATGATGGCGCTAAACACAATTTTGAGTGGAACCAGTACTCGTAGCACGGCTAACAAGCCACGCTCGTACATCGAGTCTAGTGCCGTGTGGAGAGGCCCTTATAGCAGCAAAATCGTCACCTCAAGTATTCTGTGAATGGGAAACTAATGACGTGTTTAGGGACTCTAAATGTTCCCCTGTAATTGTCCTCTACTTGGGTCAAAGTTAAGTTTCACGGAATAGACTTTAAGACTTTCTCAGAGCCTGGCTAAGAATATAATTTAGTCTGTGATCGTTCAAAGCTCACAAATGTAGAACTTATATACTTATTTATTGTTTTTTAAAAAAAACCACTGAATCTCTTTTATTGTTAAAAGAAATTGTTAAAATTTAGAGAAGGTATAATAGAATTCTGGGTTATTCTTGGATTATTTTCATTTCAAAATTTCGATGTCACAGGAATCAAAATCTCAGCAAATAAATAAGGAATTTTGCTTATATCTTCTCTTATTGAATTAAGTAATAGGTTTAATTTACATGAGGATATTCTTTACAAAGCAACGTCCCTATCTCCCGGTGTCCAATCAACGCTTATATGATATTATTACAGCAAACGTCTCCACTGGTGCAGATCGTTATGAAATTTTTCATTAAGCCCAATGTCAACTACAACGCTTAATGTGGCCGGGCCTTAATAGCGTTTCCCGGAGTCCGGACTTTTCATTAGCACGCCGTTCACTCGCTTTTAGTGGTCGTAACACTTTATCGCGGATGAGACGGTTTATTGTTATTATTTTTGTATAATAACAATATAATTTCAACTCAACGTCCGACCAAAGTTGCTTTTTAAGACGAACTCGCTAATTGGGCTAAAATATTAGGTTTCGATATAAAATGTAATATTTATTTGCGAAAATTTGCGTCTTCTATATCTTTCTTTATTAGAACTATTTACATCGGCGTTATCTTGATCGGTATTGTAACTAAGAATAGCGAAGTCCCCAGGGGAGCCTGGTTATGTCATGTCAATACTGGCCACGCTATCATGTGGGTTGGCGAGGACAGTTTAATATAATAATTTTCATGGGTTTTCCCTTATACAATCTCTACGTCACCCACGGTGTGAAACCCACGGGGTTTCTTTTGTATGTCGGTACTCTGAGGCTTAGTTATAGTTTATAGACCTGCGTAAGACTTGAAGTATGGCAATGCAGTAGAAAACAGCTGTAGGACAAAAAATGGGAAAAATCGCGCATAAAATGAAACATGATGTAATTTTACAATAGTCTTTTGTAAATGAGTATTAAGAATTGTCAGATCAACTGTAACAGTTAAAAAAACCTGTCCTAATTTTTCACTTGTACAGTTTTTATAGTGTATAAAAATAATACAACGCTGTATTTTAAAACAGTAAGAGTATGACTTGAAATATCTTGAACTTGTTAAGGTAAATTAATTTAAAAAAATGATACAAAATGATTTTTGCTATTTTCAAGATACTCATTTTTAGTAGTTTTTTGAAAATTTCGTATACATATTCGTAAAAAAATTTTACTGCTTTACATTTACTGCTTTACAATCTATTACTGAAAATAAAAAAACAATTTGCTGTTTGGTTCCCCTTTTTTGTGTCTGCAAAATCATCAATTGTTTCATTACCTTCCCTGGAAAGTGAACCTTCAATATTGACTACTCGACATACCGGCTCTGAGAGAAATACGAACGAAAGAAATCTCGCCGGAGCTATAAACTCGTTTTAAGTGCATTTTTACGACTCTTCGCAGGACCTCCTTACCAATAATTAGAGACGGTCTTCTTTCTATTTAAACACCAGAAATACTACCAGATTCAAGATAATTTGTTTCCATATTTTAATATATATTTTCAGAAAACCTGTTAAAATAAGGTCACAGGACTACTACACTCGTAGCTCTTCAGGATCGTAGCACTTGTAGCATGTTACACATTCGTAGCGCACGTAGCAGCTACTCGTACATGTGCTACGATGTAGCGACGTTCATGTCGACACTACACAAGCCGAAAGTATAATTTACTTTAAAGTATATTTTGTTATAAGATCGTATTAAAATATAAATAACATTCTATAAGGAATGTTATTTATATGTGTTTGTTATAACTATATGTACAGTGCGTTGCTATTTAAGCGATAAATTTTAATTGCTCAAAGCCCAAAATTGAGTAGGTAGCCACCGTCGCCTAAAACAAAAGCATTACCATAAAGCGCTTCTATGTAAGTCGTAAAACCATTATATTATATATCGTTAAGCATAAGGTGTTAAGTGAGAGCATTTAAATCTTAATCTGGGATTGTTTTTGGAGTAACATGAAGGCTCGCGACTTGGCAGGAGAATATGGTTACGTAAAGTCCGGTAGAAATTACCTTTTGCATACACATTGTCAGGGATACAGAAAATTACATGGGGTACCTTATATATAAATAAGGTCATATAAATATATAACCAAAAAAATTCTACGCGTGAAAAAAAAATAAGCATTAAATTTATTTATTTATTTATTTATTTTATTGTAGGGAAATTTATAGGTATAATTTCATAGTAACATGGGTGAGTAAATAACTTAAACCTAATAAAAAATTTCCACTTATAAATAACAAACTATAGTCTAATAACAAAGATAACAAGAATAAAATCAAAATGAAAATAAAAGTCATAGTAGGCCACTGAAAAATTTATCTGCTATAATGTTTTTTGTTTTAACTATAGAACTGCGGAACAGGTCAACATCTGTATCCTCTAATAATAATAAAGATTGAATAAATGTTTTAACTCCCAAAAAAAAGGGGCGCAGACCATGTCGGGGGCAAAAGCTTGTGACAAGTATGTTCGAAGTAACCCTGAGCGAGCTGAATTCGCAGTTAATTTCAGCGATAGTTCCAACGGCTTCGAAAGGCGATTCAAAAAGAATGCTCTGTCAGTGACACAGTGACCTTAAGTACCGTCCATCAGCTGACTGTATCCCGTTCGGTTCCTGAATTTCACGCATGCGTGCTCCCGAAGGAATGATGCGGGATGTGTCAGGACACGATCTCGCGTTCTGCAGTAGGCTTTCGGGCGTCGAAGGGGCTGGAAGTCTCGCTTTGCGTCGGTTGAAAAAGACGAAAATCGAAATATTTTTTTCGAAAATGGCGCGTCTTTTTTCGTTTTGCTATTAGTTGTGCATGAGTGCGATAAACCTTGACATTTTAAAATCAATTAAATTTTATTTATTATTATATATTAATAATTTTGTACAATGAGGAAACGGTTTATTGCTAAAGGTAAGATTTTCAGTTCACGTAAGTCATTTTATATTCATGTTGCTTTTGTAATATTAACTTTTATGTCTTTTGGGCTGTTTAACTACCAAAAATATTTTTTTATTTTTCTGTTCTCTTAACAACAAATTTTATATGTTTGTTACTATTTGTATTTGACGTCTGAATTTTCTTAGAAGTTTTATATATTCTAATAATGTTATTTCTACAATTTTCGAATTCAATTTACATTAAATAAGTAAACAATAAATGATTAATTACCTTTAATTCAAATATCACTAATTCAAATGTATTTGATTTATAATATTTCCCAGATTTTTTATTCCTTGATTGATTGATCAATAAAATAATATTTTATAGCAATATCATTAATAATTTCTATTAGCTTTAAAGATGCTTCTATTTCTAAGCTTTAATTTTTATTATTGAAAAAAAAAAAATGGAAAAAAATATAATTTAAAAATTAAGATAATAATCAAGAAATTTTTGAAAATATTAACGCACAGAGTTAATAATATTGTAAGAGCATGCTTATTAATAATTAAAAATGAACAATCAAGCAATACTAATAATAAATCTATAAGTGTAGGTATTGTATGTACATAGGTATATTCCTCCATAAATTTTAATCGAATTAACTGATTTTCATGAAACTTGGTAGACAAACATTTAGGCGTATAGGACACAGGATAGGCTACTTTTTTCTTTTACAACGCAGACGAAGTCGCAGGCGCCAGCTAGTATATAAATAAATATGATATTAAGATCATTATAAGACGGAGTCATGTTATATTTTAACGAGGTGGTAGTTTCAAACATGCGTAATAAACATGAAGGTTACATCACTCCGAAATTAACTTAGCCCATTTCAGACGAAAACAGGAACACATTACATACACAAATTAAAAAATACAATAAACTAATTAAAAAATTTACGTTTTAGAAGACAAATTAATTAGATGTGGATGGATTCTCACTCACCGCTGATTCGTATAAATTTATTAACATGGATAAAATCAAAATCAAAATATTTATTTATCAATTAGGTTTCTACAAGAAACTTTTATGATCGTCATTATAAATTTAAATATACCAGGGTTTCGGAAAAAAGCCAAGATGACGATCCTGAAAAGAAACCCCGAAATTCAGGAATAGAATAGTATCTGAAACTCAGGATACTATTCTTTTTGTCATTTTGGATTCCATCATTGTCGATTTATGGTTAAGTAGTCGCAGTCATTTGGGCAGCCCGTGTAGCAGTAAACACTCCCTTACATAACAATTGAATTATTAACGCTACATGTATCCTTATGATTCTGGCAAAAATCCCTTATGTCTCTGGCTAGCTTTCTCGTTCCGAGCTAGGGTCTATCGGCAAATTTGTAAACACCAAGCATATGTCTGATTAATTTTAATACATAAATATTATGTTGGAAGCGCCGCAAATTACAGTGGCGAAGCTTTTCAAAGAAACGAGAAAAAATACTATACTCGTATGTATTTGCTGTTGTGTTTCCCTAAGTGAGTAAGGGTTGCTAGAGTTCATTTCCTTATCCCTACCTTATCCTTAATCCTATTATGGTAGCGCACTTGTAGCACCTGTGGTGTTACTTGTTATGGGCGACGGCAGCCAACCTACCATCAAGTGGACTGTCAGCCTGTTTGTCGTCTTTAACATAAAAAAAATCATCTCAATCATCGACAGCTTAATCTTTTGTTGGTTTCTGGAGACACCGAACGAACAAGGTTACCTAAGTTTAAAAAATATTTAATAAGCCTAACCAGTACTAACTTTAGTGTTGATACGAATAAGTATTTAGTAGTGGCCGTACTTTGCAGTAACCAGTGAAATAACAGCCGCTGTGCTGTGTATTGAGTAAGGCTTGCTAAACTACACTAAGAAGAGATGTAGCTTATCCTTGTGTCTTCTATCGGCTGTACAATGAAGAATGATCTTAAGGCTGTATACAGATAATTAAAGGCCCCAGGTTTTTACCATTTAACAAACTGTGCGATCTAGGTACAGATTTTATTCACATTAAATGAACAAGTTGCAAACTATGCTCAGTGGGATGGGTGGAAGTTATCTAGTTGACATGAGAACTGTGGGACAAAATTGCATAGAACTACGAATGTGCACAAAATTCTACCACGTAAAGTTTTTGTGCCCCTAGCAAATATCCTAAATAGGGAACTATTTACTATATAAAGTACATTAACAGTATAATTATCTTTTATAAAGATTTTGGCATAAAGGGTGTTAATTCTAAAGTCTTAACACCAATTACATTTATTTAATGTCTAACAACACCAAAAGGGAAAATAATAATAACAAAAACGAATAAGTATGGTATGATAGATCTATTACAGGTACTTTCCTTAATATTTCGTGTCCTTACATAAATTTACGGAGCATACCTCTTGAGCCACTTCAGCTCGAATAGGGATCGTTTGGGAGGGAGATACAGACAGTATCGTTTATTCAATGATAACAATTACTAATACCTCTTTTATTATTATTCTTACATGTTAAGGTCTGTCTGTCTGTTCGCGATAAACTCAAAAAATACTGCACCGTTTTTAATGCTATTTTCACCAATGTATAGAGTGGTTCTCAAAGAAGGTTTTAGTATATAATTTACAAAGTTACGCTGGCGAAGTCGCGGGCAGCAACTAGTATTATATATAAAATTATATAAATATCTATATTTTATTGTTTTTTTCGAAACTTTCTTATTATATACTAGCTTTTGCCCGCGACTTCGTCCGCGCCCCTTTTCTCTGGTATTAAAACATTCATTCATTCTTTATTCTTTATATGTATTTTGTCAGGCATTGAATTTTTAATAGACAGCCCGGGCAAGCTGTTTTTTTCTGTATGGAAGGTACCTTGTCCTTTTCTGTATCCGTGACAACTCATATAAAAAAATCATGAAGATCGACTTAGTACAAATAAACAAACTCACTTTCGCATTTTATTATTAGTTTTGTATTAAATTAATTCGCTGTTTTTGTGTCAGTTAAAATACTTTTATAATGACGTATTATAAGTATAAATCTAAAGCCATTTTCTTAGAAACAAAACAAACACTTTGATTTTACGATTGTATTCTGTGAAGAAGTGGTCACTGACTAAACAGTATGCATAATGTAGCGAGCTTCCGTTAACTACTATTAATTTAATGCTTTAACTAAAAATGTTATTCAACAAACTATTTGTGTTATTATGTCTGAACGCTTTTTACACTGATTACTGTATTAAATGAACTTTCACGGTTTAACTCGTAAACTTACGTAGCTACAATATTGCAAGAGTGAGAGCTGCTTTATTTCAAAATTTAATGAATAAATTAGTACTGACTAAATAAAAAAGAAAACATTCGCTTCAGTTAACTGTCAAAACCATTTTCTTCGACCTCTGTAAAAAATCTGATGTTTCTGTACGTAAGTATGAGACAAACTAACCTACTAGCTGATGTCCCCGACTTCGTCCACGTTGAAAAAAAAAATGTAACGACTGACAAAATATAATAATGAGCAACACAACGCCTGACATTTTTATTGCCGTGACGACGGTGGCGCCATCACCAATTTTTATAGTTTTAAATGATCCCTCGGGAATAGTACTTTTTCTGGATAAAAGATTCCTTATGTCCTTTTCTGAATCCCTGACAACGTGTATGAAAATTTGCAAAAGGCGTGAAAAGGTAACAGACAGACAGACACTCAGATTACTCATATATTTTCTCCCTGAGACCGCGTGGTCCGACTCAGGTGCTATAATTTTATTTTTCAAAGCGGACACCAACTAGTTTTTTTTTTTAATAAAAAAGTGGTTTCTCCAGAATATCACTTATTTTATATATGAATAAGTAGAGGTAGGTAGAGTGATTTGTTCTTATCTAAAAGCTCTCAAGTTCGCATTAAACCAATCTAATACTGAATGTAAACAGCGAACCGTGAACTGAAAGCTATCGATCCCTAAATATTATTTGGAATCTATTTGGAAGTGCCACTCCAGCCGAGTGCTGCTTGGCTTCGCCAAATTCTACCTTGAAACTTGCCTGCGATATCTACTAAATCACTAAGACAGTAGGTTATCTTTAAATATTCACATTAATTCAGTTTGTTTTACAAAATATCAAGGACTTCTTGTGAATTAGAAGAAAATTATATTACAATATTTGAGACTAATTTATAAAACCAAATAAGTATTAACTTCAAAGTTAATTAAGATAAGATCAATTAAAAATATCACACTTTATTAAAGAAACGAATATAAAATATGTAAATTATAAATGTTATACACGAAATTTAAAATTTTTATGAGCCTGTTGAATGTTAGATTTTAATTTTTTTTTTGTTTTGACTTAACTCGTCAATAGAAGACGTGAGTGGTGAAGGTGATATGTCGCATTTTTGGGTTTTTTCGTTTTATTGCGTTGATGAAGGTAATATAGATGCAGGTAATATGCAGGTAAGATAATATGATTACAGACCTTAAGATCGTCGATTTATGACATTTTTGGAAAATAGAAAGTTGAAAAAGGTGTTATGTACAGTTAATTTTAAAAAGCAAAAAGTGCAGAAAAGTTTACTTTTGGTAATGGAAGAGGGGTTCACTTTTTTTTTAATTAAATAATTCAAGTGTTTAAATGCTATCATACCATTAATAATTTAGGTTGTTTACACAACTTTGCATCATAATTTAGTACAAAAAGCTTAATTTTTTTGCTTTGTCATTTATTTATCCAATATAGGTAATATATTTTCTATATAACATACTACTTATAAATTAATTATTACACACTTTTCACGCATTTTCAATGAAAGTTGTTTGAATTAGGGTTACTTTTTCAAAACAATTAGAAAAACTACTGCCCTTTGCAGAGACTGCGTACCATACTTTCTCTAGATGTCAGTTTTCGAGTATACTCTAGTTTCAGAAGCATATATACGTTACTCGTACATATTTGCTGGCGCTAGTGAAAACAGTATCGTTCTTATTGAGGGCAAATGGGTAAATGGAATTATTAGTAGGTCTTGGAGCGAATGCGAACTAACTAATGAGCAACTATTGTCAGATCCAGGCTGCGAGTAGCCACTAATAGGCCCATTTATAACCATCAGCTAATGAACCTCACTAGATTTGCAGGTACGGAACAACATTGTTCGTGCAACTTTAGTTATAAAAGCTATGTTTTCATGTACCTAATCATTTTGATTCAAACTTTAAACTAATGATAAAATGCCAATATAGATTCGAATTGTTTTTGGTAAGATATTGTATAAAATAAACCTAGAACTTACAATTTGTATCTGAATTTCACATGATTTTCGCACATTCAAAACTAAAATTTTCGAAATATAAAATAAACACGTTTTACAATAAAATGCCTATTCACGTGAATATCTCTTTCAACGTTTCACGTGAATCAAGTCGGCCTGTAAATAAAAATAAATGAAAATAAATTTTATTTATTTATTTATTTTAGCTGTTGCACGCGACTTCGTCCGTGTAACTTTATAAAATATATCGTATCTTACTCGGTAATAATGTAGCTTTCTATAGCTACGATTAGTTTTTGATAGTTCTCTCTTTATAATTAGTATAGAAATAGGATAAACCTCTATTCTGCTATTTTGAGAACACATTTCATTATTATACAAATAACATAAATACAGTTTTAAAACAATAGGAATAAATGTTAATGTAGGCTGACACGAAACAAGAGGTCGGCGGTCGCGTGAACGCCTAGTGTAGGTCGACACTACAATTTGCTGTGAATCGATGCGGTCATCCATCCGCTGCCTTCGCACAGGGATCTGCCGCTTTGTTACACCAAATAGACAATTCGTTTTGCTCCACGACGAATGAGGCCAATATTCGCTTATTTATCGACAACGTAAATCGATTTTTGTACCAAATATATTTCATAAATCGAATCATGATCGCCGATGGCTTCGCACGGATGAAAATATATACCAAAACCTTCTTTGAGAACCACACTATCCACTGGTGAAAACAACATGAAAATCGGTACAGTAGTTTTTGAGTTTATCGCGAACATACAGACACACAGACGCAGCGAAGGACTTTGTGAGATTCCTTCGTCAAATAGGAAATGAGTGATGATCTTCAAATTATTGAATATAAATTATAGCTACAAACCATTACGTCAGAAACAAAAAATCAAAATCAGTTCATCAGTTTGGGAGCTATGATGCCACAGACAGACACAGAAATTCACACGGTCAAACTAACACCTTATGGGGTTAAAAAGTAGAGGTATTGAGGGTTGGAGTTATGAAGTCTTCTCTAAAAGGGTGGAAAGGCATCCTGCGTTCTTTAACCCATAAACTGAGCTTATCCGGACCCTTTACCAAAAACTTAACCAAACCCTTAAGGAAGACCTTCGTGAATTAAGAGCATTATCTACAGATGAAATTGAAAATTACTGTTTGTAGCGGAATTAGAACCTGCATGTGACCGAATGAATATTGGCATGCTATGTAGCTTGTATTCGAAAGTTATACCAAAATTTGTGCTTAGCTTCGAAAATCTAGTGATGTGTGGTGAATAGGTGAAGAGTATCTGGTGTGATGCGGGTACGTTATAAAAGGTAGTGAATTCCACACTTTATTTGCGGAGCGGATCGCCCGCATACTTACCCGACCGAAATGTACCGTCTAACAGTCTTAGGAAGTTTGCACGGGGAATTTCAATGTGCTGTGTAGAGGCTGTAGCTTCTATCTTTTCAAGCTTACTCTGTGACCAAATTTACAAACATTAGGCTACGACATGTGCCTACTACAACATCAACTCAGATCTGTATCTGCATAATATCGTTTCTTGTATTAAGATATCCTCACTGGTAGGAATAAGTTTTTTATCTACATTATTAAATAACAATATTTTTAAGTGATCAAAAATCTATATTTTGAAATTAACATACTTATAAGCTGTTGTGTCACGGACTGCAACACAAAAGTACACTTGAAGAAATGACCGATGTCGGCACCAAAGACCCTTCAGGACTAGAGGGAATCCTATATATAAAGGAGTTTTTAGAATTTTTAGTGAGTAAAAATCCCATATAAACTTATGCACATATTATATTCATTGGAAAGCGTCCAAAAGGTATCTTTTTGAAGATTATCCCCCTCGTTAAATAAAAAATTAATTGGTAACTGCTGACGGACGTACTATCCAATTTATGGTCGTAACGTAACGATACAAGCTACATACTACATTTGTTATTCTGTTTGTCAGTAACGAACGGTAGTAATACTTTATTGAATTCCTATTCATAATTAATATTCATGGTTATACGACACAAGCTACTCCTTGTGTGGGATCTACAACAGTATCCTTTGTAAGCCTGACGGAAGCCATTTTGTAAACGTTATAACTAGTCATAATGTTTAATAATCTATTACCAAAATATTGCACATGCACTTACTACAAATTAGTATTGGTAATACGAGTATAACTAAGCAATAATGGCACAATGAAATTCACTAAATATACTATAATTTATTTATAATTGAACATTGATTACAGTAGATCTATTTTGGCGGGAATGCTGTAGTTTTATATTGTTTACTAGCTGGCGCCCGCGAGACTTCGTCCGAGTTGAAAAAGAAAAAGTAGCCTATCTTGTGTCCCGGACGTCTAAATGTTTATCTACTCGTACCAAGTTTCATGAAAATCAGTTAATTCGTTTAAGTTATGGCGGAACATACATACATACAGAAAAAAATTCTAAAAATCGTCAATTTAGTTTCAGTATCATGTATAGAGCCTACAAACACGAAATCTCTGAAAACAAAGTAAATTACTCCATGATCGACCCTTACAGATTTATTATTAGTATTGATAAGCTGGGGCTTCGCTCGAATGAAATTTTGGGTTAGTATGCACAATATAAAGAGACTAAGTATGCCAATCTGTAATAATGTACCTCAGCATGGGTTAATTCTTAGATTAATAATAATTGGTCTCGCTGCGCTCGACTAGATACCGCCGGCGTACTTGTCAAATGCGGCAACAAATACTACACCGAAGTCGGAGTACCCGAGCCAGTCACACTGCAAGGTGTCTGTGACGTGTTTTATTAAATTTTAGGCATAATAAAATGACATTTTGCGTAGTGAAACTGTGTAAAAATATAATGAAACTGTGTAAATAGTGATAAAAAGTGACGATGTCTTATACACACTACAATAATGAGTTGCTGCATTCAAGGAGCTATTGTTTTTATGCCACGTTTACATGCTTGGCAAATCTTCATAAATGTCCACAAACACAAGCGTTTGAACGGGATGTTTGGCTTGGCTTGCGTGAGCTTGTCCCGATCCGGGCTAGTGTCGGTTTTTGAACACAGATCAAAAAAAGCTTTCGGCAAGCGCTTGCGACGTATTGAAGTTGGCGCGTGTTTAGTGTCGCTTATGAGCTCGCACCGAAAGGGTGTTTTTTATGCTGCGCTATATACAACTGCGTATCAACCATGAGTAGTTGGTCAAACGAGGAAACTATGGCCTTTCTCGAGGCATATCAAAGTAAACTGTGTATATGGAATCCGAAGGATATGGAATCCAACTTCAACGTCCACCATGTTTGCCTGTCCGGAACACACTAACGCACTGGCAAGCGTGTAAATGGCAACCACGCGTTTGTTCTGGTTTGGAGCTTGTGGACGTTCGCCAAGCTTCGGCAAGCGTGTAAATGCGGCATTAGATAGTCGAGCGCAGCGAGACCAATCATCATTAATCTAAGGTTCTAACTATTAGTTCTACGATGGAACAGTTTCGACAAAAGAAATCCAAGTAGTTCTACTGCAAAGTATGACAGATTGGACTCAATAGTAGTATTGCGTTTTCGGTGAAATTGAGGAAAGTATTAAATTATAATCAATCATTTGAACGTCTAACATCGATTACGTTTTCACTTTGCGATTGAAAACCCTCAACTCAAAGAAAGCAATTTCACTACCTTTTGCCATACCTGTTCAATGTTCAAATGAAAAACTCAAAGGTGTATATGCAGGACGCAATGAAACTTTTATTTATATAGATACTTGTTGGTGGCCGCGACTTCGTCCGCGTAACTTTTTAAAATATACATTATGTCCTTTCTGGTGTCCTAGACAACGTGTATGCAAAATTTTATGGTGATCGGTTTAGTATTTTTGCGTGAAAGTGTAACAAACATCCATACAAACTTTCGCATTTATAATAATAGTACGGATTAGTACGGTTAACGCCTGACATCGTTATCGCATTGACGACGGTGGCGCCGCCACGGGACAGTGGTGCCCAATTCAAAATATTCAAAATATGGTCCAAATTCAGTGGTTTTCAATTTGATTGTATTTTTTTTATGTTTGTTACCTCAGAACTTTCGACTGGGTGAAACGAATTTGCTGGTGCTGAAGCTGAAAGCTGGTGCTTCCCGTGTGGTCCCATTTCAATTTGGTCCAGTTCTGACAATGGCATCCATGAGAAAACGGTTTGATGTCGGTTTTTTTTGATAAACAGAATTATTATGTGCCGCTTTGGCATTTGTGACGATTTCGATAATTTTGTTATATTTTTGACAAATGTAATATTATTGTGGTAATGTACCGACTTGAAAAAAATCATCTTGACTTCGGTCAATTGATATGTCATAAATTTCTCAGTTATAATATTACTTCCCAAGTACCTCCATAGCCCATAAACTCCGCTAAGATAAACATTTCTCCATTTTTACATCCCCTATAAATCGAATCTGACTGTTTTTATAGCTGTATAAAAAGTGATTGAAACTCGGATATATCATTTAGACAAAAGTGCGCTACATTTATCCCACACTAGCTACCCGCTACCGGCTTCGCACGGTCTCATTTTTTATGCAAATCATACACTAACCTTCCTTGTTTATTATAGATCCTTCCATTAGTGTAAACCTTATCAAAATCCGTTGTTGGGTGGTTAGCGGAGACACACAGACAACGTCTTAATTCTATAATGTATGTATATAGATATAATTGATATAAAAGGTATAGGAATAGAATATAATATGAATTTCGACCTTTCTCTCACATGCACTCCTATCTCATAAATTATTGAATTTATTTATTATTTTACCTAATATTTATGATCTATATTTTGGCGTTATGAAACTAGTATTATATATAATTGATAATCCCGTGAAAACATAGATAACAAAAGATCCTGTTTAATGAAGTAAAAAAATAATAATATTTTTAGTGTCATCTGAAAATAATTCTATCGAAACAACTGTTTTCTGTTTTTATAATGATGGTCATTTATTTACTTTGTAAATTGGCATATAGTGCGTAAACTTGTTATACGGTCTCTCTCACCCGAATTTCCAACTTATTTCTTGGTTCTCGTCATACACCACTCAATGGAACAATAGTAGACAATCTAGTAATGTTTAAACGTTTTCTTCAAATATGTTTGTATGAGTGTACAAAATTTTAGTTTTAATTTAAATAATTAAAATAAGTATAATGTGTGTGTGCTTAGCTAATATGCTAAATTGTCAGATAAAGAACAGAGCCCTGGCACTATTAAAATAATTTATTCTTCAATAATTCTTCAAAGAAATTTGACAATATATATTATATTTTCAATACAAATATATCGGCCACGCATTTGGATCTCATCCGGCTTTGCTTACTTTATAAGCAACAAGCTGCTGCCCGCGACTTCGCCCGCGTAACTTTGTAAAATATATACTAAAACTTTCCTCGAGAACCACTCTATCCACTGGTGAAAACAGTATGAAAAACGGTGTAGTAGTTTTTGAGCTTATCGCGAACAGACTGAGACAGACAGAAGCGGCGGAGTTTTATAATATATAGTGATGAGTGCCCCACCTACCACCACATGATGAACCAGTCAGCCAGTCAGTCAAGCAAATATAATGTAGGCTAAAAATCGGGTTATTCACATAACATAAGCCACTCACTGCATAAATTTATTATATTGTGAGCGTAACCAAAACAATTGTCGAGGCTCTTCCCAGAGGCAACATACGCTGTAATCGGATCACACCTCCCTCACCGCGTCCCTGCACCCCTCCGAACATCCCGCACTCCTCACCTTGACCCGTCTTATTGTCCGACACCAAAGGTTAAGGTGCTTTGTTGCTGGCATTTCGATAAATCCATCAGAATTGGCTCTTTTTATTCATAGAATGTCAGAATATGTTCGCGGTGCCTAAATATGAAACGTCGAAAATAGAAGAGGCAATTTTCTTAACATACTTATTTAATTAGTGGAGACATAAGCTCTTTATATTCAATTAATTGTGCTGTCTACTTTCGTACTTATTTGTCAGAAATATATACAGCCTGTTTAAAATATTCATTTAAGAAATATTTTAATTGACAAATATAAAAAAAAACAATAAAATTTGGTAGCTACATACATTACCAGGACCGTCAGCCTGTAAACTTTTAAAAAAATTAGAGTAGCGACTATTTTAGCAAATTTTAGCTTAGGGCCAAGTCCAATTACTGGCATTAAAATGACCACATTGTCAAATAACTATGTGTATAGTGAAATTAGCCTTTCATTTGTAGTTACCTTTTCTAGTTTTCTCACAGGTTAAGTTTATCTATTTAAGTTGTCGTCTTATATCAAAAGATTAAATTATAACAAACTATTTTGGTCAGTAATTAGTCGTAATGGAACATTTCCACTTTCTAGAAATAGATATTTGTAATTTTGGCCCTCACCATTCAGTCATGGGTTGCCTTCATACAAGTTTCATATTTACTTTTTAATTAAATAAATCAATGTCTAGAGCTGGAAAAATTTGTGAAGCAATTGAAATTAACTTATAGCTATAATTTGAAATAACGATAGATAGATATAAAGCTATAAATCCATACACAATGTTTGTGGATCGTAGACCGTTTGTCCCTACGAACTTGTTGAACCAACTCGAGGAAGTTTGTGTAGTTGCTAAGAGTTTGTTTAACATGGAAAAGATGACTTTATTAGCATAAGCTTTAACATCGGTTTAACCTATAACTATGATAATATTATTAGCTATAAGTTATGAAGGTTATTTGGAACCAATTGGTATTAAAAATGCAAATGTATATTCACACACGCCTTCATATTTGGAGTGGCAGTGCCAATAGCATTCTCTTTATATTTGCTTGTGTTCATTGGTATCTACTATCAAGTAGGCGGTCTATCTACCTGCCAACTTTAAAAAAAAAATAAGAAAAAATAAACACGTACGAATATCAACGTACGACATCAAAGTTAATCAAATATCAAAATATTGAACAAAGTAATCAATCTTATTCATTGTCCTTACAGAAAGTATCTTAGCACCCTTATAATCTGTCACTACTAGATGAATGGTAGCACTCCTTGATTTATTTATTTTTTAAAATTTAGTACATAATTCAACAAAAAATATTGTTTTGAACGTCAATATATATTTATTCATTAATTTTTTCAGTCGAGCAGACTTTAGTGCCAATGTACCAGTCTTACATGGATTCCCTTACTTAACTTTATACTTAATATACACACCATACAACATTAAATACATTTCTAGATAGGTACATATAGTTTTAGTAAAATAAATACACATATCTCATAATATTAAATCTAATCAATTAATTTAAAACTAGACACAAGTTTTCGTTGTCACATTGCGAACGCTGATCAAGAATCGTATAAAATTCTATTGTCTTTGAACAGTGCTAGAGATTGCGGTACGGAGGCTTGAGCTGGAATGAACCCGTAGACATTAAAAAGATGATGTAGGCCTTCTTTTCTGGGAATAGCTTAATGTTAAAACTCTTTTTAGAATTTAAAGATGATTTTCTTTATCTTTGGACTCAGAAATGCATATAATATACATAAAATTATGCTTCCGATCCATTACAACCAAATCCCAAATTATAAGTATAAACTAACAGGGAAAACCGAAAGTGAAATGGAAAGACATGTTTCCTAATAAAGATTCTATTAAGCGAACATTTTAACCAAGTAAACATTTTATTTTGGTAGTGATAAACCTCACATCCATTGGGATCGCAGAACATATCCCATAAACATTTGGCAAACATTTGTTATACAGCACTTACAACGGCGACGAAAAACGAAACTTTCCCTCTACATCCTCTCGATAACCGGGTCGCAGCAAATGGCCCGTGAATTTCGCCCCCTGATCGGCCACTAAACGATGACGTATGAAGTTTTTTCTTACATCACAGACAAAGGCAGCCAGTGATACGTCTTGTGCAAGTGTCTATTCGATTAGAAGGAATATAACTTGTATAATTCTTTCGGATGGCTCTTCCGGTAAGCACTACAACGAATTGATGGCGCATATAATGGATTATGGGTGTTGTTATTATTAGAAATTGAAAACGGTGTGGTAAAAAATATTTAAAGAAAAAATGACTAGAAAAAGAGATTAGACGAAAAGGTGACATTTACATAGATCTTTACTTAATCTTTGAATTTCTAGAATTACCATACTTTCTTAAGGTATTCTTAAGAACACCTTAAAGTACTGTTGCCAGATGGACTGCCCAGTTTGTTGAACTTATTACTTTATGTACAGGTACTTAAACGCTTGTGAGCATAATATTATATTATACGTTTTATTGATTAAAACATTTAAATTATACCTAATGGCGAACATGTACACAATATTTCAGTCATTTTTCAATTTGTAGAGAATAGTGATTTATACAACTGTCAGATAGTTATACTATGTGCTTCCCGTGTGCAAAAGGTGAGTCAGATAGGTAGTCGCTTGGGGTCATTAGGGGACAACTTTCCAATTGTCATCGCTCTTCGATTCCATTAAATTATACCTTACCTTTTTTAACGATTTTTCCAGAACGCCCTTTCTCGATTCCCCTTTTAACTTATTTTTTATGAAGAGCTGTAATCATTTTTATGTTCTAGTAGCTGCTGCCCGCGACTCCGCTCGCGTAACTTTGTAAATTATGTACTAAAACCTTCCTCGAGAATTACTCTATCCATTGGTGAAAACAGCATGAAAATCGGTGCAGTAGTTTTTTAGTTTTTCGCGAACAGTCAGACACACCGATGCGGCTGAGGACTTTGTTTAATAATATGTAGTGATTTTCGTTTAATTATATTATATAATTATAGTTAATTTAATTTGTTTTTTTTTTTTTTTTGAATATTTTTGTAAATAGCATAACCGCTCGGTTGAATAGTCGTTGGTTGAACCTACGAGCAAGTATGTTATGGTTACATATTATGACATAACATGTCATATTATATGGAATATATTAACTTGATGGTCATTTGATGGTAGGCTATAAATACAAACAACATCAGAGGGGCTAAAAGTGCCTCTGATGTCGACCCTAATGCGATAGAGGGGAAGCTGGTCTCTAACTCACGCGTTGAAACACAAGGGCTCTCGTGGTTTTATTTCACGGTCTGTGGTCTTCTGCAAGGGCCCACAACAGCCTCTATGACGTCATCAAAGCATAGAGCTTACTTCACTTGTTCGACTTGAATTTCATTTCAGTGATGTCTATTTAAAATCACATTTCAACATGAATATCAGAAGATACACATCTATCTTCCACTGTATACATAGTACACACCTTTTACATTATGCAGAAGTGTAAGGTTGGTAAGGAAGTTTTCCTTTGCATATACGAGCCCAAAACTAGTGCCCAACGCTCTGGTGATATTATGATATTCAACCTTTGGGCCGCTGTTTGTCTTACCCTACTTCTAAAGCAATAAGAATGAATGTACTATCATGAAAGAAACCTTTTCATAAAGGACGAATACCAGAAGCGCCCAATGTTAATTCACGTATAAATTTTATATTACTTGTGTAAACCAATTGAAAAAAAATACCTAGTTCAAAGGCTAAGAAACCACGACACATAGCTTTACTTTCAAAAACGATTAAAATTATTTCAAAAATTATTTTAATTTGACGTAATTATTTTATTTAACACGTATGACGTGCTCAAATTGTTTATATTTTTACGGAAAAATATTATAATTGAATTGGTGTGTGTTGAGTGATTGGCCGACACATGCTCATTACATTTTAAAAGCCATCAGAAAATATTTTATTTCATTTACATCAGAAAATATTTTTAATGCCCTGCAAACTTCATAATAAAATAATCCTCAAATATGAAGACACAATTTAAAGTTGACGCGGACAGGGCGAAGCATGCATTGCTCCCACAGGACCATTTTACCCATTTCAAAATCATTTGTATATGTTGAAACATTTGTCAAGCATATTACTACGAGTATTACAAGCGTAAACTAATATTCCATCTATTACTTCTGTATTATTGCTAACATAAATTTATTTAATTCCATCTAAGATGGAAGGCACCCCATGTCTTTTTCTGTATACCTAACAATCAATGTGTGTGCAAAGTTTTGATGATGATTGTTCGAGTAGTTTAAACGTTAAAAGGTAACATACAGACGGACATAGTTATGTTAACATTTATAATATTATAGTTTGGAAACACGGATATCTCATCCCATCTTACCCTTTAGGTGAGGGCTGCAATCAGGTTTTCTAAAATATTAGGCAATGAAAACGCATTTAGAAGACCGCTAAAAATAAAGCAAGTGTTTCAATTCATGAGTGAAGGATCTTACTACCTCACATCTCACCTATTCCCAATGTAAAAGGCAGCGTATTGGCATTCTTTTTGATGTTGCTTTGATGTTCTCATGAAAAACATCAAACAACGTCATATTTCATTAAAAAAGTACATATAAAATATATATCAAACTTTGTTTTCAACCACTTTATGTAGCCATTGCGTGGTCCGATCCTTTCCGTAGATGCCTACAACGTTCATCAACGCGTCCTAGTCCCAAGTGAGGTAAACTTTCAGTTAATGATACCTCAGTCGACGGTCGACACTACATAAGTGGTCAGATTTCACGGTGCGGTCAATGGGACAGACATTCATTCCTTAAATTAGAGATGTGACGAGCAACCCCGAATATACCGAATACCGAAGACTGATAGCAAAACGGATATTCCATTAATTATTTAAGTCGCATTGATAACATAACGTCAGCCTTTTATTATTTTTCGTAAATCGAAATACTTATTCACGAAACAACGAAATATTGTTAAATAAAAAAAAATGCGTATGAAAATTAAGTTTTTAAAAAAATATTTTCGCAGATAATATGTATCACAAGTTAGACTTTTTACACGTCTTTTTAAGTTTTAAGAAATGTTCTAAATATCAATATCAATTCTATATCAATAAACTCAACTGATCAAACGTTTTCCTTCTAAAACGCCCCTTCTAACCCCCTTCTAATCCCTTTAAAAAAATGATCTCCACTGAACATGCTTTTTTTTAAATTATGAACTAAAACATCTACAGCTTCTACATATTATTGTTAGAATAATATATATATTATTCTACATATTAGCAATAAACTAACAGATTATTGCTGCTCACATTACAATATCAATTTACATTACAAAACTAATTCGAATACCGAATAATAAAAATAATCCCCAAGTTTTATTCATGGTTGTCCCATCCCTATCTCACACCTCGCCTCACCTCAATTAAACGGCTCTTTAAACCAGTTTTTGTTTAACTTATTCTAGTGTGTAATGTTGTAGTGGATAAATACTATTCATGGAAAGGAATTGTATAATTTATAGGTAATTGTGTTTTTAATTATTTCAAAATTATAGTTTTTTTTATACATATTCCATTTTTCTATTCATCTTGTCATTACATGTCAAGGAAAGCTGAAATGTTTTGTATTTTTTTCGTCTTTTCACATTACCACCAGACAGAGCTCATGTTACCTACTTTCCGAATAAGACTTCAATAGAACTTAACTTTATTTCAACTTCAATAGATAACAAAGTCTCTAATATTAAGTAGGTAACTCATTAGGAATATAACCTCATCTATTTCGATAGACTTTGAAAGAATATTATGCATAGTTTAAACATCTAATGAGTTGTAACAAGCAGGTTAAAATAATTAACAATGTTTCAACACAATTTCCAAGCAAGTTGTCTTATGAAACCCCTAAATAAATCCTTTGTGTTGGGGCAAACAAAATAAATAACATTCTCAAGGCAGCCGGGACGTCCTCGCATCAATTTATTTAAAAGGAAACAAAGGGAAAGACGAAAGCGTCCCGCCGTCCCGCCGTCCCGCCATACCGCAGCGGTGGAACCGCGTAACTCATTATATCGCGAAAACGCGCGGGCGTACATCAACCGAATCAACAACCTTATGTATTTATATCAGACATTAAATGAATTATATACAAATTTTAAATATCTGCTAGCTGGTGTCGGCGACTTCGCCCGCGTTGAAAAATAAAAGAATTAACGCCTTTTATTTTAACGCTTTTATTTTTAGATAGCTGATGCCCTATTTGAAAATTTAACATAATTATGTCTATCCTTAAATTTTATTTTACAATTTTATAATAATTATATGTTAGATATTATTTAGTAAGGGGTTAATACAGTATAGGGGAAAAGACGATCATTTGATGGTAAATCCTAGGTACTGTAGCCTATGAGCAAAAGTTTAGTACTTAAGGTTTAAGTTTACCGAACGCAGCTATGATTAAACTGTTGGGTTAATTCTTAAAATTTTATAATTAATAAACGAATCCTCTTTCTTTTCTTATATTATTCGAAGAGAATAACTAAATATTAAACTTTTTAAGGAGACTGGCAGATTAAAGATGACGTGGGAGTAGCGTAGACTTTACTTTTAAAAAAGTTTTTTTTTTATACTTAAGAAGTTTATAAGTATGCTTTCTGAAAGATGTTAAAACATTCCCGTATAATGCTTTTAAGTAAGACTAATTTAATTTCATTGTGATTTTCTTTAACTATTTCATTTAAAAGTTTTAAAAATTAAGTAATCGAACAACCCAGAATTAAGGAACGTATCTGAAGAAAATAAATATATTAATATGATGAATTATCTATAGCATCTTATTTAGCCTATCTCGTCTTGTGTCAATTGTATATAAAAAATGTTTCTCTACACTCGAACAACAGTTTATTTCGTAAAATAATACCAAAAAAAAATTAAGTAAAGTAGTTTGATTTTTTGCATATCACAAACGGTTTTATTTTATTTGGTCGGCACTGGAGCTGGTTGTCCACTGGATTGTAGATGACTACTGTCACCTGTTAACACAAGTAACGCCATAGGTGCTACAAGTGTGTTGTCGACCTTAGTACTCGTAGGTTAAGGGGTCAGTACCTTTACCATGAGTTTATAATGACCGCACTCGCTAGCGAGAGCCTAAAATATTTATATGAAAAACTGTCAACTGTCGCTAGTGAGTGTGGTCATTGTAAAGGTACAGGAAGAAACAAGAGCTTTGACATTATTTAGTCACCGAATCAAAACAACATATATAAGTACTGTTATTTAGCGGTTGTCTTCTGTAAAAGGGTGATTACTGCTGACGCTCCTTCACGCTTATTCTTCCTTCTGAGCCTAATATAAGGATTACACTGTACAGCTATGGGGTTTGATGACGTCGCACGCTATAAATAAGAAACATATTTCTTTGTTTATTAATGCCATGGTACCAGATGTAGGGTTCTCAAGGGATTAGTGAAAGCTTTAAGCTAACTAGAAATACAAACGGTGTTGTTGTTACACGAAATTGACTTAGGCCTCGTTGTTTGTGTTTGTAACTAGCCATTTCAGCGATCGGAAGTTTGTGTGTTCACTTTCTTACACGAAAAACCAACATTGTTAATAATAATAAGTAATTATTATTTAGATAGTTGTTTTTTATTGCATTATTAATGTGACTTTATTCGCTTGCTAGCATATTGTATTGGCTACGAGTAGTCTTTTTTTTAACGTATTTTGTGTATGTGAGGAAAATGTTAAAATAGCCTGGGAAATAGCATTCTATTTCCCAGCTATTTTAACGTATTTTCCTAAGCAAATTCCAAAGCAAAATGTTGAAAATGCTTGGGAAAATGTTGAATCTGTCCGAAAAATGGTATATACCAAAAAAATATTTGATCCCTTATCTATAGATTGGAGTAATTAAATTAGGGATGTAAATTATATATATGTACCTATTTATCTACAGCATCAAACAGTATCCCCCGATTTTGTTATAATCCCTCTTCTGAATTGCCTCCACTATGGAAGCAAATTTAAAGACGTATACACGTCAAAATATTTTAAGCACGTATGTTTCCTTATATTAAATAAACAAAAAGCTTTTTTAATAGCAATATGTGAAAGAAAATGTCTAAAGTGACTTAAGATGACGGGCGTGGCTGCGTTGTCACGGAAAAGTTGTTTCGCGAGTTAGTCCGTTCTTGCGGCGGACAGTGCCGGAACATCAGTCATCCCCTGGTCCCTCGGGAAGCGAGTTATTAAGCCCAAGAAAAGGCTCTGCCACATAAATATAGCTTACAAAATTAAGCGTGTCCGAGCGCTATTGTGGTCGGCTAATATCAGAATATAATATGGGCTTTACGGTGAAAACTTATTTATAGGGTGAGACTGAATTGATTTTGCTGACGCCCCTCTTTATACTATACCTTCCTTATTATTCGAGTCTTTATGATAAAGCGACTTCATTGTTATTAAAAGAATTTCAGCAACATGTTATTTTCTAATAATATATTTAAGTTCGGTTACTTTATATTTCGGTATTTACTAAAGTAAAATAATACACATGAGTGTTTGTTTTGCAAACTATAAATGTTCAGTAATGGCATTAAATTTAATTGTTTCAAATCGGATTGTTTTTTATTATTTTTCTCCGCTTGCTCCATCTAATGATTGTTTATAGAAATAAATTAAGTGAACGTATTAACAATATAACGAAAAAAATAAACCATAACGCGATCTATAAGGTCGGGAAAATGTATTTTTCGTTGACTATTGACTTATGTAAAGAGATACTCGTATTATTGTTAAACGATTTTGTGTCATTATTAAAGACAAATCCTTTTTACGGCAGCTACATTCATTTTTGAGGTACCTACTCATAAAGCTATATAAAGCAACAGTGTGGGGACATTCATGAAATTATTTATATTTTTATAAAACAAAAATGGCGGTCATGACGGTGCATAAACGCTTGGACCTGATATCTGGTAAAACCCAATTTATAGTCCGTATAATTTATGTGTTCAGAAGTCTTTCTAATCGTTCCGGTCCGATGAGGGATGCCAAGTGGAGATGTTATAAGTGTGTTATCGAAGCCAACCCGGATAGTCCAAAAACGAAGTAGTCTGAACTGGTGTATAATGTGCATATTATAGGTATATGTTCAGTGTTCAGTCGGAGCCCGCATCGTTTGTCAATCGAACCTAATATGTCTGTCGGCCGCGCTAATGGCAACCGCCGCTCTTATTTGCGCGGTTTGTTGTACCGATTCATTTACTTCCATTTCTTATTAATCACTTACATTCAACTCACCAATGTTAACACATTTATTATAGCGCATTCATTTACAACAATTTTTTTTAAGAAAAATCCTATTTGCGCAGTAAGATTTAGGCATAACTGAGTTCCCATGGAAAACCATTAAGATTATTGCAGTGGAGGCACCGTTAGTTAGACGAAATTCCCTTACACGTACCTAACTGCAAGTTACGTTTTCAAACTAGATTTTTATCGTCACATGAAAGAGTTTTTCACGAGGAAAATTCGCTGAAATACCAAAGCTAAATGTAAAAGGAGTCGCGCGTAAATTTTCAACACGCGTGATTTTGAAATCGTATACAAGTATTCTTTAATTCCAATTTTTTTTGTATGGAAATGGGTGGCAAAAAAAAACATATTTTAAATATATAATTCACTTTGATTACTGCTGGTTCAATCAACACCAGGAAGAACGCAGGTATGCTTCTGATCCTGCAGGAATTTCTTTACCCTGCAAGAATCTCTGAAGAGGCTTTTATTGTAGCGTGATAGATACACCTCAGTAAAAAGTTTGTTTCAAAGTTCACTCTTCCGCGGTATAAAGTTTCTCCATCCTTACCCTGCATAGCGGCTTCTTATCCAAGTAATTGCTGTGTATTCCTAAAGCTCGCTATAATATAATATATCCTCCAAGTATTCCAGGTTAAACATTAGGTTTTAAAACGGGTTAAAAAACCCGTTGAGTGAGGTATTTAATTATTTATCAGCGAGTTCAAGAATATGTGCTGTAACCTGGCTGTAACTTCTAACGTTTAAGAAGTTAGTCTTAAAATTCAGCTCATTAATTTTTTGAAAAAAATAAAATAAAAATTGTTGGTCTTTTAATTCCCGGCTTTTAATTGCCACACTAAATTCTTAATTAGCACTGGTTCGAGAAGTCGACTTCATAAATTTATGTACCACTGTTGTTTGAATTTAAACTAAATACATTTAATTTTTATTGAAGCACTAAAATATTCTTTAATTTAGTCTTTATTTCATTGAAGATATTGAAGATTTTCTAAACGACCCCTTTTTCTTTGCGGTCCAGTGTACTTTTAGAATACAAGTCTTCTTTGGGTTGAACTGGAGAATATTTGTGCACCCCCTATTCGAAACTTTAGGACAAAAGTTCAGCGTGATTATTTTTAGATTTTGGGAGTAGTGTTAAAGGGTGCAAACTTTCAACATCTCTGCAGAAACATCTTCCAGTCCACTCGATTTTGAGGCCCAGGCTAGGTGAAGTGTACTTCCGGTATAAAGCCACATCGTTGAACTTTGAACAGCACCTCTGTCGTCCGAATTAAAGTTTGAAGAGTTGAAAAGTTGAAGTATAACATGTAAAGATAACCTTACATATTATAAAACAAAGTCCTCCGCGCGTCTATCTGTCTGTTTGTTTGCGATAAACTCAAAAACTACTGCACCCATTTTCATGCTGTTTTCACCAATGGATAGAGTGGTTCTCGAGGAAGGTTTAGTATATAATTTACAAAGTTACGCGGGCGAAGTCGCGGGCAGCAGCTAGTATTAAATAAAGATAAAAAAAAACAACCTAATAAATAAACAACAAATACAATTTCAAAGGAAGAGACTCTTGTGTAGTGATTGGGCGGTTTTCCATTAGCCCAGGCCCGGCCCGGCACGGCACGCCGGGGCTTCGTTTTTCCACTGAGCCGGTGTTGATCGGCCGGTTTACGTCCTTGGTAGGGATGTCGCCTACCCGCCCCGCACACACACACGCACACGGCTACAATTCATATACAACACACATGCAGTTACGACGGGAGTACGGGACACACACATGCGGGAGTCAAAAGCCGGGCCGTGCCGTGCCGTCGCTCATGGAAAAACGAGCCATACATTTTCATACATTTTTGCTTCCCCGGCACCGCCGTGCCGTGCCGGGCCGTGCCGGGCCGTGCCGTGCCGTGGCTAATGGAAAAACCCCCATTGTGTGCGCGTTCTCGAATGCATGCATGTTTTGTTTTCTCGAATGTTTTCTAAAAATATGTGTAATTATGTTAATGAAACTATTTAAATGAAAAGAGAATTCAGTCAATCCACATTGACGTAGGTGCGACGATAATAACGGTTCGTTTGGTAAGCTACCGACATTCATTACATTTCTGATTGCTACTACACGTCTATTCTGATTCGTTATTGCGTAGTTTGAGCGTGGAACGCGCGGATTAGCTTCAATGGAACAACGATCGATTTTCCAAAGCGTTCGGATATTTTATATTCCATTATACAAAACTCATTTATTTCGTTGTTATTTAACTTTTGCTCGATTTTTTAACATTACACACACACCCAATTCAACTAGTGGGATGAAATCAATCAATCAATCATTTATTTGCAACTTAGTAACATGCGATTACAAAGAAAAAGAAAAAAAACAGTAACGGTAAGAAAATAAAGTTACTAGTTACAAAAAGGTCCCTACTCAGTATTTTGCTGGCATAGACCAGCACTGGCATAGACCAGAACCCTAATTTTAACACATACACGGTCATATACCCCTTAAAAATCAAATAAATAATAATTAAAATTTAAACAAAAATTAAAATAAGAATTATTTTATTGTCAAAAACACAACTACTTGCATGAATAATTACAACACGAAAACATTATCTACTTTAAAAGAACTATTTCCCTGAGTTCCCATAAATTATAAAAAATGCCCAAAAAAGGTAATATAATCCTGGGTGCTAAAGTTGCCGATTCAGGTTCTAATCCCAACCAGGCATGCATTTCTGTGTCATTGTAAGAAATAGAAAGGATGATTTGTATTTGCTTGAACATTGAACCACAAAATATTGCGTACCATTATAACATTTACTCGTATAATAAAGTAGTAAACGAGCCGTGTCTGTACATGAAAAAAAGTTATACCGAATACCGAAATACGAACGTGCGCGTGGTATTTCGGTATTATAATATTATTTGTAGTAAATGAAAAGATTTACTAGATCATTTACCGATTTTCTTTGTCCTCTGTCGTTATCGACCGAAAAAAAAAAAAAAAACGAATAAATGTTCAATGCCACGTGAATATTTTGAAATGTTTGAAAAGTGCAAAAACAGTCATGCGGTTTGTTGGTTGCGAACAAAGCGATATACGTTGCAAATCCTAATAAAAAAAAATCTTTACTGAACGTACATTGCTATTCTAAATAAATTACCCTCATTCACAATCGTCATCTATTTACAATCAATAATTTCCGCTCCCACGTAATACTATTACTTATATCAATGGTCTTATTATAATCTGTAATTATAAATACGTTAGTGTTAATTGACACAGCCAAAACTACTAAGTGTAGAAAGGTGACATTTAGAAGATAGGTTTATTGTATAACGTAAGGGTATGCTAAGAAAGGATTTTTGAATATTTCAACTCTGTGTGAAGTCGGGGGCGGGTCTCTATGTATAGGTCTCGAAAGTTGGCGTTTGCGTTCACCCTCGAAAAGGCCTCTCTATCACGAGCAAACTCGGAACAGCTCTCCTTTGACGGATGTTCCTCAACCAAGACATCTGTTTTTTGCCGACTCCTCTTTGCCCTTCAATCTTGCCCCCCATGATAAGATGGAGCATATAGCCCCTCAGGTTATGACCCAGATATGCAAGTTTACGAACCCTAATATTCGCCAGTGGCTCTCTGTTAGTATGAGCTCTTTGAAATATTTTCATATTGGAGACCCTGAGACCACGAGACACGGAACATTGTTCTGTGTAACAACATTTCAAACGCCTCCAACAGGTTTATGGTGTTTACTTTTAAGGTCCACGCTTCCGAGCAATACAACAAAACAGACCAAATGTCTTGTTGTATGGCTTAACCATTCGCTAGCAAAATTTAAAGTTTAGATTATCGTTGCTTAGTTACTTTTTCATAAGGTGCCTTATACTTTATCTAAGAAATGTAGTAGAAACCTTATATGTAAACCGCTTACTGTATTCCCACACTCATAGAAAGGCAGCAGAAGCATTTCACATATATATTATGTCAAAAATAAGAGAAAGAAAATGTTATTAGGCACGATAATGTTCAATAAAATGTAAAGGGCACCATAAAGTGGGCGACATCGTTGAGTCCACGAAATGACCATTCAATAATCCAATCACTATTAACTTGTGATTGAGGAAGATTTTATAGATGAAAATATAGCTTCCGAGACATTCTGCCGCTTTATTGAAATTGATGAATGCAAGATGAAAAACTTTATTGGCGGAATTAAATTAACGAGTCGAAGCTTCATGCAATCTATTGTCCAAAGAATACTATGGTATGTGGACAGCCGTAATGCCATTATTATTTTGTGCTGATCCCAAACGATTGTATAGTTCTTACGATGACAATTGAATTACACTAGTAGTAGGTGTAAATAATAGAACGTCAAAGATTACAGTAATAACAATTATAAATAACAATTAATAATAGTTGTACCTATAACTAAACAATAAACGTGGAAAGTATTAATCAGTAGTTATTCATGGCTCTGGCGTTTTTAACTGTTTTTGTACTCATATGTACCTACATATATAAATATGACCTACACAGGTTATAAATCATACTATGAAGAATATTATAACACGCCTTACACAAAAAAGAAATATCACGAAAGTGGAAAGCCTGGAAGGATTTTCACTAGAAAAGGCCTATTTTATCCTCTAGCTAGAGGAGAAAATAGAATAAATCCCCTATCCTATATTATAGTCCCTACTTGAAGGTCCGGTATTAAATTAGTGAAAACGGCGTGTTACAAAACAATAATAAAGACACGTTCGCGCCATAAGTCGAACACGCTATCCCGCAGACCGATCGTAATTGCACAAGATGCGAATCGCGACCGAATCAATTTGTCAAATTGCGTCCCAAATGTGGTCAATAAAAGCTCCCAGAACATGTAACTAAGTGTCATCACAACATACCACACGGAGTAAGCAATCTGATGCGATCATAAGAATAAATTTGAGTCTAATTTAGGCTTACATCTTTCCTCACACGCGGATGGTCCATTTGATCTGTAGTGCCATAAACGCAGCAAGTGTCTGTGAAGCCTTTAGTAAAATGAATTATCAATACTAATAATAAATCTGTTAGGGTCGGTCATGGAGTAATTTACTTTGTTTTCAGAGATATCGTGTTTATAGGCTCTATACATGATACTGAAACTAAATTGACGATTTTTAGAATTTTTTTCTGTATGTATGTATGTATGTATGTATGTATATTCCTCCATAACTCTTCAACGAATCAACTGATTTTCATGAAACTTGGTAGATAAACATTTAGACGTACAGGACACAAGATAGGCTACTTTTTCTTTTTCAACGCGGACGAAGTCGCGGGCGCCAGCTAGTTAGAAATAAGAAAGGATAAGGAAGAACAACACAGATGCTTTTATTGTTTTCTGTGCCACCAGACTGTACTAGGTGTGTGTGTAAGTTGCAAATTCCTGAGAGCGAAGCGCATTTGCACTGTACATTGAAAATATTTTTTCACAGTTTTAAGCCTTGAAAAAAAGAGTCTTCGTATCATTCAACAAATTTCTATCTCCCCACAATGGGAAAGATGGTGAAAGCTTCATGTGAAAACTATCCATATTTGTGTAGTTATGATCTTCAGAAATTAATTATCATGTGAGACAGTGATCTTCTGACCAGTTTGTCCTTGGAAAGCCAAGAAAAACTGCGTATACCTACGACTTCATTGTGATTAATTCAAAATATGAATTTAATTATTTACGTTTGATTCGAAGTTCCACACCACTCATCCTTTCTGTACTGTGTTCATGTTCTGAAATTAATCTTCACAGTCCAACATGGTGACTGTACGTTCCTCTCACTCGTTAGTACCGGATGATGCGAGACAAAGATATGACGGTCAGTCGCAGTTAGATCGAACGGTTCGGAATAAGGTTGTTCTGGGTACGACTGCAACACTCGGCGAACCAATAAAGTGACCAAAATTGGTGCTCACGATCTTCGGGGGGTTACTATTGATAATCCGGGACAGATGTACTTCACTGTGGGTTATAAATAGGGGTTTAATGTCCGTAATCCATGTAATGGGTTTAGAGACCATTAAAAGTTGATAGGGCCTTTTGGTATTATCGAAATCTATAAGTGGAATTCGTGTAATGAATTTTATTATAACTTAAAGTCGATCGACTGCTTATAACTTCATTTGAATAAATCTACGGCGAAATGCAAACACCTTCTAACTAGGTAACATAAACCAAATTTTATACAAAATAAAAACAAAAAAAAAAATTAGTTCATAGAAATTTCATGAAACTAAATGAAAAATATTTTGACAAGTTTATCTAAAGTTTATTATTATACTTGTAAAGGTTGTTATTTTAGACGCCTTCCGAAAGCCAGTATGTTGTAAATTCCTCCATAGTTTGGCATAAGCCGCGCTGTCAACGTGTGCGGTTGTGTTCGCCTTAAGTTTCCACGAAACTCATAACACCGACACAATTTTAATATACCACCTTCAGCATTTTTACATTACATTCTTGCCTCTTGCACGAAAACAATATGTTTCGTACATACTTGGTACGCCTGTTTATGTATAATTTTTACTAACATTTTTGTGTTGTGTCAGCCCAGCGGAATATAATAACTGTATATATTTCTTAAACTTTCTATTTAATTTTATTAAATAACTAGCGACCCGCTCCCGGCTTCGCCCGCGTCCAATCGCTACCAAACTTCATAGGATTACCCGCTGGACTAATCGGTTAAGCGGTTTTGGAGTCCATAGGGAACATACACACACACACATATCGCCTTTTATATATTAGATTAGCTGGTGCCCGCGACTTCGTCCACGTTCTCTGTAGCTTATAGCCTTCCTCGATAAATGGACTATCCAACACAAAAATAATTTTTCAATTCGAATCAGTAGTTCCTGAGATTAACGCGTTCAACCAAACAAACAAACTCTTCAGCTTTATATAATATTGTAGTATAGATTATGTTGTATGTTCTAAATTTATTTCGTTATAATATTAAGCAAAAAATATCAATACTAATAATAAATCTGTAAGTGTAGGTATTGTATGTATGTATGTATGTTCCTCCATAACTCTTAAACGAATTAACTGACTCAGTTACACTTAATTCGAACCCGCGACCGTTTGGTTAACAGCTACGGTTACTAGCCACTAGAGCAAACGTGTCTTCAAATACTAAAGAAAAACTAAAGAATTCATGGGAGAGTTTGTTTACGGCCTCCTTAATGTCGTTAATCTTTGTCAATTAGTCATGTTGTATGTTAGTTTGTTACAATTATACATGCAGCCGAGCTACATGGGTCAGTTTCATCACAGTTATCCGGTTATCCTTTGGAAGTCAGTGCTCGAGCGCCGCAGATTGCAGAGAAAGTTAAATTTTATTACCTTCGCTAACGACCAGGGCCCCTTGCCCCGCGCCGCGCGTCTCCGCCCATCTCTTACCCTCTCTGAGTGATATTAGTCCACAACAAACATTGTACACAGTAGACGATCTATATTCATATTTTGTTACATTTAAAAATGCTGCTTTATTCGTTGAAATTTCCTTTTACCTCGATAGACTCCTCTAACTCAAATGCTACTCAGTTTCTGAAGAGATGTGGAATGTCTTTGTGCGTTCTTTCGGAGTGTAAATAAATATCCACATATTCCACACAGCACCATTTAGTTCTACTTAATGCTTGTATTATGGATACCTAGCAGACAGTTGACATACTAAATAGATTACTTTCGTTTTTGTAAATACATACATACCATAAACACAGATATCTCAGGTACAAAGGTAAAATGTTAACACGTAGGTATACAAATGCCCCTAAGTTGCGTCCATCTAATTTGAGGGGTCCCCAACTTAGATGGCTCATATTGCCCCTAGTTTGTATTAAAAAAAATTGAAGACTTGTCTTTTAAATAAAGCTTATTAATACCGAGTTAATATACCGCTATCGTATTTATTGTCATATTAGCTGATACTTCTTGTTCTGAACAGGGTGTGAATCCCGCGGGGGCGCTTCGAGTGCCGATCTCAAATACCGATTCGGTGTTTCGTATCCCGACGTCAAATCTGATACTTAATCGATTAGGTATCTAATCGAGAATTATTTAATGTATTTATATTTTTTGACCCCAGTCAGAAATTGTTTGAAGAAAGTAATCCAAAAAAAGCAATGAAATTCCTTTAATTAAAAATTGAGCGAACGGAGGAGTATGGATTTTGGTACACTTAAAGTTTATATGGAGCAAACTAATATTTTTAAATAATGTGTATTTTTTTTAATGTAAAACTAAATTGTCTACAATATTTGTCTAAAACTATTCAACAATGGTATTTTTTATACGAATTTAATAAAAAATACAAAAAACTATTTATTGCTAAACAATCTTTTTATATTCTACAGAAGAGTGAATTTAATTATAGACTCAAGTCTATGTTAAATCCGATCGTTCTCTTAGCTAAAGTAGAAATTGCATCACGTATCAAATTAGGTCTGTCCGTTTGAAACAGCCGCTTTGATTTCGAAAGTACGGAAATAAAGAATGTTTGGAGCAGCGGGTACAGTCAATATAGTTTGTGAAACAACTAAGAACTCTTACACTTTGAAATTAGGTTTACATTTTAAATGTAAACCTTCGCCATTAATTCGCCATTTAATGGCGACACGAGTATTTCTGACCGTACATTAACGATGGTCAGCAAAGCGGTGTTTTACACGAGTGCAAACACAAACATGAACGTTCCATGCCCACTGTATCAGAAAGTCATACGAGAAAACGTTTGGCACATGTTGAGAGAGGTAGCGATGTAATTTATAACCCCAGTCATTTTTTTCATACTTCAGTAAAATTGTGTTCATGTTGACACTAACCTTAATAATTATGTGAATTTTTTTTCAAATATGCGTTGATTTATAATGTTACAGACCTCCATAATTTTCCCATAGGACTGGTCTCAAGGCAATGACAGCCAGCCAGCATAATTTTAGGTAACTAATATTACTACATGAAAATATACTTTATTTTTTATTGTTGTTTTCAACGTATAAGATAAGAGAAAATATCGGAAACTATTATATATTATATTTTATTTGACTTGGCCAACAAAGCGAACGGTATCGCTTATGAATTGGGACACACGAAGCCATTCGTCTGTAAACCGATATGAGACGAAGTTTGAATTGCAAAACTACACCGGAATCCGCCCACTTTAAACAAAATGTGCATTTTGCGCGTTCACAAGGCACCGGCAGCCATTTGAGCGCCTGTAATAGCAACGCGCTCTTGCCTTTGTTCGACCTAATTCGATTTACTGAAACGAAAAGCTGAAAACATCATTTTCATGTTGGTTTCATGAATTTCCTTGCATCGCTTAAAAGTGTATTACGCGAACAATGTACATTTAAGCATTCGTTTATACGCTTTTGTGAAATAATGAAGCTTTCGGTTTGGCTTATTTATTCAATTCACTTTTATTTTTGGCCTTTCAATTAGTAGTGGGCTGTACTAGGTAAAATTGGGAACCTGTTCCAACTGTTCCGGTGACATCGATATAACAGTTCCATTTACCTGTTATTAAAGAACAGCCTGTTATTTTTTACAAGATAGTATTTACTTGATGACCTGTTCCAAACCTGTTCTTGTTTCACTACTGCTACCACATGTTATACATGCAACACACATTTGACACATTGGATTGAAAAATCTCCATGATTTTACAGGCTTAGGACTGTCAGATTTATAATTTAAACTAATACTGAAACTAGTCATTAGGTTAGGTACAAATATGGTTTACACTACTAGGGACTTAAACAAAGGCACTAAACTAACTAGATATTTACAGTTATTCTTAATTACACAAACACATAAAAACATTTAAGGACAATTTTTTTTAATGAAATATGAAAAATTAATTTACTCAAGAAAAAGAAAATCAATAAACGAAATACGAATGAAAAATTTAAAATTGAATTAAAATATTTGAATTTTGAAATGTCACTGTCATAATATTGATTGACATAAAATTTACGTTCGGATACATTACTGTAATCATAGTTCATTATCTTTTTGCGCTATTACGCAATATATATATATATCGTTAATAAAATAAAATAAATATGAACGTGAACTTAATCTACGTTATAATGTTCAGGTTCAGCTTTATTATTAATTTTATTTTAATAGATATAATAATATGTATTGCATACTAGCAACCCTTTTGCTTGTTACATTAAAATATTGTTCGAGTTTCCGAACGCCATCGGCTGTAATAGGTGTATCTCTTTTTAACTAAGGTAAATTGAATGAGAGACAGCTTGTTCCGGAACAGGTGAACAGTGAACAGTTGGATACTTTCATATTCCTAGTACACACCTGTTCCTGTTCCTACACCTGTTCCTAGTACAAACATGATAGAACCACAGATAAAATTAACAGGAACAGTTAAATCGGCTAAGACGTCACAGTTCCAACCTGTTCCTTTAAAATATCTGTTATTTTTACCTGTTACGATAAATACGCCTCACTCCTACTTTCAATTGCTAGGTAGTTTTTCAATTAAATTTAAATGGTCAGTTAAGTTGAAGTGTGTGCAGAGACTTATGAATGATAAATTTTCACGTGAATAGAGCTCTGAACAAACAGCACCATGTTTTTTAAATATTGTGTAAAATATGAAAAAAACATATTAGTTTCAAATTTTAGTGGAGAACTTAAGTTAAATAGGTAATTAGCTTTTAAAAACAAATGTAGTTTATTACTGTGACGAGAAAAAATATATACATATTTTTTGTATAAATATAAGACCGATTCACACTCTTTTAAATACTGTCTTTTAATGTGCACTGTATTTTTATTAAAGTAAGTTTTAATTTTACTCTATGAAGTCAAATTAGACGAAGAAAATAACGCTTTTCTGCTAAGTCCTCGCCTCAAGGAAATCTTGTTCTCTTTAAGCACTGGTATAGCATTGCTCTCTTTCAACATCTATAAACTATAGACCAAATATTCGGCTATGAGAAACATAAGCCTTTTCATTAGTTACCTCATCACATGAAAAATCCCTTTTAAATCTTGCCAACAAACTATATATAATGTAAATTTAATATCGAGTTGTTAAAGTGGATTCTAAGCGCTGTTTGTATTCTCACAAAACAATGTGTAAACTTATAACCGGCGCAAGACTTATTCTGACATAGAGTAATGTACTATCAGAACAGACAGCGCATAAATTGTGTATAATGTACCTACGTTTGTATGGAGTCGTTGCGGTTGCTTGACAGCTAGCGCTCCGCTGTTTGCATATTGAAAATGCATACCTAATTTTTGGCACGCTCTGCATACTTGGTTTGATTTGTTTTTATGACCTAAACTTACACACACTGAAGTAATTTTTTAATTTTATATTCACACAAGATAATGTTCCCACAGAAAATGTACACGTGTGTAAAATACTTAGTCAGCGAAAAACTTTGAGAAAAGTACAAAATGTCATCTGTTCGAAGTACTTTTTGTCCAGAAAAAAGTACTGTTCCCTAGAGGGTCATTGGAAATATAAAAAAAATCAATTCCTGACAAAAACCCATCATCAATACTAATAATAAATCTGTAAGGGTTGGTCATGGAGTAAGTTACTTTGTTTTTAGAGATATCGTGTTTACTATACATGATACTGAAACTAAATTGACCATTTTTACAATTTTTTTCTGTATGTATGTATGTATGTATGTATTAAACGAATCAACTGATTTTCATGAAACTTGGTAGAACTTTTCATGAAACATTTAGACGTACAGGACACAGGATAGGCTACTTTTTTCTTTTTCAACGCGGACGATGTCGCGGGCGACAGCTAGTATCTTATAAATCTTTAATAAATGTTTTAACGCCTAAGAAAAAGGTGTACTACGGTAGAAGTCGCGGACAAAAGCTAGTATGTCTATAAGACATAAAACTTGAAAGAGTTGAGAGCGTCACTACACTAAGATTGTCCCGAAATTTCTCCTTAAATTCTGGCAAGTTCGCCAGAGTGTTCCGGGGACAGTAGTGCAGAGGCGACGAAAGGTCGTTTATGCTAATGCCGACTCTTAAATTCCATTCGAGATTAGGTCGCTCCGTTCTCGTTTAATAGTAACAGTCGGTGCCAACAATGGACTCACTTGAATTAGTGAACAGTCTCAGTTTGCGCTTGCTTCTGCCCGTTGCGCCACCGAATTTAAATAAATAAACTAGAGCTCAGATAGCGAATGGCCTAGATGCGGCGATAACTGAAAATGGAACAGCAACTTTTGGAACCGACTTTGGCAAACCTTAACCTCTCCTGTAATTCAGTCTGAACGCAATCGTTATACTAACAAGCCCCACGGGTAGTAATCAGAGAGCACAAGAGCTGTGATGCTATCATATTTGTTGTTGTTGGTTTAAGGTGTCTTAGACTTACGGTAATTAATGAAAACTACCTTGGTGTGTCAAGATAAGCTAGGAATACTTGTAGGTGGGTTATGTTTGTAGAGGTGGCAAAATTCACAAAATTATGAAAGTACGGACTCATGTATATAAGAATAAAAAAAAAACAGAATAATTAACTATTACAGATTGTGCCTGGAAACCTTTTTCTTGGATTTTGATAGAATTTAGATTTTTTTTAGATAATCCACAATTGTTATTTGTTATTTGACGAATAAACACCACCTTTTCGAAACCTGTTGAGTGATGACAGCCCTTACCTTACATTAGTTTATACTATAAGCTACATTCTATCTAATGGCTCATATTAAATGTGTTCTTATAAAAAAATAAGCTTTTTGTAGCATTTAAGTCTACAATTAGTGATGTAAGTTAATGTAGGACTTGTGGGAGAACTGAGTTTTTTGTGGATCTAAAACATAAAATAACCGAGAGTACGGTTTAAAACGTGCGCCCTCGAAAATTTATCAAGGACATGATCAATCAAACTAATTACGTATACTTGGAATGAAGAACGAATATCCTAGGGGATGAATCTATTTACTTTAATATTTGTTTATTTATTATATAAACAAAAACTTACAGGAATATTAATTTGTATAGAAAGTATTTTTAATTTTAATTTAAATAAAATAAAATTCTTATATATATTTATATAAATAAATAATTATATACTTATATATATACGCTTCCTCTCTCCTAGTCCCTAAGTTGCATGCCCAACAGGGTCCATAACATTGGTCTTTATTTTTATAACATCTTTGTACATTATGGTTTCGCAATAAATAATTGAATTGAATTGAATTGAATAAATATAATTCAACTAATTTTCATAGCTTTTTAAAATTTAAAATTTAACGAAATAACTTCAAAGCAAAACAATTAGTTTACATTATCACTTTTAAGAAATGTTGTGGGGTGCATGTAGGTAAGTGTGTATGTCTCTTTGTGTTTTCATGACTATAATGGTGTTTTATGAGGGAGAGAATGTCCACAACCTAGATGTCCATAAAAAAGGGGTTTATGGCCTGAATAATAGTTATTTTTTTCAAAATCTACTTATGGCAACTGGACCCATATATATGTTAATATTAGTTGGTTTATATATTGTGATTTTTAAATAAATTCTTTTATGATTTGGGTTTCGTGTTTTTCTGTATGTCAAATATACTAAGACCTCATAAAGCGCCAAGTCTATTCATTATTGCTATAACGAAATTCAAGTCGCCTGTGACGATATTTCGCTGTCTCTACTCTCAAAAATAAGTCATGAAAATTGAACAAATTTATGAAGTTTCCAGACCAAAATCTTAACAGATTGACGCAACGACACAATATTTACGACGAGATTCATTTGTATTCATGGCGGTACTAAACAAGTTTTATGTGCAAATTAAGTGGAAAAATTAGGGGTTGACAAGAGAGATTCGGTGAGGAGGCAAAATGGTATTCTTCATTAAGTAAATAAACAAAAGTTTCTCAGCAAATCACCTAAACTAAGAAACTTTGCGAAGCCGTTGTAATTATTCGCCGATACAGCTTAAGGTTACATTAACGATACGGACACGACACGACAGAATCAACAATCATAAATTTTATTTTAGATAGGGTTTTCTTTAGGGTTCGCCTTTAGGCGATTCAAAGGAGTTTCTTTCAATCCCAGTAGACCAACTACAATTATTAAATTCAATTATTATTAACAATTTGATGTTTGTCTATTAAAAGCTTTACATTTTTGTACTCATTTTTTTCTTTTACAGACTTCCTTCAAATCTCTCTACTCTTAGTTGTTTCTAGTTTCTTAAAATACTAATAATATTATAAGGATGTAATGTTTGTATATTATTTGGCTTGTTGTTGTTTTGCCACAGTTGTTGATTTGCCACACTTTTGAATTTCCATACATTGAAAGTTGTTTTGCCACAGTCGTTAAAAAAATATGTAAATTCACAACAGGTAGATAAGAATTGCTGTTGATTCGCCACAAGTCATAATATTTCAGAAAGTAATGACAGCAAACAAATTAGCATATGAAAATAATAATATATTTTTATATTATTACTAGTGGCTCGCTCCCGGCTTCGCCCGCGTTCAGTAATTGAGTACGCTGCCGAATTGCTCGTAAGTAGAAGGTAATCTTCGGAACTACTCATCCGATTAAAAAAAATCTTTCATCAATAGTTAGAATAGAATATCAGAATGGACAAAAGGATAAATATTTCAATAGGTCATCAACTATATCTAGAATAAAGGTCCAACGCTTGGCAAAATCAAGTGTTATATATCAAGTGTTAACCGGCTAGTAATAAACAAACCTGTCTACGAATAGGAATATATTTCTGTAATTATCCATGCTTAATTTTTTTCTGTTTAGGGTTAATTTGTAACTCATAGAAAGAAAGTAGTTGTTCTTTCTATGAGTATTTTATTTTTGCAATTCCTATCTGCTACAGTAACTATATCAACTTACAGTCAGCTTTGTGTTCACCTCTTATCATAAAAAAATATGACTTCATTTATATGTGACTGGCTTATGCCTGCGACTTCGACGGTGTCCCTCAGGAACAGTTCTTTTCCTGGATGTTTCATCTATGTTCCATATTGTTGGTCATAGGTGTCCTGTGTTGTTTTCTGGACTACTTTCAATGTGTATGCAAAATTTAAGGATTAAAGTGTGGAAGCGTAACAATAAAACAAGCAGACTCACTTTCGCATTTATAATATTAGTAAGGATAAGAATTTTTAATAGGAATCGCTGAGGAATTGTAAATATATTATTTAAGGATGTACCTATTATTAATTCCGTCTCGTCCTCGTTCCGTCATCGTAGCCGGTAAACAGGAACCGCGTGACGGAGTACCCTCGAGGAAAATTAAAGGCAAAAACATAATTAGGAGCCGGGCAAGAGTTGGAAACTTTAATCGAATTACGAACATCGGCCACAAGATTAACTCGCTACAACCGCACCCTATGCCTACCTACCTACGTACAACATCGGCTCAACTTTTACATTTTTTTAAGCTTAACCTAAAATTCCAAAATGGTATTTTTTTGTAAGGAGATCTATAAAACACTATTGCAATTCAAAAAATCTTCATAAATCCAAAATTGTAAGCAAATTAGAAGTCGATAATACTAAACATCTGTCTCTATTGGTTGCGAACAAATGTTAATGAACTAGACAGAAGTTCGCGCCCTACTATACTAGCTGGTGTCCGCGACTTCGTCCGCGTAAATTTATAAAATATAGCCTATGTTACTCGCTGATAACATAGCTTCCCAACAGTTAAAGAATTTTTCAAATCGATCCAGTTGTTTCGGAGTCTATTCAATTCAAACAAATAAACAAAGAAATCTTTCCTCTTTATAATAGCTGGTGCTCGAGACTTCGCCCGGGTGTAAAACGGTACATTTTGCATGTACTGGTTGGCCTGTCCGGCTAATATTGATAACAACATATCAGCACATATTCTCGAAAGTTTGTCAGCAAAGTTTAAAGTTTGCGAAATAGGTCCCCTTTTTAATGGGGCCGCAATAAAATCGGCAGAAGGTGGAAGCCGTCCGGCGCGGTAATACGGCGGCCCAGGGGAACACAGGGGAACGCAACTTTTTCCATCCGCTGGAAATTTTTCACAAACTTTCAACTTTATCTTTATAAGCGATATTTTAAAACAATTTACGGTCCCGCATCGATCCAAGTGAATTGTTGGATGAGAAAAGAAATAAGAGAGACTAACGAACAGCTTTTTAGGTCACGACTTTTTAAGTCTTACGAACAGAGAAACGTAAATTGCAGATACAGAACGTAACTGCTGCATTCTATCTTACGTATTCACTTTTTGGTCATAAATGGTTTATATTTGTGACAAAAATGCATTCAGAAGTTTTGATGTTGTCAAGATTTTTTTATAAAGATAACCAATCAAATTATACATGCCTTTATAGTTATAAAACTATGCAGAGTAGGTATCTACAAAAAAATTTTGCGCAATTCAAACTTATAAATGAGTGTTTCTAATATTGGTGAAATAAAAACTAAGTTTAAAGTCTGCACAAATTTTATTTGCAAGTAAATAAGTCAATTATAGGGCATCGTTAAGTTAATACGTGTAAAATAATTATTACAAAAAAAGACAAAAGAAAATAAAACAATAGTTTAAAATCAAAAACAATTAAGATATTTTAAATAAAACTATTTAAGATATCATTAAAAAAAATCGCCTTTGTAAAGCAACACCTAGTTGAGATTTAGCATCATGGATTATTCTTATAATGAAAGTACTTTGAACACTATTTTATCTATGTCTTTTTGTATTTAAAACAATAATGTACACAATGTACAGGCAAAAACAAAGTCATAAATAATAATAAAAACATTTATTTGGCTTTCCCAATATTAGGAAACAATGGCATTTATAGTTTCATAGAACAAACGACCGCGTTGAAAAATAATAAAAAAATATATAAGCAATACAATATAACGCTTGACCTCTTGTCGCTGTAAAATTTTGGCTAGGCGTAATTTTGGTATTTTTATTTTAGATGATCCCTTGGGAACAGTACTTTTCTTCTAGATTTTTTCCTTTATTGTATCCCTGACAACGTGTGTGCAAAATTTCACGATGATCGGCTGAGTGTACGTAGTTCAGGCGTGAAAGGTAACAGACAGAATTACTTTCACGTGTTGGTATATAATATTAGTATAATATTTACTAATAGTGTGGTTGAGGTCATAATATAAGTGGATAGAGTTATATGTGGTTATTGGCGAATCGTCCATCACATTTAATCGGTCGGAGTATCAATGTCATTCGGTTCTAATAACGTCTATTGATTGTCGGCCGCGCACTAACGCCTCTATCATGGGTTAACGACGCGGCAGTAAGGTGTTCCAATCATAGGACTTATTGCACCCGATTAGAATTGATTGATTGATTGATTTTTTTTAACGTTGGGAAATCCTCTTGGATACCCAGCAGTGAAGGGGACACTGCAGGGTTATGCCGGATTCCTACCGGCTAAAACCCAACGACTTTCTATCTATCGCGGCCGTTGATGGGCGGGGTAGTGGGGACGTTTTTACACGACTTCGGTACCCCGCCACGAGCTAATGTGAACCTACCCTATTACCCTATAAGGGAATATAGGTAATACCTACACTATTACCTATATACCCTATATTACCATATAGACCTGTTACCCTATAAATAAGACCTGAAAACTTTTAGCACGGATTAAATCCAGTGGTTTTATATCCAAGGAAAGGTCTTCGGTCATTCCTATTTTTATTTATTTGACTTGGTTCTACACAATTTGTCCACTGTTTGAGTTTGTATACTGCCCAGAAAACAGTAACATGTGAAACATTAGTAGGTGTCCACAAAACTTGGTTCGAATCAATCATGTTTGTGTAATCCAATATTTGTCCAGAGCGAGGCCAATTGTATGATAGATGACGCCTGTTCACGCTTGTCCTCTATTTATATCCCACTTTGAGTGCTCTGTAATTTGGATATAGGTACACTGCGTCAGTTTTGAAAAACAATACCACATTATTTCCACTCCTTCTGCTGCCCATTCCCCTGTGTAAGTGTGTTACTACACTTACACAGAATACACAGGGGTGTAGTGTATTACTAAGTATCCCCACTGTGTGAAGTCACTATGCAAAATCCCACATTTTTCTGTGAAGATTTTTGATCTTCTCAGAAGCTCAGATGTTTTAATTATATTTTTCTGTGTGGTTATAGCACAATGAAAAATATAATTCTGAATCACCGTTCTGAAATGCAGCGTCTTCATACCATCACGGCAGCAGAGTGCTTGGGTAATGGGATACATATTAGGGTTTGCTAGAGCCTCTATGATTTCTGATATAATGCCCGTTTTCTTTTTAATGTTAATGTCACAAGCGGACTGAAGGTCTACTGATGGTAGATGGCTACCGTCGCCTGTTAATGCAAGCTTGCTGTAAACGTGCTGGCAAAATTAGCAGGATTTAAGATTAGGAATAGAGAAATTGGTATCCCTTACTCTATCTCTAGCACACAATCTGACTTTAGGGACCAAACCCTGTAGATCACATAGTGTGCCCTGGTATTAATATTCATCCCTTATTCTTACTGTATCTTTAGTATAAAGGTAGAGTCCGCAGCAAACAGTTATCGACCTCTAAAGTTGTCGCAAGTTGCGTTAAAATAAATCAGGTATCAGCCAATCAGCGTGAACGCGCGTTTGACTGTACTTGCGCAACTTCAGAGGTCGATAGTTGTTTGGTGCTGACTCTACGGCAACCTACCTGCCATCTAAACTATGAATACAATTCAATAGATATTTGAATAATTCATCTGTATACAGACATAATAAGTTGATATTTTAATGATATGTGGTTCTGTTTGTTGCAGATTACACGGCGAGTGGAGTGTAAAACATGCGAACGGGTTTAACATTAAAAATATTAAACAAAAGCGGAACTCGGCTCGGTGTTCGTTTCACTGCGGAATTAAGCAGTTATTAAAAAGCAGAAATGGCCGCCACGCTGTTCCGGTAACCTGGGAAATGAGAAGAATATATTAACACACAAACTCACAACTTTTGAACCCAATTTTAACACACCGAGGCTTAAAACGGTTAACATTTTAATAAATTAAAATTAAATAATATCAACACATTCACAATCACAATCAATCAAACATCGTCATTATTAGCTTTTGTTTACGACTTCGTTCGCGTATCTGTTTGTACGTTAATAACTTTTCTCAAGAATTAAATGTGAAAAGATATTGTTTTTTTTTTTTAAGTCCAACCGGTATTGCCATATATTGCCTATATTTCAGGAAGTTACGAGAGCGAAGTCGCGTGCAACGGTTAGTGACTAGATAAAATTAGCAAAGAAGAAATGGCATAGCAACACACGAACTCGGTGATCGAACTGAGACACAATTGTCTGGTTACCAACAAAAAGATCCGTCCATTTACCGGAGCGATCGTTCACCGGACATTCGGGTCTCATGAATATGACATCAGCGGTGGGTCCAAGTTGATTTATGTTTCGCTCGCGATCCATCACACCAACTGACGGAGAGACAACACTTATCGCACGCACGTGCCCCCTTTGCACTTAGATTGCAGGGATTTTAACTCTTTAAGTACTTTAGTGCGCAGCAGAAAAGAGACATGCCTAAACATATTTTTAACAATTTCCTGGATTATTCTTTTAAATTATTGAACTAAAAAAAAACATTAATATTGTTTATTAAAACTTCTAAAACTAATAAACACAATCAGAAATTACATTAACCGGATACACATTTAATGATTAAATAATTGTTTTATTGATAAAGAAAATATCTAAATAAAAAAACTTCCAAGCGAAATATAGTTCATAATTTTCTGAAAAAAAAAAGAAAAAAAAAAATCTAAACTTTGGGTGTCAAGAACACATTTAAATTAGCCGATAAAATTTTGCCACCGAAAAGTACTAAAATATTTTTGCATGGTTTTATTGCATTGTATAATATTTTAAAAAATATGAAAAAATCGCCAAAGTAATTCTTATTTAGAGGAATCATACCTAAGTAGACAATATCATATTATTTTTATATTTAGATAAGTATATTTGTTTAAATTACGTATTAATCTTTGCAGCTAAAAAATCTACTCACAATGAAAACCGTCAAAATTATAATAAAAACTACAGAACAATGTAAAATCAGTAGGTATATGGCGATGTTAACATAAAAGAAATTACAAAAGACCCTAAAAATGAAGAGACGTCCCCTACCACCGGTGCGCGAGGAAGCGCCGAAATCCTGGCGACATTTGTGTGACAGTGATTGGACAGTGTACACTTTAGTGGCCTCAGTCGGTGCTTTGATATACACTAATAGTTTAAACGGTGAATTCGTGCACGATGACATACCAGCTGTCGTCACCAACGGTGACGTTAACGGTGGCAACCATCTGATTTCGGTGTTCAGAAATGACTTTTGGGGCACGCCGATGTCGGATGCGAACAGTCACAAATCCTATCGGCCGCTGACAACTCTCTCGTTTAGGTAAGTGTTTCAAAAATAATAATTTATCTTTTCTTTTATACATTAAACTACGAGTAATTTAGTAACTTTTACTTGCTATCCTAATTTTACTTAACAAACTTCTTAAATGCAGTGTTATTAATCATATAATAACACTTCGTTTTTTTAAAATAATTTGAGTACTATCACAAACGTCCAAAAGAACGAACGAATTCGAAAGTAGATTATTTTGTAAAATGGAATTTTTGAGATAAATTTTATATTCACAAATAATACCGCAAATTTTATATTGAAACACTTTTAAGACAACAAAATCAAAACCAAAACTGGTACTGATGGATATGCCTCAAGAAAACGAGAAGTGGAAACATATTGAACAGACTTGGCATTGGCTAGATGTGAAGGGAAAATGAAAGGTATACAAGAATTTGGATCAAATATTATTCGTCTGGCAATTCGATGTCATTACCTACAAAGTTCATTGATGTTTTATTTAATAATTAACAGCAAACCAGTTTATTGTTTCCAGTAATTTGATGTCATTTCAAGTTACGCCAGCACCCCATCCTTCTTTACGTTAAGCCGGGATCGGGCACGGTCATCCATCATTGTGTTATTTCGCCCTCTATCCTCCTGTTTTTTGTATCGTACTAAAATTATATCCAGATCAATGGTAGTGAAATTGATTGTTTTTTAAATTCAGACATCGCTCATTTTTATTAAATAATAACCCGCCTTGAAATTTTGCAGTGTATATCAGATTTCAAGGCGAACTTATATAATTATCTTTTTCGGGACCAAAGCTGATATAACTAAAACTTTTAGTTTTACATTAAAACTAGCTGGTGCCCGCAACTTTCTCCACGTTCTCTGTAGCCTATAGCCTTCCTCGATAAATGGACTATCCAACACAAAAAGAATTTTCCTATTTCAACCATTAGTTACTGAGATTAGCGCGTAAAACCAAACACACAAACAAACCTTTCAGCTTTATATATTGGTATAGAATTTAGGTACTTTATTTTTTTTTTTATTTATTTAGGAAGGCAGATTGACGAGACAAGATTATTTTTGTGAGGATATAATATATACCTAACATACTTACTAAAAATATCTTTATTGTAACATACTAGGTACTCTATCTATACACTCATATGTCATTCAACGAAAACATTAGTTACATATTACATTCCCTCCAATATTGATGAAATCGAAATTGATTCCTCCACGTTAGAAATGAACACAATGGCATGCCCTCGAAATAATATCTGTAGCCCACAAAAGATACTCCAATCTACATATCACATGCGCCATTTCCCCTTTCATTCGAGCAGAAACTAAACATAATGCGAAAGCAAAACAGAATTCCTCACCACAAATATCAATACACCACTATTCTTATAGTAATATAGTTCCAAATCCCTTACACGTGTTCTCCTTTATGTAAATCCATAGTTGGCGTATCAGCGCCCACGGTATTTCATATTATGGCATAAAAAATGGAGCATAATATAACCTATTCGTTGCTCGTAAATCCGAAAATTCGGCCATATTGGAACTCATATCCTGACATTGATTTCTTTATAAAGCGCTTTGTACGTTTACAATGTGTGCTCCACAAAGAACTTTCCATTTTGTTTCCCGCTTTATGGAACACTTTAGTTGCATCAATATCCAATAAACTTGCTTCTCCAGACACATTATCTTTATCGATAACTTTAAAGTGTACTGAGCTCAAGTTAGGATACACAAAATCCTAACTTAAGTAAGACTCTCACAACTTTATTCAACTTTTGGTTCTAGAAACATTTTGGGCAACGTTCCAAGCGAAAAAAAAAACTTAGTTCTTCGTAGTCCCACCTTAACACATCGATCTTTCGGGTTTTCAAAACTAACTAAATTTATGTAATCTATGATCTTAATTTTAGCGTACTGTTGTAAAATTTAAAAAAAATCACGCTTATTATAATTTATCTGTATTTTAAAAGAGGAGAATTAAAAATCGGTTAAAACTCTTTTACAATCTACCCGGTGTTCTAAACTGGTAGTAAAGTACATAATCTTGAATATTGAATAGGCGTAAGGCACGTAAGGCAATTTAATATTTACAACAGTAAATGATACAAGGCACGGAAAAGAAAATAAACACGAAGAAATAACGAACACACAGTACCCTTTAAAACCTTTTTCACTAACACAATTTGATTCCGAACTCCTATTTCAAGTTTTCTCGCGTCACACGTCGACGAGAAAAAAACACCCGTCACACAATAATCTAAAGTGCAGTGAGTGAAATACATTTTTATACATATTTATTTTGTTTGGTCAATTAACGAATGGCTTAAGGTTGGTTTGCTATGGAGCTTCGCTTACTCGATTTTCTTGTTTTTTTATTGTTACTCTTAGATAATCTTTGTTGCTTATAGTATCTGTTTTAGCAAGAATTTTAAATATGCTTTTAAACTGCATATTAAATAGTTTACTTTTGTTAGTTTAATTAGCTTATATTTGTATGTAAACACACACACACATTCTTCGAGATTTATTCTTTCGATGTTATACATTGTGTTATTAAGTAAAATTATTTTGAACTTAATTTATTTAACACAATAAACATTACATTTTTAATGTGTAATATATACATGTCAATAATTAGGATATCGAGCGCAAATAACCCAGAAAGGTGTAGTATATATACTGCTGATTGTTTTACTGTGGATTTCCTCTCTAAAAGTAGGTCGCAAAGATTCGTTTCAAGACAAAGACCGTCGTGATGTGATAAACGACACAGAGATGAGTGGTTGAAAAATGCCCTGGTGTAAATTAAAAGCAGACTCGAGTGATGGATGATGTCTTTGCGTCCGGTTTCAATAATTTTGTTATTCAATGAATATTTTGGTAATTCTTGGTTACCATTTTTTCATTCATATGTTTGCATATATTTAATGGATGCACACTAGATCAGTGTTTTAGGTCCATTCCCAGTAGTCCTGTTAACCAAACTAGTGAAACTTTTTTTCCAGTAGTCAAATCGTACAAATCAACCGGAAATAGATAGATGATGATGGAAATCCAAAAAGTCCTGCAAACTTAGAAGACTTACTTACCTTACCTTTTCAAATATAGGTCAAGTAACTTCCCACTTATAAGCTGATACAGATATAGGTATAATTATGTATTTTTATCCCATTTCTCTCGGAGAGAGCTACATTCGTAACTCACTTAAAATCGCATAAGAATTAATTAGTACTTATAGAATAGGGAACTCGACACTGACATATGACTTATTAGTTAACTAAGTCTGTTAAGCGAATTATTAACCTGAAATGAAATGAGGAAACAGTTGGTAAGCAGTTATTACTGGCGCCGCAGTGTCCAACCCACACACAATTTAACTTCCACATAGAACCAAATAACTTGGCTTAAATTCAACTTAACTGTTTATTACTTTAGTTTATAAGATTTAAAAGGCGACTTTATAACATGTTTCGTATCTGAAAAAGGTCTGACAAAAATAAAAGAGTAAAAGTCGGCAAGAAAATAGTTTATTTTAAATAATTCACAGTCGCTGCGTTTCATTTTTATATCTCAGTTTTATTTGAATTTTTTTTGAGCAAAACGTTTGCTCGCCTATTGTCTTTTTCTAAAACTGAACTATATCTTTTTACAATAGAGCATTCCTTTTCATTTTATATTAAGAATATAGGCCAAGTTTAAATTGTATTGTTTTGAACTTATTGTTTAGAATATTTTAAAAATGATTTCAGTTAAAATGTTAAAAAAATTTAAGTGTCATACCTTCATCACACTTTATATATGTGTCTTGCGGCTTCATCTGCCTTAAAATTGTAATGCATGAAAACTGGTTCAATGAAAACATTTTGATATGTCAGTGTGTTAATACTCATAACTTCATTATTTAAATAAATTGGACATTGGTGCATGCAATGATAGCGAATCTCAATACTCGTGTAGAGGAAAATGCAGATTTAATTATGTTACATTGACTCCTAAATTGAGAATCAACCGGTAGTAACTTACACTTCTTACAAAGTAGCAATGCCCCATAATAATGTTTTCTGAATCTAAAAAGTGTCTTGCGTATAAACGTACTTCTTGTCTGCCATTCAATGACGTAACAAAGTTGCCATAATGCTTTAATAGTAGTGATCGCGCGACGTAAGTTGCTGTTAATTTAATGAACAGTTAAATTATCTTAGTGGCAGTTCTGGTAACACTGGCAGCGCACCGCACCGCACCGAGGCTAATGTTAATAATTTTACACGCTACACAGGAAACACGATACATCCATTATAAATTATAGTGAGAGTTAGTTTAATTACCTCCACATACAAGGGACACAGTACACGGAAAATTGGAACAGTGTTGCAGCTGCCTACAGATAATGTAGTCCCTATAGTGTCTGCTGTGGCACATTCTTTTTATTCTTCTTGTGGTGTCTCTCCAAATAGTGAAAGTTGGTGATCAGCCTAGAATAGTCCTCTCAGTTTCTCGGATCGGCTCAACTGCGTTACCTAGGTATCTCAGACCACTCACTGATGTTCTTCAGACACGACTTCTTTCTTCCCCAACTTTTCTCTTTCCAGCAACTTTGCTCAACATTACTCAAATTAACTCGGTCACAAATCATCAACGACATATGGGGATCCACCGGGAAAGCCTATGTTCGAAATAGGAAATATTCCGTTCGATGGACAGTCTATGTGACCGTGTGACCATAAAACATTAACATAAAAATCATATTACTTAAAATCAATGGTTGAAAATCAATGTTGACTGTTTGAAAATATCAAATTTAACTTTGATCTTACAAAGTACAGCGGTCTTTGACCAAAACGACTCCCAATTAAAATGGCGTGGCCAAATTGGTCGTGCAGAAAATGTAATAATAAATTGTATAATATTCATATAATTTAATTTTTATTACAATATTCAATTGAAAGTACAAAAAGGAAATAATTTACTAATACATATTTAATTTTACTTAAAAGTCTTATTAAATATTGAAACTATGGTTTTTGTTTTTTAACCAATGTTTATTAACTTGAATTTAATGAAAAAAGTACTCTTCTTATTGTGTAAGTCTATTACCTAGTTAAAAATTAGTACATTCAATTGTAATGAAATCATAGATCTATTTACTTATTGACTAAGTTTATCTCCCACTAAGTAAATATTTGCTATATCGTGGTCAGGAACACTGTAAGACAGAAGTTCTAAAGGAGGATTAAAACCATAAACTACATAGGTACTCGTACTATACTACCCTACTATGAGTTGAATATTTGCAATGACCGATGTAGGAGTAATGACGGCAATTCTGAACTGCAAATATTTATTACTATTAAACTTATTTGAATTTCCTTTTTAAAATTTTATTTTTAGGTTAATTGCTCGGAAATTTTCTCCATACCCTCCCAATCCATTAGTTTTTATGGCACTTTAAAAAAAAAGACTGGAATTCAAACCTACATCTGCTGCGTGTTTATCTCTATATTTCATTATTTGTACCCTTTTTTACATAATATATAAAATATTTTTATTTGCGTTGTTTACATCGTCGGGTATTCACAGAGATTTCCATGTGAACGGGCGAAAATATTCGCTCTGTTTCCGGCAATTATTCTCTATAAAATATGATCATCGCGCAAGCGGGCTGCTGAGAATAATTTTTCACTTCCTCCCTTTACCCCCGCGTTTTTTGTTTGTAAACAGGGGTCGGGGAGGCTAAGCTCCTTTCAAATAAAACGTGTCGCTTCAAACAAGTTCGCGGTCTTTAAAAATGTTCCCGAATAAATAAAGCGTATTTCAAATAAAACATCAATTTGAAATGTTTGCGTTATATTTTCTGGGGCCTCCCCTTCTCATCTTTTATTAGCTTCAAGTGACTACAGTTTTATACTTTTATTAAAAGAAATTCTTGGGGCATGTTAAACTCGCATACAGTCATTTGGGTAAGAAATTTCTCAGGGCAGGGCAGTGTAATTGTGGAAAGTAAGATACAGCGTGACAAAACGATTCTTTTCCGCATAAGAAATTACAAAAAGGAGGGTCTCTATTTAAACATTTTTTGAATGAATCACAGATTGGTAAAATTATTTTATTGCATAACAAAAAAAAGAATGTTTCACTAGGGGAAATATTTCTAAAACTACAAAGAAGCTGACTACAGGCTGACCAGAATATATTTATGTAAGTTACGAAACATAATCTAATAAAGTGGTACAAACAGACGGTGCACCCAAATGTTCCACAGTGAGTGACCCTTTCTAGACTTTCATCTCAAAGTCGATTCGAGAAAACCTCTTCAATCAGACCGAACCGGAACATTGCTCCGCAAAAACCATTTTACTAACTCGCCAAACTTCTTTGTAATTCCTTTAATCTTTCACTTTGAAAATGCTTTGTAGTTTTTTATTTAGGAAATATATAAGCAGAAAGATTGTTTTATTGTGTTACATATGGGTACCTAAAATATAGGATGGGTATCTAAAAATATATACAATAGTGGTGCGGCTGGTATGAAGATAATTAGTGGACTGTATTGTTTCGTGGTGCGTGCAATCAAAGGGGCAGGAAAAGAGTTGGATAGGACATGCAACACCTACCTCGTATGCTGATTGTGATGATGCAAATCCTCCAGGACGATGGAGACGGAAGCTGGTCCGCCGCACACTCGTTCTGGCTTCCAAGACTGTCCCTTTTCACCTCAATTGCACTCGCGGAGCCACACCATTTGTAGATTACAAAAGCACAATGCTTCAGCGGTGCGATATGGGAATAATCGGATTTATTAATTATAAATCCTCGCGGCGCGGTTTACGTATATCGAACGTTGCGTTCATTTCTTCATCTTGTATTGATGTGTGCGCCAGAGGGCGCTACTGCGTTGCGGTGTATGCATGTTTGTTGGTGTGGATTCGGAATTGGAAACGCACCACAGATAACTAATTATTTGGCGCCACCAAATAGAAATAAATAATATTTTTTTTGTCTTATTTGTAATCCACGATTGGTCGCCAGACCATAAATGAATGTGTTTTGAGGAATATGGCTTTGCAGGGAAGAGGCCAGTGCCATGATCCCCTTATAAGACAGTGTAGCACTATAAGCACTAGACTTATAAGCACTGTCTTATAAGGGGAAATAAATAAATATCTTCACACATTCCACACAGCACCATCTAGTTCCAAAGTAAGCAAGTAATGCTTGTATTATGGATACCAGACAGTTGATATAATACATCGGTTACTTTTTTTTGTAAATACATACATATTATAAATACAAAACATCCATGACTCAGGTACAAAGGTAAAACGTTCATATAAAACATTTGCCCCTAGCGGGATTCGAACCAGCGACCGTTTGGTTAACAGCTAGGGTTACTAGCCACTAGACCAAACGTGTCGTCAATATAGGTTTATAAGATCTGGTACGTATTTCAAAATGAAGTACAGGCAATACGAGTATTATTACTGAATATAAAATAAATCTCCAATTTATTACTGAATAATATTACGAGATGTATTTAGATAGTTAAGTAACAGAACAAGTTCTGATATGTGCCAGTAAGTAAGTAGTTAACTCTAGTATGGTACTTAGTAAGTAAGTTCTGGTATATTTCTCTAAGTTTCTGGACATGAAATTTTCTAGCTAGATACTTAAGACATAAAGGCATCCTAAAGATATAGTAACTAATATTATAGGCATCCTGCATGTGTTGTTTCTAGAGAAAATTACCATTTTCATGAGAAAAACCTTGTCACCGAACCGCCAACCTAATTGTCACCATATCTCACAAAAAAAACTTCCCATTGAAAAAAGTGTGAATATTATAACTAATGGTAGAACAATTAATATAATACAAGATAATTCATTTTTAAATGGGAACATAAGTCATAGTAAATTATGGAATGTAAATTTGAGTTGTGGCAATACTATGAAACTTTAAAAAACATATCGTGATTCCCTTGAAAACGAGAAGTATTTGTATATTTTCACAAAAGTCAAGTCATATCTTTCATAACTTCAAAAGTAATTGTATTAAATGATACGAATTTGCGTTCAATATCTCAAGTCAACTTCGGCCTTTGTCACAAAAGCCCTTATAGAAAACACATCGTCATTATTGCTCGTCAGTTCTGCCTTTCATCCGAAGTACAGATGAAACGTTTTCATCTCAAACGTCAGAGTATACTTCATTTTCATAATTATAGATATCATAGAATCGCGATAACGTTGTATCTTCTTCTAAGTATCGTCAATATATTTTTTTGCAATGTGTCTTTACATAATTATAAAACAAAATCCTCCACCGCTTCTCTCTGTCTCAAAAACTACTACACCGATTTTCATGCTGTTTTCACTAATGGATAGAGTAGTTCTCGAGGAAGGTTTTAGTATATAACTAGCTGTCGCCCGCGACTTCGTCCGCGTTGAAAAAGAAAAAAAGTAGCCTTTCTTGTATTCCGTACGTCTAAATGTTTATGTACCAAGTTTTATGAAAATCAGGTTATTCGTTTAAGAGTTATTATTAGTATTGATGATTGATGATGATTTACAAAGTTACGCGGGCGAAGTCGCGGGCAGCAGCTAGTGTCATATAATATAAATAGGGGTCATATGCATCGGGTTACGTTGTTGTAATTATTGTATATATGTATATCGCATTTTTTTTTTAAATAAAATACAGTCTACTACTGGCAGATAATGTAACTTTCCATGAAGCTTTTGGAAGCAAGAAATAGCTTTTTAAATGTAGGTGAAAGAATTTCTAAAATTTATAGATTTTAAAAATCTTAAACCTACAATAGTTTTTGAAGTGGTTCATCACAAACAAAACTTACAAAAATTAAAGACTTTGCACTTTAAAATATTAGTGTAGATAAAAATTGAAGATCCAAAAGCTCTCATTGGGAAATACGAGTACACTTTGGAGATATATAATGTGGTCCCACTACTCCCTTCCACTTCTACTGTCATTTATACAGATACTATACTCAAGTATCAGAATTAATATTTTGAATGACAAAATAAAGTTATAAACTTTGTTTTACGTGATTGTACAAAGATACAGTTAATTAAAATTAAATTATTATAAATATATGGAAATCGTCATAAAATATCTCTATGAGTTACTGCGACGACTTACTCAACAGATACTTGTTTGCACCCCGCAAGTAATTCTGATAATGACATGTCAGAATTGACGCGGGCGTCAACACACGTCATTTGTCACGCGTTCAAGTGTGGCGTTATGTCAATTTTGACAAGTGCTGCGCGGGGATTCGGCTGGAATAATGATGTCTTTGTAGGGCGTATTATCTCCGAGTGAAGTTATGTTATAGGCTGAATCTACATCAGTCGATTTTGGTTCATAGCGTTCTTCCTTCGTTGAATATAATATCAAAATAATCTAGTTGAACCTATATGAAAAATGATCCGAGCGCTTCAAAAAACGTGGTTTTATTCATCGTGAAGTACGAACCTAGCCAAATCATATATAATATCATTGACTTTGTGCCATAGATGTATGCTAAAATTTACAGACCACGGTAGAACCTAAATTATCGACCTTAGATTAATGATTAGTCTCGCTGCGCTCGACTAGATACCGCGCTATCTGAAAACAATAGCTCCGTTGAATGCGGCAACTCATTATTATAGTGTGTGTAAGACATCGTCACTTTTTATCACTTTTTACACAGTTTCATTATATTTTTACACAGTTTCACTACACAAACTGGCATTTTATTATGCCCAAAATTTAATTTAACATTCGGCTCGTACATTTCACAGACAGATTGCAGTGTGACTGGCTTGAGTACGCCGACTTTGGCGTAGATTTGTTGCCGCATTTGACAAGTACGCCGGCGGCATCTAGTCGTGCGCCACGAGACCAACTATTAATCTAAGTTATCGACGACACTACCACTGCTTTGGTGGCTGTACTAAGCCTCCTTGAACTCAATTGGCGCGGGTGCAGTAGAGTTTGAAGCAATCTAAGCAACTATTCAAAGGGTTAAGCACATATCCGACTGAGTCGGACGCCATCTGATATATTGGCATAGAGACGGGGCGGCGCCTTTCCACCCTGCCGAATATGTGCTGAAGTCTTATCGAATGTCACAGTAGAATTTTCGCGTGTATTCCGCTCGTTCCATAACCACACATCGTGCACTCTAGCCGTCAGATTTTTTTACATTGAGCAGTGGGGCAGGTGGGGGCGTTTCGATTACCCTCCTCGACATAAAAGCCGCTCCATTCACGTCGATATTCATTGAAACATGCGTAAAAAGCGTTGCACGATCACTCCGCCACTTTTGGTCAGGTTGCTCGCGTGACTATATTTCATTGAAAACACAGTTTCATTCGCACTGAGATTTATATTGTACATTTTGAATTTGGAAACACTCACCACATATTTTGAGTAGAAGACACTGAAAAATTCACCGCTCTTTTTGTTTGATAATGCTTAGAAATATTCTAATAAATGAGTCACATAAATAAATAATGAAATCGATCCTTATTAGAGAAAAAATTAAAGGATACCACTCACATCATATTAATATTAATAATGCGTAATAATATTAATATTATTAGTGTTTGGTTCTCGGTAAGAAAGGTGATACCGAAATTATTTGTAATGTAACAGACAATCTAATCAGTGGTAAAGGAAAAGAAAGTGGAAGGGCTCACTACGTTCCGTAATGAAATCTATAACATTGACCGACCGTTTCCAGAACATCAATAATGGAATATAACGGCTCGTGTGCTTTTATTTTATGAAGTTTTTGTATTTATGAAGCAATTTTATTTTGTCACTACTGTTACTGTATATCATCTTAATATATTATTAAATAATAAGAAAAAATAGGTTTTATTAATAAAAAATCATTTTATAATATGAAAAAGTGTGTGCTGACTAACGTATATTTTGACTATAAAATAAATTCAAAATATAATACGAGACCTCAGATATATTCTAAAATATTCGAAAATAGAACGTAACACATACCGTGTGATAATTTTGATTTAACTCCAAAAGTAGGTACTTGTGTCTGTTTATAGACTTCAAATACTCACTTGGTCTACAGATCGAATATCGATATGTGTACGATAACGTGACATCGAGGCTTAGATAAAATGTCTGTGTCGTTACCTTGCGGTGTTTGATATTCCAGTCTAGCTAACAGCATTTCGTCGCGAGCTTCATACGCAAATGTAACCGTGTTTATTTTGGCTTTATTCCTTTTAGCCAAATAAAGTCACTGCTAGACTTTCGAGTTTATAGCTTATCTGAAACTAGCTGGTGCCTGCGACTTCGGCCGCGTTGAAAAAGAAATTATATGAGTAATAACGCCTGACATCGTTATCGCTGTGACGACGGTGGCGCCGCCACGCGACAGTGGCGCCCAATTATTTATATTTTTAGACGATCACGCGGGATCAGTACGGGATATGTCCTTTCTTGTTTCCCTGACAACGTATGCAAAATCATAATTACTGGTTGAGTAGTTAAGGCGTGAAAAGGTAGCAGACAGACAAACAGAGTTACTTTCGCATTTATAATATTACATATTATGGATTCGGAAGTATCTTGTTTCTTTATCGTAGGTTAATAATTGCTAAAAATTTCAAAATATTTGCAGCTTTTCTAGATCTTTATTTTAGACTTATTTCAATCTAGTTTTTTACACTAATCTATCTCAATTTATGAAGAATGGAATAGAAAGCTACAATAGCCGCAATATTTCAATTTTATGGCCACTACAGGATCTCAGACACTGAAATGAAACCGAATAGACAGTTTTGACACCAACATTGCGTCAAGAATTGCTTATTATAGAAGCGCACTAGTGTCGACATTTTTGTCTGATTCGGTACCCACCGTCTATTTTAGCTTTTACGATCTCTAGCACAATTTGGGACGTTGACGTCTCAAAAATTGTGCTCGAGATAATAAAACATAATTTTAGATAAACTTATGGCTATATGAGTAAACGAATTCGCCTAACGTTACAGAAACTCAAGTCAGACGTAAGTAGTAATTGATAGGGGGAAATTACTAAAATCAACTTAAGTTTAAGTCTTCTATATTTTATAAAGCTGAAAAGTTTGTTTGTTTGTTTGGTTGGTTGAATAGTCCATTTATCGAGAAAGGCTTTAGGTTATATAACTTTTTGAACGCGGATGAAGTCGCGGGAAACAGTTAGTTTTATATAATAATGTAAATTTAAATGTCTATTTTTAGAAAAATATTGTAATTTGATTACTTATTGCCATAGTATCAATATTCAACGATTGTAAACAGGAAGTACGTCACCTGGTGGCTCAACGTTCAGTGTCGGCACGCACTCGTTATTTCCTGTAGAAAATTAGATGTTTTCGTTACTTCATACTTCCGGTGTAATATAAAAAAATGAATTATGCTTACTTACAGTACCTACACCCACTCTCGCGTCTTTTTCAAATACAATAGGGTGTTCTAATCCAAATTTCTAAATTGACATAAAATTGTGGCAAGCAGAAGGATTCGGACTAAGTATAGGCCAATTTACTGACCACAAAACAGCAAAACTGTATATTATTAAAATGAGGAAATTTCAAAGAAAATCTGCCCTTTTGAGATATCACTTCATATAATAAATTAGGTTTGACCAGATGTCAGGTCCAAGCGTTTATGCACTGTCATGATCGCAATTTTTGCTTTATCACTAAATAATTATTATAAAACAAAGTCCTCCGCCGCGTCTGTCTGTGTTCGTGATAAACCCAAAAACTACTGCACCGATTTTCATGCTGTTTTCACCAATGGATAGAGTGGTTCTCGAGGAAGGTTTTGGTATATAAGGCTTATAATTTGCATCCGTGCGAAGCCGGAAACAGGCCGCTAGTTGTTTTAATAATTCGTACAGCAAGTATTAACAACTAAAGTAAATATTGTTTATTGTATGTCCTGCTCACGATATTAATGATACGCGGGATAAACAATCAATATAGCTAAACTGCGAAACTCAATTCATCACAAGCGGCGAACCCAACAAAAAGTAGTTCCAATCATTAATTTAATCGACAGCCGACCTTTTTCGGTGGAAAAAAAAATTGGGAAAAATTTAATTCTAAATATGAGAGCACACGTTCCTCACCCCTTTCAGACTTTTAATTAAACGAATTAATCAAACGCCCCTTCCCCTTTCACCCCTCCTTTGCACCCCCGAAGCGGTCGCGTCAATCACGTGACATAGCGTTTTCTCTCCGCTCGGGGAATTTTTAATTCATTTACCCCAAAACTTGTGTCGCCTTGTTACCTGGTTATGGTGATTGCTAACAACCTGTGACTAAGATTCTTTTCTTGCAAAAAAAGTTAACAGCATTTTCAAAAAAAGGCTAAATGAATTGGCTAAATTGGCTAAAAGAGCTACATTGTTTATATCCTCAACTAATCTAATCGATTGAGCCGAAAGAGAAAATTCACCACAGATTATAAGGTCTTGTAATCCAGTTCTAAAGCTGTGTAACAAAACAGTTATTATTAAACTTTCAGTTAATAAAATTTCTTATTATTATACTGTGCTGTAATAGTAGACTTTCAATGGAGTAAATAATATTTGCATAAACCCATGTCTCAAAGGATCTCGATTCATACACAGCAGTACAACCTGTGTTGGTATGAAACTAAAAATTACATAAAACTTCACCTATTACATTGAGTCCATTCTAAGCCTAAGAATATTAATAGAATAAATTAAAATTTATTTAATTTTTTACATGAAGAATTAGAAAATGACAAATTGAAAGCTTTTTTTAATACGGTGGGAAAGTTGAGTAACTAATTTATAAGTATAATTTATGACACTTTTGACAAAAAAGGAGGGAACGTGACTTGCGCTCTTGAATTGCGATGTCACCGCCAATCGATTACTTAGCTATGACATAAATATGATATACAGTCATTAACAATTTCATGCTTAACATTTATACAAGGAAATATGGGTTGCACATTCTATCACCAAAAAAGATTTCCAAAGTAACTGGACTAAGTAGCTTCCATTAAGTAGCTGGACTAAACTGCAACTGTTTGGACAAAAACTGTAACCTCATGCTCACTGAAAAGATGTCAATCTTCAGTTAATTTGGCACTAGGGCATTTCGGATTCCAGTCATTTTAAATATTTAGGATTTAGGAAAGGTCATTTGCATTTCATCAGTCAATATGGGAAACAGACAATTTAGGATTAGGTTATAATGAACCGGAAGCAAATTTCCTACCTGAGTTATATTCTTAAACAAAAGCGAATCTTAGACTTCTGCTGGTGATGATAAGTAATGTCACTGAAAAGGTTGGGCGAAAAAAGATGTGGTTGAAGTGGACCGGGGTAGTTAAGGAAGAAAAAAAGACAAGAGGTTAATCGCCAACCTTCACTAGTTGGAGACGCACTGTAAGAAAAAGAAGAAAATGTTTTCCATAGCAGACCAGTAAAGGGAGCTTTTTCTCCTTATAACATGCCTCATTTTATTTGAAAAGTATTAAAGTTATGACCCAAAACTTCAAAGCGCTGCATTACCTATATCAATTCGTATCGTAATGGTTGAGTGAGAGGGATGAATTTAGTCTGTGCTTCGGTGCGTTCGGATGATTTTCTGGCTGATATCAGAAGTACGATTTTCCAATTCAACTATTTATTTCTTACAAAATGTATAAAATTTTGCGAGTAAACTACGAGTAAGCTAAGATTAGGATACCAATATTGTAATATTACTATTAATAGAGACAGAATATAAGTTTTGGTGTAGGTACCTATGGTATTAGCAGATACTTGCACGTAATTTATTTATAATGCTTACACAAGGCCAACAAAGGCACGCGAACGGACCGAGTCCTGAATGTCCATCAGGAATGCAGAGTAGAGAATGCGGTGAAGCAAAGTTATGTCGGGCAGCGACCGAAACGCTAAAAGCGTACATTCGGCTTAGCTTTAGATATGCAACTGGTCAACGTTGGCCATACTCAAAATAATTTTGATATCTAGGTACTTAATTTAAGTTATGCGATCAAATTCGACCCTTGGCTCTTGACTTTAGCGGTAAGATACAATGTAAATAATTATACACGATGTGAATAAAGGAAGTTGCCAAAAAATCTACTAATTGTCCTAAAAATATTAAGAGTAGGACTTAGCATAAAAGCCTTATTTTCGTCACCTAGATTGACTTCTTAGAGTAAAATTAAAATTTACATAAATACAGTGCCTATAACATTTAAAAAAGGTTGAAAAGTATGCCAGTAGGCGATAGTAGCCATCTACCATTTTTTTTTTGACTAAAGGAACAATTTCTTTGTTGGAAAGGTAATCTTCTTTGTCTTGACAAAGAAAACTTGATGAACTTATATGACAAAAGGACTTAAAATTCACGGTTAGTTTGTATTATATTGTAATTAGAAATAAGTATTACATGTAGTTTTTCTATATTATAATTTGGGCAGAAACAGAATACCAGTTAGCAACGTTTTAGTACCTAATAATTATTGACGATCGCAATACAATTTGTATTGGAGGACGACGGTATTTATGGCATTATTTATTCAGTGGCCAATTTTTGTTGTTAACAAATAATAAATCCATTATCTGTTGGAACATATGTCGGGCGGTTTTGAACCTTACTCCACACGTCACTAGCCACTTGTAATAACAAAGGGAAGCACCCATTTAGACCCCTCAAATAGAGCATGAAAATTTCAACGGACGGGATTAATGGGATCGCCCTAATCTTTATTCAGCGGAATCTGTTTCACGGCTTAATCCTGATTACTAAAGGTGTATTAAAAATGGAAAGGACCTCTTGGACGCAGGCAGGTGGTAAATTACATGTTGCGGATACGCTGAAGAGCCATCGACCCGATCAAGGTTTTTCCCAATTATCCTACCGTGAAAGGTTAAATACAAATATGTTATTGAAGGAAATGAAATAGTCTGTGGCGATACTACACAGTTATACAACCTCTCCGACTTACGCTGGCATAGAAGATTTGAAAAATCGAGAATAGATTTGAAAATATGAAAACGAATAAACTGTCATGTCAAATTTGTGTATAAAAGGGGTTGTCAACATTTGTAATGATTATTTGTGCTATAGTTTTTCAACCGGACTTTTGCTATGTACATAGGCTAATTTGAAAATGTAATTATTGTAAATTCTATCAGTTAATATAAGATTCAAACTATTGAGTATTTCATTTGACTACATCCGAATGCATGCAAAAGCATAAATGTGGTACTGCTGATGTTCCACGAGTCTTTGTGGATGTGTTAATGAATTTCCACAGAAAAATCTGTGAACTTGAGAAAAAAATATAAATTCGTTGTGTCTCGTTTTAGGGCTCCATAAAATAAATAATACCTACAGAAGTTTAATATTATTTTAGTATATACTATAATGAGTTACCTAACGATACACATCATACTCCCAACGTTAATAATTTCTTCAAGAGATAATTAAAAATGAGAAAAAAGTATACCTTTTTATTCTGGTAATTAATTCTAGTGTAATAATTCAAAATTTCAACTTGAAAATTTATCAGTAGAATTCGCGAATGTAGCCGGCAGCTATGGCTGGTTTTAACAGTATTCTTCTGTTAAAACTCTCACATAGGTAACATCCTCAACCTTTCCTAATGAATTAATAATTAATAAAATTAATCAAAAGGCCTGTTATCGAAAAGTAAAGAACACAAAGAGCCGTTTGTCTTGGTTCGTTACACGAAGCGGTTAACTTAATTAAATTGGCACCTATTAAGGAACACCTGAATATAAGTTTACTGATACATACGCTTTTGTCTGATACTCTTTTTGTTCCTTACTTAATTATTTCTTAAATATTAAAATAGTACTTGAAGTACACAGCGTTCTCACTTAGTTTTGTCTCTTACCTTATTCTTCGGGTGGCTCTCCAACTTGTCTGTCTACTTCCAGACAGTCAAGTCAAGTCTACTATTAGTAATGCAAAAAAACACACACACACACATAATATACTCAATTACTCATATACGAGCACAATTTAATTCTATTTACAAATTTTGTAACGTAAAATGTTTGCTTCATCTATGTCCTCTTTAGTTTTCAGCTTGACTCTCAGTTCAACTTCATCCTCAAGGTATTCAGAGAAAGCCCTCCAGTTGGTTCTTTGGTTGTATAATGTTACGTATTTTTTTATTTTATTTTTAATAACTGATCTTAAAATAACTAAATCTACTTTGTAATTTGTAAAATTTTCAGTTCGAAATTAATTGTAACAAACGATATTCATAGCTAAACAGTTAAAATAATGATTCTGAAAAATATTAATTCGCGTCCGTACATTAGTCTAATCGAGGAAAATCACGTAAAAACGTGACTCGATACTGAGATATTTATTTTTTCATTTGCTAAAGTGATTTCAATAATTAATCTGAACAGCGAGTTTGAAGAACTTTGAAGGTCTCATTTTTATTTAAATCGAACATTTTGACAGACATTTAAATATCTCGGATTAATTGATGCAGACATGGAATGTTCCATAAGAATTCCTGTTCGGTTTGCAACTCGGAGAGTTTTCGCTTTTATGTATGATCTACAAATATATGATCGTGGTGGTCGTTTAGAGAGGAGGTTCACATAGAGGCAATTCTTCTGAAACTCGGCATCAGACATCAAATAGTTGTGATGTTAGATGGGTATCAGAATTAACTAATATTATATACTTGTGACCCCACTCCAGCTTCGCACGGATACAGTTTTTTTTTGTAATTTATAATATTAAATTTGTGAAAGACACGCCATACTTAATTATTTTTATATAGTTATGGGGACGAAGTCGCGTGTAACAGCTAGTAGTAGATAAAGATAATACAGGCCAACGTGAATAAGAAAAATATTTAGAGAATTTGCTCGGTATCTGTTCGCGGCACATTTCTTGTATTTATAACAGGTGTCAGTAAGTTGAATATTAATAAAGAGGACAAGGGACCCGCGTGCCGACCCGCTCTCCCAACTAATTGTAGGGAAAATAATCTCTCCCTCGGTTATAGGGTTAAATGGCGATTTGGAAGCCCACATTAATTTTCATGAGCCTTGTATAATGTTTGTACGTGTTTGTAAGATGTCCCGTGCTGATTAAATTAGTCCCGAAGGCATTACTGCGGACACATACATATGTAACTCGGTTCCGCCTAAGTTTACTGCGCCCCTGTTATGCATATACTGGGGTGTTTTCTATTTACAAATTACTTAAAGGTTCTTTTCTTAAGAAAATAGAGGTACCACAATTTAAAGCTGCTATCTCCACTACTGGACATAGATATTCCCCACATTTCCAACTTCCAGGATTTAAAACCTAGCGGTCTGTCCATGTTGTTGCTAGATGTCCTACGCTGAGTTTACATGTCTGTGGTCTTCAATCAAAAACCTTACGGCCCACTGCGTCTTAAACTTACTGATCCGCCGGTTTATGTCAGTGACTTTTGTTTGTCTTTTGATCCTGATTCAATTTTGCATTGTAACTCTATTAAACTTTTGTCCACATATAAGAACATTAATTATAACTATTTGCAGTCACTAACATAAAAGTTAACAATAAAATATAAAATAAAAACAATTGACTATCAGAATTATCGGTATAAAATATAGTGCAATCTAACCTAACACGGACAGGTTGCCTAAAAGTCGATATTTTAGGACAATTTTTTTTTTGTTTTGAAAACTCGAATTTATTTTTGTTTGTTTTGAAAAACTAACCTGAGTTTAATTTAAAAAAAATAGTTTAATCAAACATATTGATGTAGAACTTATGTTAATTCATCCTATAGAACGAAATATCTCAATAAATCCTTATTAATGTTCATTTGTGTAAAATGAAACTGTGCTTAAGCCCGTTGGGTGGAGCTGGAACTCATCTAACTGAAGATACAACTTTAAACTAGTTTCAAAATCCCCGTCGGCAAAACTTAAATTAATTTCCAGGTAAAAAATATATACTTAATAGACTAAGAAAGTGGAGCAGAGGTTTCGCAACCAAGTCTCGAGGAAGTTAATCAAGTTAACATTTCGACGTAACAGAAAAACGACACATTTTCCACCGCGACCATTATTGGTAACTACCTTTTTTAACTCCCATTTAAAAACAGCCTGATTTTATTTATTTTTTGTCGATGCTTACTTTAGCAATAAGTATTATTGTGCCGCAATGCAGTGCTGACTGTGGATTTTCCAAATTTAACATATCTCGTTACCATATAAAAATTGATTGGAATTTTTTTTATTAAAATAAAATATTCTGAAACCATATCATTTCCAATCCACATTTATACATATACGAGCTATTACCCGCGACTTCGTCCGCGTTCAAAATGTTATATAGTCTAAAGCCTTTCTCGATAAATGGACTATCCAACACAAAAAGAATTTTTCAATTCGAACCAATACTTAGTTCCTGAGATTAGCGCGTTCAACCAAACAAACAAACAAACTTCAGCTTTATATATCAGTATAGATGTAAAAGTAAACTAGCTAATGAAGCAGCTGATCAATATATCTAGTCTTCAAATGAAGTTTCAATTTCATGTGAATTTCACACCGACAGGTTCTCGCTCGGGATTTGAACCTAAGTTTGTCGTTTTAGCAGCCATGTTCAATCTACTGGGCAATAACTGCTTTATTATTAGACTTTACAGTCTATTGAAGACTCAAATTAAGACAAAATTCACCCTATAGAATTAGAATAATGCTTTAATAATATAGAATAACGGTAAAAGGAATGTTCATAAGAGATCTGTTTTCCATGAATCGTCTTATTGCTCTAGAATTTTTTCTCTAGCATTATTTTCCTTATTAATTGTTACTTCGCAAAACGTAAAGAGGCTTACCATAATGATATCAGCCAACCAAGTACTTTCGCGTTACCAAAGTAACGCAAGAATTTGTACCAATTTTTTTACAACGGAATTAAAGTAATAATGGGAAGAGTAAAAATTATTTCGTCCTTTCCTTTGTTCTATAAGAAAAAGCAACAACACATTTGCACCTCGCAATGTAGCTTTTGTCCTGACTCCTGTACATGCCATCATTTACGTGTACCATAAAAATATTTATAACAAAAGTCAAGCATCACTAAAATAAAGACAGAATAAACAGGAAGCTTTTTGTGGCACGCGGACATAATTTTAAATTGAAAAGTCGCCCAAACCAAATTCTTCATATCTCCCGTCTCCCGGTCTGTCTTGGACCTCTATTATTTCCCTTTGCCTCGTATACGACAAATTACACGGCCGTCGTATTCATAATAAAGAATAAGGAAAAATGCAAAAACAAAGCCGGCTTGTCTCCCCCATCCCCCATTATATATTCATTTCGTTTATGAGACTTAATGAATTAGGGAAAACATCTTTTTACTACGGTCATGATTTTATTGGCGTCCGAAAGAAATGTTAATTTAATTCGCCTACCTATTAAAGTATACTTTTAAAGAGAGACTAACCGAACAATCACTCAAGAAAACCAATATTTATCTGACAGGCAAAAGGAAGATTCTTAGAACCCAGGTGAAGAAATTACAACTGAATCGGAAGTCTGGTTTACCGTAGGTGCACATTGTAGAAATGAGTGATAATTCATTTTGTTCGAACCTATTATGAGGGCAAGCACCATCACGTCACCGGTGTACTAAAATGATGTTGGCTTAGCAGAACCAGTTGCCACAATTTTAACATTCAGCGGATAACACATTCGAACATCCAAACATCTTCACAATCTGACAAAATGATGCAACACACAATTTTGCCTTAGGATTAGGTCTAACATTTGTATGATAACGGTGTTAAGTTTTTGCCTCTGGAGCTTGAATGTATTTTCCTTTTTGTATTTTATCACGGAACGACCAAGGTATATCGAGCAATAGTTCGCCGGGTTAATCCCCCTTGGCCCATTCAGCTTTCCCCACAAAACTGTATTCGTCACCGGGGACCCTGTAACGAACTGCCGAACGTTGAGCGCGATGGAAGCCTCTATTTTGTTTAATCCGACTTGGGAATATTTCGGAATAGTCAAAAAGAATAAATTAGGTGCGCAGCGTCAAATTACCTTTGGACAAACTTTAGTCAGACTGACGAAGAATATCGCAGCTTATAGATAAGAGAAAACTCAAAATGCATTATGTAATAGAAATTGATAAGTTTATTAAGTTCTGTAGCTACTCGTAGTTCTCTGTTTGATATCATCATAGGAACATTTGTATGCAATGTTGATATTAAGTTTTGTTTTATATTAATTTTGAGTGAACAGAATCTGGCACTTTACATTGTACACAGAACAATGTGAAAAAAGGATATTTAGGTATTTTAAATTATTAAAAATGATTTCATAACAACGAAACCCACGTCTGAGTGACTTAACCATTAGTGAAAAAATATAATATATACTATAAAAATATATTTATTATTGGCTTAAAACTTTTCAAAACATAATAATTTAATTAACTTGAATCTTTATTTCTTTGTAAGATTTTCTTTAATATTTGATAATAATTACAATCCCATGTAGGGAATACAGCAAACTAAAACTGGGTTGTCTGTCTGGTGGAAATACCTAACCACGTTATAAAACAACCGTGCAATAATAGCAATATATATATATATATATATATATATATATATATATATCCTCATTCTTTCATTGTATACTTTAGGCGGCGGTTAGCCATCTAACATTAAGTAGACCGCCAGCCTGCCTTCGAACTTTTATCCTAAAAAAAATTTGAAATATTTGTATGTATGGAGGTACAGTATAACGCCACTGGCAACAAATAAAATTTTATTGCTTTGAGTCATATTCGTGCCGTGCGGAAACACATTCGGGTAGAAGGTATTTCCTTTAGTAGAAGGTTTTGTTGTAATTCTTGTAACGAATGTGTTCTATTAAGAGCGTGATAAATTAAAACATATTGGAGGCTTTAGCAACATTAAAAAAGCTTCTGACGAGAGTGTGCGTACCTTCACCCTTGTAGGCAAATAAAAACGATGTGGAACAATTTCATTTAATTATACTATTTGTATTTCATATAATAAAACGATGTATACATTTTTTATATATTTTTAAATAACCGCTTACATATTCTGTTGTCAATTGAAAAACTTAAAAAACCCATAAGAGCCCATTACTTCAACCCCACTATGGTCGACAGCGCACTTACAGCACTTGTGGCGTTGCTTGTCTTATAGGCGACCGTTGCCACTTACCACCATGTTGACGGTCATGTCATGCCGATCATAACATAAAAAAAAATACCATTTATTTAGTTCTTTTAGATTTTTTATGTAGTTTTGACTATATTTGAAATAATTTCTTCTGAAAGTTGCATTTGTAGCGTCCTGGACACATTGCTATCTACAGTCATAAACAACAGAAAACCAAGGTGATTAAAAAGCAGCTGTGCAGTTAAGTTTCGTTAAATGAGTAAAGCTCTATTCTTACTCTTGCGACCATAACTAAGAAGTTAGTAAGAATTACTAGTTTAGGCTAAGCTAGCGACAACTTATAAATAATAATACTAGTTTAGGCGTGAAAGCGTACCAAACAAACAAACTCACTGTCGCATTTATAACATTAGTTGGAATATATTTGAAAATGTTAACTTTTCAATGGGCGAATACGCGAAACTATGTCGCTGTTTTGTTGTTATTTTTCATCGGATCACTTCATTGTTTTGTGTCCGCAGACTCGTTCAACAAAATAGTGTGTGGACATTCAAATTCGATATTGAAAAAAAAAATAGATCACGATCGACACAACCCTATATATCGGCCGTGGTTTGATGAAAGTCAAAAGGACCGCCGGTACTCAATTTATACGAACCTCGATAGGTGCGGTGAATTCTCTTTTTTGTAACGTGAAGGATTTTATTACAGACTAGCTGCTGCCCGCGACTTCGCCCGCATAACTTTGTAAATTATATACTAAAACCTTCCTCGAGAACCACTCTATTCATTGGTGTACTAGTTTTTGAGTTTATCGCGAACAGACAGACGGACAGACAGACAGAAGCGGCGGAGGACTTTGTTTTATAATATGTAGTGATTGGACTCTATAAAAGAAAATACAGATTCGTGTTAGAACTAGCTATAATACGTTAAAATGAGAATATTTAATATATAAAAGACAATGTGTGTATGTATGTTTCCTACTGACTCGAAAACAGCTAAACTGATTTTGAAGAAATTTTCAGACAACATTCAGATTAGTCTAGGTAATCCTATGAAGTTTGGTAGCGATCGGACGCTGTCGAAGTCGCGGACACCCACTAGTTTAACATATAAGCAAACAACCTAAATTCGACTTTAACACAATTGAGATTGTCAGATATGAGCATCCAAATACTACAATGGAATTTGCGTCACAAATTCCAAAGCGGCACATAAAAAGAACGCCTTTGACAGAATCATGGCGGACTCTTGCCTTCACGCGTCAATGGTAAAAGGTAGTAACGATCAACTTCTACTATTTCATTTTAAATTCTAAAGGGTTGACGTAAAGTCACATTTTCTTTAAATTACGTACTTATTATTATGTTTGTTTTGTTATAAATGACAGTTCATGCTCTACGCATATATCACTTTTAAATGTTCCATAACATTCGTAGTGTTTTGTATGGCACGCGTGTTCCATGTTGTAGTAGTTTGATGGATATGAGTCGCAAAATTTTACATGATTTATAAAATGTATTGTTATTTGAATTTGAAGCTTAAAATAAATAAAAAATAATCCAGGTGAGCTGTCGCTAATGGCTGCTTAGTTTGTAAGGGGAAAGAATAGCGTCGGTTGCACGAATAAATTGTGCTTAACGTAAGCAGAAGTTAGTGCGCTGTTAGTCTCCGAGAAAGCCAACAAGGAAATTATAAAATCTCTTAGAATTAGCCTTTTCTAAGTCTCATACGCGCGTACCTACAGCAGCACTATTTATTTATTTTTAAAATAAGTTTAGACACAAGATAAAAATATACAACATACATCTACAGATGTACCTATACTAATCACTACATATTATAAGACTAAGTCCTCCGCCGCGACTGTGTTTGTCTGTTCGCGATAAACTCAAAAACTACTACCGTTTTCGCTGTTTTCACCAAGAGTGGTTCTCGAGGAAGGTTTTAGTATAAAATTTACAAAGTTACGCTGGCGAAGTCGCGGGCTGCAGCTAGTTATATTATAAAGCTGAAGTTTGTTTGTTTGAACGAACTACTGGTTTGAATGGAAAAAATATTTTTGTGTTGGATAGTCAATTTATCGAGGATGGCTTTAGACTATATAACATTTTGAACGCGGACGAAGTCGCGGGCAACAGCTAATATTTCATATGACAGGACAAAAAATAAAGTGTTAGCGTGAGAGATGATTCTCTCATTTTAATCCCCGACGCCCGACGCAAAAGAGGAGTGTTTTAATTTAGATTTGTGTGTCTGTGTGTCTGTCTGTGGAATCGTAGCTTAAAAACGGATGGACCGATGTTGATCCGTTTTTTTTAGTTCGAGAAGATCTCGGCCCATTTTCTAGTTGACTTTGGTGGTATGTCCTTGAAATAGTACCCTTGACCTGACGCTGCAGAATCAAGTAGTCTCCGGGATACCCAACTCCTCAGCAACTGTTATTTTAATATATTAAAATATTATTTATTTTAATATATTAAAATATTATTTGCCTGCTGGTTACATACACAAATTGACTGAAATATGTACATATGTAATATATATTTCTGCTTGAATCGGTTTATTTATTCACAAATCTATCTGAATATTTCATAAGAAAAAAACATGAATTGCAGTTTTTACAACAAAACATCCGCCGACTCGAAGGCCGCTTCTAAAAATAAAGAAAGTAATGATAATGCCACATAAAATATTCATCGTTAACCCGACGTCGGAGACACCGCCTGAATATCCGTCGGACCCTCTAATCGCATCATAAGCCTGTTATTTATAATTCCGCTCTTGTCTTAATAAAGTCTCTCCTTATATTATTTCATATGTTTATTCGAGGCGACACGTGAGTGACGGCCGGGGTCGGGCTACGTCGGCCCAAGTCGGGCCGTGTCGGCCTCTTTCTACTTTTCTATTTCATCTTTGATAAATGATGAAAATTTCTTATAAAATTTATTATGTTCAGACAAAGTAGTCATAGTATACAGTAAAATTCAATTCATGGTTTTAAAAAACCATATTACAGTGGATTTTGAAGTGGTTTTCTCTTTTCTTTGAAGAATAATTCTACTCTTCTCAAATACCTAATTTCTACTAGATCATTTAAATCAAGTACTATCTTATTTCCCTATCTCCTCCTGTTTCCTTATCCTTTGTCTTTCTTAGGTCTGCTGCATGCTTGCAGCATCTACATTGGCGACGGTAGCCATTTACCATCCATTGGACGGTCAGTCTTCGTGCCGACCTTTACATATTAAAAAAAAACAGTGGGAATAAAAAGACGCGACTAAATTATTACAAAAGATTTTCTTTCGCGGAAAAAAGCTTCGCTTTGTTTGCTTTCATAAACAAGTTAGATAGAAAGCTACCAAAAACAAAAGGAGGCAACGTAAGGCACAAGTTATTCCGCAACATGATCCCTCCGTTTCGCTCAACATTTTCCCGACGTCAAAGTGAAATATGTAAGAATATGCATCGGCCGCCGCGGGCGCATCAAACCGCTTAGATGAATTTTGAATAAAGCTCCCCTGACGTATCCTCGTTGGATGTAGCTTTCATTCCCTCGGGACACAAACCGTTCTCTAATGTGTTTCGCCTACCTTCATCTATGATTTTATTATTGAACTAGCTGGCGCCCGCGACTTCGTCCGCGTTGAAAAAGAAAAAAAAATGGCCTATCCTGTGTCCTGTACGTCTAAATGTATTATCTACCAAGTTTCATGAAAATCAGTTAATTCATTTAAGAGTTGTGGAGGAACATTACATACAATACCTACACTTACAGATTTATCATTAGTATTGATGATGATTGGTAATGATTGATGATTACACAAATGAAAAACCTGACCAAAATCTTATGCTTATTTGACATTTCAATATATCACGGCATTTAAAAATACTTAGCACAGTTCAATATATCACATCGAACTGTGCTAAGTATATATGTACAGTAAATACAGTAATACAGTAATCTATACTCATATATATAGCTGAAGAGTTTGTTTGTTTGGTTGTACGCGCTAATCTCAGAAACTACTGGTTTGAATTGAAAAATTATTTTTATGTCGGATAATCTATTTATTGAGGAAGGCTATAGATAACGCGGACGAAGTCGCGGGCACCAGATACTTTATCATATTAACATATTATCATTATTGAGCGTAGACATTTTGTTCTATTATAACCAAAATACTCCTAAATTGCTGCCAATCAGAACCTGACGTGTAAAGAATTTTCTTCTTCTCATACATACATGTAGGTTTTCTCGAGATATTATCCTTCACATTGGAATTAGGATATATGCAGAATATATCAGAATCCGAACCTGCTTCTAAAATGGCGGAAGCCTGGTGATCTGCTCAAATTGAGTTCACTGCTTTAAATTTGAACACAGTAATTTTAACTGTCACACAGTAAATTGGTTCGTTGCAAAGTTATGGTTTAAATTGCCTTAAAACATTTTTAAACTATAACAAGTTAAAGCAAAGTACAGTGTAAGATAGATAAATAGACATGTCTTTAAAGCGGTACACTCGAAAACAATTATGCTTAATCAGGGACGCGGTTTCGCGCATCATAAATATACCGCCTCTAGGGGTGTCATAATGGGGATGTCAGATCTTAATGCCATAGTTATCTCAGCTAATCAGTTTAAAGCGAATTTAACCGCATTGTGCTTTAATGAATATTAAATTTACTATATTGAGGCACTTTATGTAATTTTATGTAACCATAACATCGAACCGTAAATATGAATAACTAGCGACCCGCTCTTGGCTTCGCCCGGGGTGCATTTTTTGTATATATGTAAAAGAATATTCACCGTTTATACATCTTTCGATATGTGAAAACCGAATTAAAATTGGTCTACCCATTCTCGAGTTTTTGAAGCATACAACATAACATTATATAATAATATTTAAAAAATTATTACTCAAATGAGGTTTTTTTTTTATTGATTCCCTATAAATTTAAGAGCAGAAACCAAAAAGTACTCAGACTGCTGATAAAACTGTTGAATTACTTACAACTGAAAAGGATTTACTTAAATTTTGGAATTCTTTTGGTATTTGATAAAATGCGAGCTGGCTCGAACATTGAATAATTAAGGCAGTACCTACAGTAATACTGAAAGCCTACTTTCCACAACAAAAATCCAGCTTTATGAAACTTCAATGTAGCAAGTTGATTCCATTTGAGTGAATTTCAAGTGCTTTTTACACAGTCTTGGATTTTTTTTTTAAATTATATCCTTATGAATTTTGATTTTATGAATAATTTCATTATGTTTGACGATCTATAAATAATTGTAAAAGTTTAAAAAGATAAACAAAAACAAAAAATCAAATAAACTGACAATTTTTTTACCGTTCTTTAGAATAAAAAATACAAATTAAAAAGACTGTTCAAATTTATAAGGAAACTTTGTACGTGACCCCATCTGGTTGAGGAATGGAGTTCACTTGAGACAGTATCTTATGCCAAATGGTTGCGGTGACATTTGCCTCCCAACGTATGGAGTTGAATTTGTTTTTATTTATGGAACTGCTTTGAATTTTACAAAAGTCAAAAGCTTCAAAATTTTCTTGCAATTTCAATTGCCTTCAGAGTTTGGTATCAACGCACCTTGAATGATTTAGGACAGGAATTTTAAAATTTTAAAATTTATTTCATTTTACATTGGAAGTTATCTTAAGAAATGCCAACCGATAAAAATTAATAACAAAATACAAAGTTTTTAATTGGGGTATAAATTATTTATAACTAGCCGACCACGCTTCGCTGTGGTTTTCTTTGACGTTCAACCGTCAGCGGCTGCCATAACAACGGCTAACTTCCACTTTATATGTGACAGCGGTTCTCGTTGGCGAGTGAGTTCTCCTCGCTTTCGGCAGATGGCGTCGTAAAAAAGCTATTTTTCTCGCAACCGAGATTATTTATTATTTATTACGCGAAAAAAGATTAATCCTTGAGGCTGGTCGCATTTTGTGTAAAAATAGTCAATACAGCGGCTAGTTTTCGAGTTTTTGAGTAAATACACAAAGCAACACAACATTTTTATTCTGATTTCTGATTTGCCGCCCACTATAGTAGCAAATTTTCACTATGATTGCCAAATGCATTGTTTTGTTTCAGATTAAACCACGTGTTGTGTGGCGTGTCGCCATGGTGGTGGCACGTTTGCAACGTGGTGTTACACGCCGCTTGCTGTGCGCTCGTAGCGCGAACTGGGGCGCTAGTGGCACGCTTGCAGCGGCCGTTTGCAGCACTGGCAGCGCTGCTTTTCGCTGTGCACCCCGTACATACAGAGGCGGTAAGTTTTCAAATAACGCTATAACTCGTGGCCATTGAATGGGCCAATTTAAACACAGGCCGCGGAGACATTAGCCAGCCTGATGCAGAGGTCGGGCCATTGTGTTCGTGCAGGATGTTAAAGATTTAAAGCGCCGTGTGGTAAACATTACTCTTCAGCGACCGTCTGCCGTTTAAAGCGCCAAATGGCTAGTAAACTGATGCTACGTTATGATCACGATTTATTACCATGCAACGGTCTTTATCATATTTAAATTTCTTACTATATATATTATTTATTTTACATATATTTTTGGTTTTTTATTTTTATTTTACATACTTATATAGAATAAATTTGAAATCAAATTAAAAAAATAGGAAAAAAAATACAAATCGAAATTATAACACATCTATACTTAATCATTTTATGTATAGATGTATATTTTTTATGTTTTTTTATCATTAACTGTGTTAACTACTTTCTTTTGTATAACTTTCTTTTTTTTCTGTACACATTCAAGCGATTTTTAGGTACCAATTAACACAAAATTTAATACAAATTTAAGTTTTAACACAAAATTAAAGAAAGAAGGAAAAGAAATTTTATTGAGTCAACACAAATAGAACATGCAATACAAGTTTAATCAGAACAATCTTAATCTAAATATTATCTTAAATGACGTCTTATAAAATAAATAAATAAATAAATAAAATAAAATAATTGTAATACGCTTTTGTATAAAAAACGCATCATCTTGCAAAACAGCTGTGTAGGAACAAAACTGTTGAATAGTATCTTCATAAGTACATAGGAGTCCTGAAATATGACGTTGTGCGGCCACCAACGGGGGCGCTCGTCTGCGAACAATTTGAACACGCTCCCAGACTTCATTTTCTCTGGAATACGTGACTGCATTACTGATATGATTAACAGAACACACAATAAGTAGCCCGACTCCTAGTTTCTTCCTCCTATTTACGATTCAAGTTATGCTTGGGGACAGAAGCGTCATTTTAAAAGCAGTGTTTTGTGAATTACTTTTATGATATAGGTCGACAGGCAAGCAGACAACACATACAAGACCAGTTGTATTTAATTAAAACACATTAATCACGCAAATATAAATTTATCTAAGTAATAATTTTTCTTCTCATTGTATAAATGTAAAATTCATAATTGGCTGTTAGGTATGTTTTTGTTTTTGTCTGTAAATTTTATGTTGAAAGCTGTGGATTTTGGGTTTTTTGTGATAAATAAATATATAATTAAAAAAGTAATGTTATTAGTCCACTGATCGAAATTCGAGCATAATCTTTCGAAGTTGATGAAAAGTTTACTGGTTTCAAGTTTTTTTTTATTGATATCACTAAAGCTTGTCAATGACATAAAATCAGTTGTCAAGCAGAGAAGAAATTGTTTAGATGTTATAAAGATGTAATTAAACACATACAAGAACATCTAAACTATTCATTATTACAGATAAGATGTATAACAAGTAAATGATTATCATATTAGACTTTTTAGACCTAAGATAACTAAGTGTCTAATGGAGATAATTTTACAAAATGCCAATGTGTGTAATTGTTAGTGAAAATTTGCCAGATAAAATCAGAGCAAAACAACCCGCCTGCAAGTACGAACGTGTCCGGCATACGACCCGACATCTTGAGTTGATGAAAAAACTTTAGCATTTTGTAGTTCCCTAAGAATAGACTTTCCCGTTGGTTGACGGCGTTTCTTGTAGACTTTTCCGCCACAATGAGGTGCTGTCATAAAGCACCATCTGTCGACTCCAGCCGTTATTTTTGAACCGTGATAAATGAGGTAAAATGTATAAAAAATAATCTTTTAAATTTTACTCGCAGCCGTTCTGAAATTTTCTACAGAAAACCTAGTTTCAGTTTACTTTTAATTTTGGTTAGTTTACCTTTAATTAAGTTTACTTTTGACGTGCTTTTAAGTGCTTTTTATTTAAGGCTAACTTTTGCTCGCGACTGCATGAAGCCGCGGCCTCTTTTTCTTAAGCGTTCAAAAATAAAAAAAATTAGAATATTTATTATTCACCCTATATTCTTTATCCCTATTCATAACATGTATGCGTAATTTCATGATTGACGGTGGAGTAGTTAAGGCGTGAAAGCCTTTCAAAAAATAAGGGATTATTTCCGTTGAGTAAAATTTGATATCTTCAGTATTTAGAGTGATTTTCCTAAAGATGGAGATAAAAAATTATATAATTTGCATATAGATAAAAAATTATCCCGCAGGAATCTTGACATTTTTCCAGGATATAAAGTATTCCTATAATAAACTACCTATGTGTAAAATTTTATCCAAAATGAGAAAAGTAATCACAGTTATAAATATCAAGTTAATATTTAGGTTGATTCCCTTTAAAATGTGTACTGAAGTGATCTATTAAAAGTTGATTCCCGATCGTGACCAAGTAGTGAATGGAGGCATTTAGCGCGAATCGCGCAAACACCTATTTGCATAAATCAATTGTGAATTGTGAATTGTTTGTTTCTTTTCAGTCTTTTCTTACAACTATAATGATATTTAAATGGTTTAACCATTCCTTATTCATATGCTTATTCAGTGTAGAAATATTTTTAGAAAGAATTCTTATTACAATTAAATTGAGTATAATCTTGTCCTTGAAATTAAGTTTTGAGATTTATCCGTGTATATTTCGAGAATGATGATACACTCAAAAACTATATTACCGATTTTGAAATGTCTTTCACCTATAGAAAGTTACATTATCAGCATAGGTATTTGCTGTATGCAAGTGTAGGTATTGTATGTTTCTATGTTCCTCCATAACTCTTAGCGCCTCTTTCACAAACGTCAAGTAGGCCAAACTGTCATTTAAATTCACTGGTAACCGGGGATAATGGAGCTGATATACCTTTGTTTGTGCGATAAACGTCCCAAACATTAAATAGAAAATAAAAATAAAAATCGGCTACCGAATGATGCAGTAAACCGAGTGCATAATTCAATATAACAGAAAATGATTTCTTAAAGTAACTCATCAACACTTTACATGTAGTTTGTGAAAGAGGCCCTTAAACGAATTAACTGATTTTCATGAATCTTGGTAGGACGCAAGATAGGCTACTTTTTTCTTTTTTAACGCGGACGAAGTCGCGGGCGCCAGCTAGTGCAGTAATATTATTAGAAGTACAAGATGTTGATGAGCCGTCGAGTCGACAGTGTTGCCACCGCATAAATTGAGCAGACTCCAAGTGAGCGGATGTGATAAGTAATCAGATGTGGGAGGCGTCGCCGAACGAGATTAGATCCGGTATCGAGCCAGATTTATAGCTTACGTGCCTGTCGCTGGCTCTATTCAATTATTTCTACACTGTCTCACCCATAAATAAATAAAGTTACACACTTGAGCGTAACTCTTTGCCACTCTGCTCACCATTTGTAATTCAGACTAACACAGTGTTTTCTTCTGTATCTTTCTGAGGGTCTGTTACTAGATTAATAATGGTTAATTAGCAACCTCATAGTCGAAGGCTGCTAGTCTACTCGCGCACACATCTATACTAATATTGTAAGGAAAAAATATTTGATTGTTTGTTTGAATAAATCGAAACTACTGGACCGATTTGAGAAATTCTTTCACTTTTGGGAAGCTAATATTATCAGCGAGTAACATAGGTTATATTTTATGAAGTTACGCTGACGAAGTCGCGTGCAACGGCTAGTATATAATATCCATTTATATTATAGATAACATTTATTTAGGTAAAAACAGTCACATAACTTATCTTACAAAAATAAAAACAATAAGACCTATATTACCATTCCAACCAACACACAAGTAATATAAGCAGGGCTTAATTGCTATATAAAACAGTGATATTCCACAACCTGTATAACAGAGGTTTTCAATTACAAACACATCTAATGTATTTGAAACACTCGCCCCTCAACGGTACAGTGAAACCAATTGTCATATATCTGGCAGATAATCAAAATTGTAATCACATTTCTAAACGCAACCTCTGGCAACCTCAACACTGAAGCCAATGTAGGTACTTACTGGTTACGTACTTGTTACGCCAATGTACCGAGGATCGTATTCTAGATTAAAACAATGGATCCCAGTATAATAAGTTTTCATGGGATAATATTTCAACTTTAGTGTCTGAACTACATGATGATTTGAAACCATTTAAAACTTAGTTCCCTATAACTTAAGGAAATAGGACTTATTTAAAAAAAATCATAGAATAAGTTATGCTGTAATAATATAATTTATTATCATTACTAAATATACCACGTAATTGTAAAACGATATCATTTTTAAAATTATTTTTATTTGTCCGTTTAATTATTGATTATAAGCTTAGTATTAACAGAGCTTATCAAGCTCTATTAAGTTGGTTCTAAAATAAAATTAACTCTATGAACAAAATATAAAGGCAAGTTTAATAAAATTAAAAGTAATTTGTAAGAAAACTCAAAATTATGTGATAATGTAAAGTTTTCCATCTTTTAGAATGTTATAAGTTTGCTTCCAGTGGGAGATTTAGCTTAGGTAATTTCTCTCAGAGTTTCTAAAGCTGTTTGGAATTTTTGTGAGGGTATTTTACAGGTCATTTGGTATAAGGTAAATTACTTAAAAAAAATTTACAGTTTGTTAAATTGTGATATTAAAAATTAAAAATAAAATCTTATGAACACTCACGGCAGGGATATTTTAATTAGTAATTTTAGCATGGCTCTCGTGTATGAGTCTATGTGAGGTGTGTATGAGTCATGAGTGTACGCTCAAAGTTTCAGTAACATTGGCAAATGTTAAATTATTCAGTTCGCGAGCCTCGCGCTCAACAACTTCTGCTTAGGGAAATTTAAAATGTTTAAAGTACGAGTACGAACTCACGTTTCGCATATTTAAACGTCAGAAATCTGCACGGGACTTCTTGTGGGATCCACTGGATTTGGGCGAAGATGAGGGATGATTTCGCCTACTACATATTATTTAACATTAACCGCGACTAAGTCGAAAGAAAAGCAAGTTTATAAATTTGTTACTCTGTGGAATACTAAAATTCTATATAATTTTTTTTATTTTTATAAAAGATACTTTTGCGAGGTTTCTTTATAATCTTTACATGAAAGTTCACTAAGTATAATAGTGGCAGGGCACAAGGCATTGCCAGTTGGCAATAAGAATTGCGAGAGGGTACAGTACCATCTCTTTTGAAGCGACGTGTGTGCTGGCTGGTCACAATTCTGGTGGCAGTGTATCGAGAAGTCTCATACGCGTGGTTTTAACGTCGTAGACGGTCGTCAGGTTGAGAAGACACTTCCAAAAGATCCTCCTCCAAGAATGGAAAGACAGTTGGCGGAGCCTAGTGCGAGCCGCCCGACGATAAGTCAATCGCCCCCCTCCATAGAGGCTAGCGAAGCGGCACGGGGCTCACATTCCCGGCTTATGCAGGTGCTCTCGGGGTTCATACTATGCACATGGAATAGATTTCATTACTACTCCTATACTTCATTACATGAATTTTCGCCTAAGTAACCTAGTTACAGAAGGAAATAAAATGGAAATTTTCATAATGAAAAAAACTTCAATACATTAACATCAATCAATGGACATCATTTTTAATCCGCTCCACGATCCTTGACCTCCTGCACAGCGCATTTCGCTTGGTAATCGATATAATTTAAGAAGAAATGTGTCTTGTGATAACATTTTAGATTAGTCCTGAGTATTACTTAGTAAACAAATATACATATTTTTTTAATATTCATAACATTCTAATAGTGTTATAAATACACGTTGTATTAAAATCATAATATTTTAACGTGAAAGTTCCCAGCGTTACATTTTTCGTCTCAATATTTTATAGCCGTATTTATGCAAGGTGAAGCATTTCCATAATATTTACGAACAAAACCTTTGGAGCAGGTTTCAATCAATTTGGAACGATTTTGTAGGTTTTCTTGTAAAGAAACCATAAGGGAACGTTTTGTTTTTTCATTACAAAATTATTGCGTTGATTCCTTTCGTTATACTCGTAATTATAAAAGTTCTTAAAACATTTCTGGGTATTAATTCGTAATGAGATATCACATTAATCCTTATGTTATTAGGCATTTTATTTTATACTAGCTGCTGCCCGCGACTTCGCCCGCGTAACTTAGTAAATTATATACTAAAAACCTTCCTCGAGAACCACTCTATCCATTGGTGAAAACAGCATGAAAATCAGTGCAGTAGTTTTTGAGTTTATCGCGAACGGACAGATGCGGCGGAGGACTTTGTTTTATAATACGTAAGGATTACTTTGCCATAATATTAACTTTTACATTATAACATAACCTTCTTATACGAGTAATATGACGTCGTTGCTGTCAGTAGAAAAATTTTATTATGCGCCTTTTTCACCAACCAAAATATACCTTTGTTTTTACGGTAAAAGTCCCAAACATTAAATAGAAAATAATTAAAAAAATTCGCCTATCGAATGATGCAGTAAACCGAGTGCATAATTCAATAAAACATAAAATTATTTTTAAAAGTAACTAATCAACACTTTACTTGTAGTTTGTGAAAGAGGTCCTATATCTAGTACATTAACGTTATACAATATTTTATTTATACCAATTAGCCTTCTGGCCACGAAAATGTGCGCTGAAATCTTTGCAGTTACGCTTATTTTTAAAAGCTCACTTTTATTGAAAACATGCTTCCAAAGGAACCAGCGCTTCTTCGGATCAGTGACGTGAAAAATTATGAAAATATGAAATTAGTAGACGAAACCTTTTACTTTGTTTACTCGGTTTATATAATACGTGTAATATCAAACAAAGACTTGAATTAAGATAAGATAATAGTTAGCGTATAATTTTCCCAAGGGTTGATTATCGCTTGGAATTTTATTACAAAAAACATAATATGCATGAGTGTTTTAAGAAAAATACTGATTTTGTGAGCAATTGTGTTCAGCTAATGTAAAGATTTTTTGAAAAACAATTTTTTTTTCAAATATCAGTTAATTCGTTTAAAGGCCCCTCTTTCACAAACTTCATGTAAAGGGTTGTACTTACTTTTAGAAATCATTTTCTGTTAATTTTTTTTATTATTTTCTATTTAATGTTTAGGACGTTTACCGTACAAACAAATGTATATCAGCTCCATTATCCCTGGTTACCGGTGACTTTAAATGACAGTTTGGCCTACTTGACGTTTGTGAAACAAGCGCTAAGAGTTATGAAGGAACATACATAGGTACATCATACAATACCTACACTTACAGATTTATTATTAGTAGGTATTGATTAGAATATCTTATTATCTGTTAAGTTTTTAGATTTTTTGAAAATTAATATTTGAAATTGTGAATTGTGAATTACATTAGCTCTGAACCGATTCATTGTTGTGTATAATGGAGGCTCGGTTACATACGTAACCAATATAAGTGAACCAAGTTGGCCTGTTGCCGGCTGGCAACAGACGACGTGTTTCAACACTAAATCTAAACCCCTATGTCCTATTATTTATGTAATGAGAACATAACAATATAATAATTATAATACATTACAATCAAACGCTTTCCTAAGCAAAACAATTAAAGTACTGAACTAACTTGAAACAACAATTAACAATGTTTTGTTAATCAAAACAATTAAAGTAAAATTTAAATTACATTAATTTTAATGTTTTACATGTTATAAATAAACACAATTAATGTTTTTATGGCTGTATTATGAAGAAATACCGAAATATGGTAAATTCTTTCAGTGTTCAAGTAACGACACATTGGTCTTGTGGCTAGTAACCCAAGCTGTTAACCTAACGGTCGCGGGTTCGAATCCCGCTAGGGGCAAAATGTTTATGTGTTAACATTTACCTTTGTACCTGTCATGGATGTTTGTATTCATAATATGTATGTATTTACAAAAAAAAATGTAATCAGTATATCGAACTGTCTGGTATCAATAATACAAGCCAAAAGTTGCTTAGTGTGCATAAATACAAAACGTCAATGACTCAGGTACAAAGGTAAAATGTTAACACATAAACATTTGCCCCTAGCGGGATTCGAAACGTGTCGTCATCTATCTATCTATTACATATTACATTTATGAGCTAAACAAAATATGTCATAGTTTCTAGAATATAATTGCAGAATAACCGCAGGCTGTTTGCAAAGCGCCATTTTAATTATGTTGCTACTGGGTTATTCTGTTCGAATTCGCCGGCTGTTAATCAAGGTCGCAGCTTTTGTTAATGAGTGTACTCCAGTACGAGATGTTAAATTATGTAGACGAGTGTATGACAATGTGGAGCCAGCAAAGCACCAATTGTAATTAAACTGGTTAATTGTTTTTGAATTCTTAATCGTTTGCTGTGTATTTGTGATTCGTACATTTGGGGAAGTGAAATTGTACTCAATACTCAACGTATAAAATATATATGCGTCACATAATACTAATGATATTAATATAATTTTTTATTGCAGTAAGCTAAAAGTCTTTAATGATATTATAAATATTAAAAGTCTAAGCAGTGATGGCAGACTCAGTTTCACATGTATCACTGGTTTATTATAGCATACATTATGAAATGTATAATTAACTCATTTATTTATTTTTCGATTACTAATCATTTACCAATGATAAATAACATTACAAGATTAAAAATGTAATGCAGTTTAATTTCGTTATAAATCCATATTTGATAAAATTAACGCACGTAAGGCTTACTAATGTTTCTGGTAGAACGTGTTGCAACTTCTAGAGCAGTTACTTATAGACTGTTATACCCTACTGTATTCCCCAAGGCAAATATTATATTCCTGCACAAATCTGCATATTTACACTTTTGATGATTACTCACATTTCTAATCTTACGTGTCTAGAAGATTCGTTAGGCTGAGCAACAATTTTGCCAATTACTATAAGGACCCCATCATAATGGCCTCGTTTTCACAAGTAATATTTAATTAAAATTGAAAATATAAAAAAAATCACATAAATAGAACTGGCAATATTCTTTAGAAAATGGATTATTTTAAAAATAAAAAAGTACATAATATTTACATTTGAGTTATTAACAACGTTAACGGTATTCTGCACGTACATTGCAATTTATAGTCTTCATCGAGTGGATGGATAAATTAAAATGTCAGTGAGGATACTCTTCAACCAATTATGAACCTTATCTTTATGAGATAAAACTCAAAATCAGTTAGCGTCCACAACTACAGACCGTAGCAATCATTTGACCAAAATGTTCTCTTCACGCACGTTATTTATTTAAATTTATATCCCCGAAATGACATTCGCTTAATCGCTGATAATCTCTTTTCGGTATTTTGTATATAAATTTCGTTTGTACACTTTGTGATATTGGATTCCAGAAGCCTTTAATAACCATAACACTGTTGACAAATTAAATAATTAGTGTTAAATAATTAGTGTGCGTGATAGCAATAAACGAAGGGTACAGTAATGGTCATGTCAAAAATATCTGCTTTTCTAACCACCGATCTTGGGAATAGCCAAGATCCGGAATAACCAAGAGTTGCCAGTGATGTCATAATATGGCGTTGAAACGAGGCCTCTAACTATGGGCCCCGTTAGGAAATTCAACGTCACTCAACGAGCTATGGAGGGGAGAGACTCCGTCACAGATCTTCGGAAATGCGCGCGGCCCCGCTAGATATGGCACCGCTAAAGAATAGAGCGTGCCTCGGAATTGTCTAGCTCGACAATTCAATCACGTGTTTCGTCACGAACAACAAGCGAGCGAACAAATGCTATTGGTCCGGCAGTTATGTGCGCGACCGTGGGTACGCCGGGTCGGTTTTCATTGTGTGCTATTTGTACGTGAGTGTGCGTAATTTTAGTGACACGTTTGTTTGTTCTAATATGCCATATCTCTAGAGGGGCGGCCACGCGCAGTTCCGAAGATCTGTGGGATTCGTACAATACGAAAGTTACCGAAATAGCCGGCCATTCAGCAAGTGGTAGTGGGCAGAACACACAAGTTGTTGTTATATGTTATTTGTTAATTAGTTTATTTGTTTTTCTTTTTTGTTTTTCTTACCTATTTGTATGTTTCCCTAATATAAATAAAATATAAATAAAAAAATAGTATATGTAGAGCAGACGGATGACATGATAACATCCTGATAAGGGCCGCGGGTCGACGGTGGATCTAGGCTGTATCTGACCGGTCCTTTTGAAAAGTTATGTGGTGGCCTATGTCCAGCAGTGGTCGTCCTACGGATGAAAGGATAACAATGATATTCTGTAAGGTTATGACGTAATTTTTTTTTGCAATTTGTCGTTTAACGAATTGACTAGCGAAAAAATGAACGGGGAGTTTGAAATACGTAGCTCCCATAAAACAGAGAAACAAAATGTTCGAGCAAAGTTGAGGCGAACAAAGCGCGCTCAACATTCTTCGCACAGGGCGTTGTAATTGTTTGTTTCTGGCAATAAACGGTCGCAGTTAAAACATTAATTCGCGGGTTTACACAAACATCTCGTAAAGTAAGCGCGGTGAATTATATTGGGGCAGGTAAATCGCGTTAACGAGTTAGCCGGGCTCCGAGCCCGATAAATAACCGCTGATAAAGCGGAATGTCGCCGCTTCTTACTAAATAAATCGCCGGAAAATTGGACGTATCTCAGTTATTTAAATCGGTGGCGGAATATGGCGCCGGGACCCAATTGTCATAAGAAGCAATTTGTACCATTTGTATATGCAGTTTGCCACTCTTACCTAACCTGGACTAATAATGTCCACTCACAGTCAAGAATCAACAAGATATTTGTTAACATTTTATTTTAACAAATCTTATTTAAGATTCTTCAAAAAAGCCCAATTAAAGGCTTCTTTTTCTTTATTTATTTTTAACTAAATTATACCAGAAAACAAATTTTAAAAATGTTCAATTTTATATTAAAATATAAAATTAAAAAATATTCACAATGATTTCGACATTTTGGAGATTAGTCAAGTTGACCGTGTCAGTTGTATACATTACTAGCTGGTGCCCGCGACTTCGTCCGCATTGAACGATGAAAGGTACCCTATGTCCTTTCTGGTGTCCCAAAAAACGTGTATGCAAAATTTCATGGTGATCGATTGAGTAGTTTTTACGTGAAAGCGTAACAAACAAACAAACTCACATTCACATTTATTATATTAACTAAGGATTAGAAAGAGACATGTATTTCGTTCCCATGCTACGCAAACTACGAATCTTGCTACGCATGTTCTACGATATCGCTTCTATATTATGGTTTCTATCCATACTAATATTATAAAGAGGTAAAATTTGTATGTAGAAGGTAATCTTCGAAACTATACACATCCAATTTCAATTAGAATAGAATTTCAGGATGAAAATATATTCCAGATGGGCACCAGCTATCTAAAAATAAAGATCCGACGCTTGGCAGAAGTAAATATGTCAGGTGTCAATGTATGCTGGCTTGTATGTAATGGCTGCTGTCAATGTATGTAGTTTATATCTTTTATTTTTTCAACGCGAATGAAGTCGCAGGCACCAGCATTATACAAACCCAATTTTAAATGTTTTATAGTAATTATTAGTACAAGTGCGTGTCCTAAGTTAGTAAGGATAGTCTCCAGTTAATTGCCATAAACTAAATTAAAGTGATAAAATCTCTGAAGAAGACCGCTTTGATTTATGGCTCTATGCTCCGAATATGCTAAACACAGCGACGTACTTTTAAAAAAGCAAGCTTATATGAATCTGTATATAATCTATGGCATATGTATAGATTTTTTTAATGTTAAGTTTGGCAGACAGGCTGACGGTTCACTTGATGGGAGGTGGCTACCGTAGGCTCTGATTTTAAGTATTTAATTTAAAAAAAAAATCTGATTCTTACATATTTTTCGGCTATGGTAGGTACAGGACTTTCAATACCATTTTAATGTCGTTGTTTTAAAGAAAGTATATTATGTTTGTAGTAACTTAAAATTTAACGAGAAAAACGGAAAGGCTTAAAGTTATTAAAAAAAAGTAGGAATTTGTAAAACATTAAATTAAATTCTCTTCTCTGATAAGATTCTGACTTTTTTTAAGTCATGTGTAAAGTTTGCATTAACTAGTCCAACCAAAATCTTTTAGCCTAGACCAATAAGTGCTAACAGCACTACACTGAAAAGTACTTAATGTGGTATTAATATAACCATTTTCACCGATAACCGTCAAGTGGCTGCCACTTAAGCACTGTCAGCGTTTTCCCACCATCCATTTGGTTTTCTATGTTTAGACCGTCCATTTAAACATTCCCGGTGCGATTGTCGGTAGACGTAGCGACAATTAGCATCGCACAAAGCCTCAGCAAAGTCACAGCCGCCGTTTCTGTTCCCTGACACACGTCCATTAGACAAAGGGACTATTTCGCAACTCGTACAGAAATGTTGAAGGCGCTTTTCAGTTTACAAAGTGAGCTAAAACGTTGAGATAACGCGAAGGACAAAGACCTATTATGCTTCTAAACAATAAGACCGACTCTAAGTCCAAATGGATTTCTTTCAACTTTACAACTTTGCTAATTGTACTCCCTTTGTTCGTCCCACGTTGATGTAATTTAAGATGTTTTTCTCCAGTCGTTAAGAGTCTCGCTTATGAGTTTAGCTATTCTTGTAAACGCCCAGTTACTTAAGGACTATAACAAACTATGTCACTGTGACACTATAACTATAGCAGCATAAAAGTTTTAATGAATGTCATTGGCTTAATTGGGTCAGAGTATAACTTATACTTTAAAAATAACAAGTATACTGTACAAAAGATAAATATTGTGAGCCTTTTCTCACATTACATTATTTTAACTAGCGACCCGTTACAGACATACAGACAGTGAATAAGCGATGTCAGAGCCCATTTTCTTATCATCATCACTATCCCTATCCCAGTCGCTTTGTTCTTAATCCTACTTTAATCGGAAGCGCACTTGCAGCACTTGTGACGTTGCTTGTATTATAGGCGACGGTAGCCACCTACCATCAAGAGGACATTCACCCTGTCTGCCAATATTAACATTATAAAACACATAAAGATAACCCAGTCTAATGACAAATTTTATTCCTAACATAACACAACGTGAGTAAAAAAAGTTCAAAATTTATAATATTGCCAATGACTTCTATATTACTTCCTAAGGACAAGGCTAACGCTCCTAGTACGTGGCACCGACGCGCCGGTGTCAAAAACGGAAATTGACACCAATGACGGGTGTTCATTCTGTGCGTAGAAAGATACGAAAATGCCTACTTACCAGTGATATGTCCAACCAACCAACCAACGTATTAAGATGGAAAACAAATAATTTTTAGTAACTAGATGTGCAAATTGGAGGACCATTTTTTTTGTCACTAGTAGTATGGTAAGGGCGAATCTTGTCTTGTTTAACATATCACTGAATATTGCATACACTGTCTTGTTTATTGCAAGGTCTAATGTGTCTCCTGCGGGTAAAACTACTTGTCCGAAAAGTCATCCCACTAGTTTTGCATAGGTTACCAAAACGATGCAGCATAACTGGCCCATAAAACTTCAATCTGTTAGCTGCAGCGTCGCTACAGTAATTTTCCAGTCTCGTGTAATAAATGATCATAATAACAATAACTAGCTTATATAAACAAGTTGGTCCCTAAATTATGGACTCGCATACAACTCCGGTATTGTACACCGGGGCCGTAACAAAAGTCGGCTTCGGCTCTTATTAAGCTAACAAACTTGTAGACGAACTAATTTTGAGTTAATGGCCTCCTAATACTCAAGGAGCCGCTCCTTGAGTATACACCAAACTACTTACTCAAACTACAAAACATACTCGTAGTTTGTAATCACTTTCTTTTGGCATAATTAATGTCGGGTTTCATAGCTTAATTTATTTGATTGAATTCTTTTATTTGCGTCACAAATGCCAAAGCGGCACATAAAAAGAACGCCTTTGACAGAATCATGGCGGACTCTTGCCTTCACGCGTCAATGGTAAAAGGTAGTAACGATCAACTTCTACTATTTCATTTTAAACTCTAATGGGTTGACGTAAAGTCACATTTCTTTAAATTACGTAATTATTATTATGTTTGTTTTGTTTTAAATGACAGTTCATGCTCTACGCATATGTCACTTTTAAATGTTCCATAAAATTCTTAGTGTTTTGTATGGCACGCGGGTTCCATGTTGTAGTAGTTTGATGTTTCCCAATTAACTCTGTAGGTTATACGTCAATTGAATTAAGAGGAGGATGAGAAATGACGTCACGTCATAAATAATAACAAACGGCAGTTTATGAAGTGACGTAGGTAGTCATATATCATCCAAGATCGCGGTGACAGCGCGGGTTGTAAACACTAAATTGACAGTCTAAAACTAATATAACTTACGAGTGTGAACACGCGACGAACGACGGGTCATGTCGTAGCAACACTAGAGATCGCAACTAGTAGGTCAGAATAAGTAGAATCAGAATAAGTCAGAATAGTAGGTCAGTATACAACATGGAATAATATATTTGATATTATTTCAGTTTTCATTTATTTGTCTATATAAACTTGTACAAGGTCTTGTAGATGTAGATATAGATAAACGTGTAAGAAACATAAGAAACCTCAATCGTTCTCTTTACAAATAATTCTTCAATTAGGAAAAAGATTTTAATATTAATATTAAATATAATCTTCAATGTGAAGATACTGATTTTGAACGAAAAACAGTCTTTTATCATGAATTTATGCCAAAAATTTAGTTTTAACTACATTATATTAGGCCTTAGTAGACAATTTTATTACCATAAATATAATTTGAATTTAGTTTTGGACACTTGCTGTGCATCCTTTTGGTAACTTTATTGTAGTAAAAAATACAATTCACCTACGAAATTACCTTGTATTCAATAACCGAGTTTAAACTGTGAAAGTTACTCTTTCCTTAATTTTTAACAATATCATTATGAACGTACATCCTTACATACATCCTTACATTATCCTTACTATCTGTCTGTTTGCGATAAACTCAAGAACTACTGCACCAACTTTCATGCTGTTTTCAACAATGATATTCTCGAGGAAGGTTTTAGTACAGTTACGCGGGCGAAGTCGCGGGCAGCAGCTATTATTTTCATAAATCTCAATTCGTTCTGCATCGTATACGTGGCAGCCAATCTAGCGGATGTAATCACTCTTATTTCTTGTTCTCTGAATTCAAAACTACGTATTAAGAATTAACTGATATTTGAGATGATAAACTATACTGTTTGAGTAAATGTACGTTGATAAATAATTTATAAACAGCGCTGGGTGTTGCCGAGAGTGGCGTCGCGAAGGCAATCTGTCACAGATGTCAACGCGTCTGTCAAATATATTGTATTTGTAATGTATGTGAGGAATTCAGATTGGTCAAATGAGCTGCCAGCTCGACTTCAGGACGACTGTCGTCTATAAGATGCAGAAGTGACATTCTTCATTTTGTTGAATTATTTTAAATATTTAGTTGATTTGTGTAAATTTTTAAGGATAGTTTACTAGCTGACCCGGCCTGACTGTTTTTATTGCCATTTTTTTTGCTATGGGCCACCCTTATCACTTAGGGGTATAAAAAATAGTTTACGACTTATTTACAGACCTACCGAATATGCACAAAAAATTCATAAAAAATCGGTTAAGCCGCTGCGACACGAAAATTTTATATATATAGAATATAGATACTAAATGGCATCATAAACATAGTTAAAACATTTTATTTGAGGGCAGGATAAAGCTATAGTTTTATACGAAGACTGTTATGAACTGGGCTGGGTGGCCAACTCTCGGCAATAATAATCCCTCACAGCGCTAATCGTGAGCGATATTATGTTTCGTATATGGAAAAGTAAAACCGAATACTGCTGTTAGTATAGTACAGGAAAATTTACTAACAAATCAAAACTCGAGTCTCCCAGGGGCGCTTTTTTATATAAGTTTCTACAAGACATCTAATATCGATGGGTGAAATAAATTTTCGAATTAAACCTGGAAAAGTTAGAAAAAAAGTTTAAGACAAATATTAAACAGGATTTTGTCTTACATAAAAAATATATACAGGGTATGGCCTGTAATAAGAGCAATAAATTAAAATATGACCCTTTAACGAATCAGTAATTAATTCCAAATGGTTATTTTCTAACAAAATTATTCGAGCCAGCAATCTACTACTAACAGACAAAATGAGTCCAGTCGGAGTACTTGACATTGACATTTACAATTAGGTATTGTAACTTTGGATTACTATATCTCTGAGTATAAGCACTTTGGAGTATTATGATTAGGTTAAGGTAACTGCGTATACTCTATAGAATTATCGTTTTTTATTGCTCTTATTACAGGCCACACTCTGTATATAATTTTTTTCGCTAAAATTAAAATTTAATTATTGGCCGAAGGACTACAGGCCCAAATCATAGAAGCCAACATGCAAAATAATAAAGACATTTTTTTTAAGGCTGAAAGAAAATCAAAACTGGTACTTATGTAGGTTAAAGTCATTATATACAATTTAAAATTCAACAGTTAACAATTAAGAACAAATGTTGAAGCGATAATTTCGTTAGGTCCAGAGTTCCGCCCGCTCCGGCGATGACGGGGTGCAAACGGCAAAATCGCATTAGTCTCCGAGTACCTACGAGTACAATCTCAACAATTTATCTCTTTTTATAGACCTATAAATTAGATTAACGATTTGACATTTTACGTAATTACTTAATACTATAGCTTAATTACTTATTTATTAAAGACATATCTGAATAAACATTTGAGCAATATTCCATTCGATCGTTGTCAGTAGTATTCATAATGTAATGGAAATTCTTATTTTATGGTGATAAATGTAAACTTTTGTCGTTTTATTTTACAAATTCCTAGAATAAGGGACGGTTGACGGTTGGACGTTACGAAATGGTTTTCTAGTCACCCTTACAATACAATTTCCTCTTCAATTCGAGTGTTACGAAGATATAGTCTTCACAATGGCCGTCTAGACCTCTCAGAAATATCTGCGCGCCCAGTTCTATAATATTTAATAAATATTCCTACAGAACTTTTGCAAGATTTTATTAAAATGAGTTTTTTTTTAATAGACGCACTCCGTGGAAAATGTCATGGCTAAATACACCATTTTGAGGTCCACTGGATTTCTTAATAATTTAAATAAGATTATTAAATGGCGAGGAAACGAATATCTATAACATAATTTACAATTAGGTACTCGAAATTGCTGTAATTAATCTAGATTTTTTTATATTAATGATGGCAGGCAGGCCCGAAATTCACCGAAACTGTTATTTTCGCACTCTGGTTGTTATTTCATGTTGGTCTCCCCTAAGACTAGAAATTAATAATAATGGTCAAAACGAAAATCAGGCACAAGCGGAATTTCAAAATAGCAGAAAATTTTCAGTCGAAAGGGAACTTATTTTTAAGTCACATTTCGACAAAGCTTGACAGCATTTCTATACAAATATTTGAGGTATTTCTCAATACACGATCTCGACTTTTTCGCTTCCAACGTTTGTCAACCTGTCGCGCGACACTTGACTGTCCTCATTTTGAGTTCACCGTGAAAAGAGCTCGCGTTGTCGCGGTATGTTTGAACTCAATAGAGGAAAATTGATGTATCATACTTTCATGCTAGTAGCGACGGTAATAATAAAAACTGTAGTGCTCTACTCAACACCTTGAGAAGTCACAAATGCTATCAAGAAATGTGTTATATTTCCCCGTCCCATTGTTCGTCGTTATTTAGATGTCACTTGTAAGGCAAGCTAGGCTATTTCAGCTTCAAAGAAATTGAGTGTTCTGTTGTGTGCCGGCTGTAAAAATGTGAGTTCAAATTGCCATTATATAATATAGGTTGTGCACCCGACTTCGTCCGCGTAGCTTTATAAAAGATAGCCTATGTTACTTGCTAATAGATAATGTATCATTCTACTGGTGAGAGAACTTTTAAAATCGGTCTAGTAGTTTTTGAGTTTATTCATTGTAAACAAAAACACAACTCCTTTCTCTTTATAATATTAGTATAGATTTATTGGAAGATCACTCTTACTATTTTGTGCTTACTTAATAGACATACATTATATATATTTTTTTATTTTAAAGCCCAAGATTTTTGATTTGCCGGTAATGATTATTTTGTATGTGTAGCATTTATTTTATAGCTAAATGCTTGGGCTGTCGGTCTGAAGACAGGAAATATTTATTTTTGTGAAAGAGAGGGAGTTATTTCCAATGTTAAATGGTAAGTTTATCTCGAAATGAACTCAAACCACCGTCGATGTTAGAATTGGTCCCCTGGTCGACGTTTCTCTCTGGCGAGATGAAAGGGAAGCATTAAATGGCTTCACCAATTCGCATTGTTAACCGCGTAGTTGGTCGGAGTTGTTTCAGATTCCTGGAACGGGCCATTGTTCACCAAAGCGTCAGTAATTCGTTATAAATCAACATTGAATAACGATCTACGTCTAAATTAATCACAGATTCATGTTAAACAGTTCTTTCAATAAAATCACCTATTGACGAAGGTAATATTAATGATTTTGGTAAGTGTCATCAACTGAACGGTAAGCCTGTCTGATGACCTTAACATAAAAAGTAATAACGCTGAACAAGGTTAATTAATTATTAAGAGACACATGGTTAAATCTGTTTATAAGGTTATGAAAATAACACGGACAAAACTTACACTGGAAATATCTTCACTATCTAGGAAAGCATTTATGGTAATGCCTATGTCCAGCAGTGTCCAATTGAAACCACCGAGGGGATAATGAATATTAAGGTTTTACAAGTCACTTTTCCTACATACAAACGTTTAAGGTTAATTACACCGCTGTTTTATGTTTAATTTACAAAAGTAAGCATGATACCGATTTATCTTGTCGTTAACTAAGTTTTTAGGCATACAATCCTTAAAAAAAAGTATTAATTTAAAAGATATGATCATTGAAAAATCCATATTTTAACACAAGTTTTAATGCAACTTTGAGGTTGAATAGGTCACTCTAGTTTACAAAAACTCCAAAATACTTTGCCCATAAACATTGATTAGTTATTCAAGAGTTGAAATAACTTTACACAAAATAGATATATGCAGTAGTTTTTTCATAAAAACCGTTAGCCCAAGGGTCTATTTGTGATTTTTTCTGTCCTCATATTTGGTATGAATCGATGTGCATCTCACTCGACTTTTCTTCCCCCGCGGGTAGTGGAGGGAAGGCACGCCCACACAATAAATGGTATCAAGGAGGATAAGAGTTACCTCTATCCTCCTTGAATGGGCCGGGCAGGGAGTCACAGTGTTGCCATTTATACGGATTTATCCGTATATGTACTCATTTTCAACTTCACATACGGGTAACAAACATACAAATATTTATGCGGAATTATATGTTTAAAAATATAAAATAATAATAATTTTATAAGGATACAATATAAAAAAATACAATAAGTAGTATTGTACATGAAATAACACCGCAAAACCTAGAAGATTTAGGCTTTATTCAATATAAAAATTGTACATAATAATAAAACAGATAGACAGGAAAGATTTACAATTTGACATGACAATACAATTAATATATACATCTCTATGGTTAGAGCATGCCATGGAGGTTAATATCACATCATTCTCCCACACTGTAGTCTTTCAGGTACCGTGGTAAAGAACGGATTCTTCCAGATCTCCTGGGAACAGGAGCCTCTGCAAGAGGTGACAAACTTTGCTGGAAGGAAATAGAAGTTTGAGGATCTTCACACCGAAGTGGCAAATCCGTTGGAGGAGAAGACATCAAAGCTTCTGTCCTAGGAGGCGTGTTTAGCGGAGTATTATAATTTGATGCAGTATCACTAAAGCTTGTATCTGGTTCCTCTTCCAACACTGATTCTAGAGTAGGCAAATCTATGATTTCACCTTCACCTTGTTGTCCAATAGGCGCAAGATGGCGGTTGGACACTGTAGTCTCTCTCCCGTCTTTGAGTTTAACAAAAGAGTACTCAGGGTTTGCCTGTAATATCTCTACTTCTTCTACGAGCGGCTGGTACTTGTTTTTGCGATCGAATCGTTTTATTAGAACGTGACCAGATTCGTTCAACCAGGTAGGTATCGTACTGCCATTAGGAGAACGGCGTCTATGTAAAAACATCCTTTCGTGAGGAGTACAATTAGTAGCAGTACATAGCAAGGATCGTATAGAGTGCAATGCCACTGGAAGGTATTGTTCCCATCTCTCAATAGGCGTGTCGTGTGATTCACAGGCCAGTTGTAATGCTTTCCAAATAGTAGAGTTTAACTTCTCCACTTGACCATTCCCTTGAGGATTGTAAGCGGTTGTTCTACTGGTTGCTATTCCTCGGGCGTTTAGAAACTCTTTAACTTCTGAAGAGAGAAATTGAGTCCCTCTATCCGAATGAACATATGCTGGCATTCCAAACATCATGAACAAATTGTTTAAATTTTTGATGACAGTCTTAGAACTGATGTCGCTACATGGGAATGCGAATGGAAACCTGGAGTATTCATCTATTACCGTAAGAATGTAACGGTTGTTAGTATTCGATGGCACTGGTCCTTTAAAATCAACGCTGAGCCGTTCGAAGGGAGATGTGGCTTTTATAAGTTTCGGTAAAGGGTCATCATTTTTATAATACCTTGGCTTAATTTTAGCACAAATTTGGCAGTTACGAGTCATTGTTTTAACCTCGTCGAGAGAGTACGGTAGATTCTTTGACTTTATCCAGTGATACATTCGTGTAACTCCTGGATGGCAAAGTGCTGTATGCAACGATTTTAGCTTAGATGTTTTCGTTGTTATCGTTGTAGCGCATGAGCATACACGTGATAAGGCGTCTGCAGCTCGATTATCTTTGCCTGGTCGATACACTATGTCATACTTGAACGGTGCTAATTCAAGTCTCCATCTTTGGATTTTTTCATTTTTGATCTTACTCGAGTGCTTTGTGTCAAACATGAATGAAACTGACTTTTGATCAGTAACAACCGTAAATGGCTTTCCTATAAGAAAATGTCGCCACTTTTTCAAAGATTCAACAATCGCGTACGCCTCTTTTTCTACAGCAGAATGATTTAATTCGCTAGCATTTAATGATCGTGAAAAGAAAGCTACGGGCCTCGCATCTTGACACAAAGTTGCGGCGATCGAATGTTCCGAAGCATCAGTCTCAACAACAAAAGGCAGCTTCTCGTCGATAGCACGAACAGATGACTTTGCAATTGTGGATTTTAAATTTTCGAAACATGATAGGGCGGCCTCATTCAATGGGAATTTATCGACATGAGCTAGCGGATGAATTCTTTCAGAAAAATTGGGTATCCATTTTGAGTAATGGGCATACATACCCAATGTCCTTCTAAGGGATGCGGTATCGTTAGGTGGAGGCATCTTCAATAAGGGTTGTAGTCTATCACTATCTGGTTTTATGATATGTTTTGGCCCTATAGTATAACCGAGTAAATTAATTATTCTTTGATCAAATTTGCTTTTAGAATTATTAATTGTGAGGCCGTATTTATCGGCAGCTTTCATGAATCTTTCTAAGTTAATATCGTGCTCTTCCTGCGTTTTACCACAAACCGTTATGTCATCAAGGTAAGCGTAGGTTCCTTTCAGGTGTTCCGTTCGTATCAACCAGTCTATCGTCCGTTGAAAACTGGCTACACCATTAGTTACGCCAAACGGGATGCGACGAAATTGATACAGATTTCCAGCTGCTTCAAATGCTGTATATGGCTTCTCTTTTACAAGTATGGGAACCTGATGGGAGAGAGAGATAAATAAATACGAAACTAAATAATCCAGCTGATGGACAAAACTGCCTAACAAGTATCTATTGCACCATTGTTTTGATTTCGATGTTAATTTATCAATTATTCATTTATTATAATTATTATTTAAAATCATACATTATCATTTTATTCCGTAGGTACTAATATTATAAATGCGCAAGTTTGTATGAATGTATGGATGTTTGTTACTCTCACACAAAAACTACTGAATGGATTTCAATGAAATTCACAACAATATAGCTTATACATCAGAATAAGACATAAAAAGATAAAAAGATATTGTGTGGATAAAAAAAAGATATTGTACGGATTGGGCGCCACTGTCGCGCGGCGACGCCACCGTCGTCACAGGGATAACTATGTCTGGCGTTACCACTCACATATTTCCTGCATTTCCTTGCAACGCGGACGAAGTCGCGGGCACCAGTTAGTTTTTAATAAATGAATCCTATGAAAACGGTTGTTTTTTTGCAATTGATATTTTTTTACAATAGAATACACAGTCATACGGAATTTATACGGATTTATTAGGGCCCCGAATATTACTTCGTATAAGGTTGGCAATGGCAACACTCTGTCATCTGTCAGCTAGACTGAGCTAGACTAGAGTCTATAGTCTACTAAATACATCGTAAATATTATATTTATCTAGTTATTTATAACGTGGCATAGTTTTTACGTAAAGACATTATTTTATTATTTAGTTAGGCAAGGCTGTTGTACAAGTGACTTTATATTTTCATATCACATTGACTCTCTTTGGACAATCTCGTCACATTGTACCAAATTACAAAATATAAAAATAATGGGTAAGTTTTATTACATATTTAATCTAATTTTTGTTATAATATATACATAATTTTTGTTATATTATATAGGTAAACTCGACAAATAAAGTACTTTATCACCCTAACATTATTTGTATGTTGTAGAATAATAAGGTCAGTTTTCTTTTGAAAATTCAAAGTGACAATTATGTCAATCAGTAATCAATACCTATATTTCAAATCTAAGGCCGGTTTCAGTGCTCTCCTGACCGACCGCGGTAGCAATACGCGTGCGTACGGTCAGGCGAGCTTTGTAACGACTTGTGAATTTTCATACAAGTGACAACCGCGTCAGTCGCACGGTCGGTAGTACGTATCGTCAGTACTGACCGTCAGGAGAACACTGAAACCGGCCTAAGCCTTAGCGAATTTTGAAATGAATGGAATTTGTTATCGAAACTGATAAAGCACTTTTCTGGTCGGCCATACATAATACACGTTGTCTGGGACACCAGAAAAGACATAGGGTACCTTTCATCCAGAACGCGGACGAAGTCGCGGGCACCAGCTAGTTATTTATAACTCGAGACGGCTGGACTGAATTTTATGATCGTTATTTTAGAGATGGCAACGCTATGCAAATCATACTAATTAATAATGATTATCATAATATAATAATAATGAGTATCATATTATCATAATATACTTATATTACTCAATCAGGCGGAAATGGCTGGATGGATTTGAATAGTTAGAGTATAATAATTATATCTTAGAGCAACGAATATTTCTTATCCCTGTAAAGATAATTTTCTCCTAGTATTTTTTTTAAATTTATGGTCCATAAATAATAAAATTCTTACAGTATAAATAAATAGGTATGTGCTGCTTTTATAGCTATATGCTTTATTTTATGAAACAGAACCGCAAAAGGATCGTCGTAATGGAGAAAAAAAAAACGCTTATACCTAACTGCTTCTCGCAAAATGTGTTGCTAAGCGCAAAACTCGAAAACGGCTGGACCGATTTTAATTCTGTTTTCACTCATGGATAGAGGCATAATCAGGGAAGGTTTTTACGTAAAAAAATGCACCCCGGGTAGCTATTTGTAAAATAATTTTAAATCAGGTTCTATTTTTCTAGAAATTTAAAACTAATTTTTATTTATATAATTCCTGTTTTAGATCAGCTCATGTAAACCATCCTGAGGCATATAAAGCAATTGTGGTTCAAGCAGAAACATACAAAGCATCTTCTTCCTCATGTTCTGCTACTGCTACTCAAATTCGTAACTAAATCCCAGTGTCTATGTAGTGTTTATTTTATTAATTGTATATTTTTAACTAATATATTTTTGTTTTAGGTCACATCAAAAATCATTTCTACAAATGGTGGTTCAAACAGACGTACATAATCAACCTTGTGTTTCCTCCTTCAAAGATATTATTCCCTCAGCACATGCCCCTTGTAAAGGATTTAGCTACTATAATATTCAGGCTCAAACTAACTGGGATGCATTGAAACTGACGCTTCTGTTTGTAACATCTCAAATTTGTAAGTATATATACAGACATTCTATGTAAGCAATGTATGGAGGAATCAAACAAATTAATAAAGTTTTCAAACTTGTTTGGGTTAACGGTTCAACCCGTTAACGATTTTTTAAGTATTTTGCGAAAACTTTAATAAGCACAAAAAGTATCAAAAACAAAAATTATCCACATTAAATTTTTAAACAAAATATGTTCTCTACATTATTTTGATTAGCTTGACGGTTTTTAAGTTACCGCCAGTTTTCAAACTTTGAAAGTTAGTATAAAAACTTTTATACTCTTGTTTAGAATTTTATGAGAATAATTTTTACCTTTGACACTTTTTTGTATGTATAACACCCGTATTCACAAATGATACTTGTCTAAGTAGCAATACTATACAAAGAACGCTATGCGTTACTCATATCAAGCCATCCCATTCAAGAAGTTCTTTACTATGTATTGAATAACGGCCCTGTGATTGGTTAATTTGTTGTGGCATACTTCACTCTAGTATTTGACAATTGATATTACAGATGTTAACTAATATTATAACCTGTATATGCCTGTATAATATTTTTCGTTTGGCGTTGCTTGTTTTATTTTTATTTCGGCGTGGGTATATGATTTTTATTATTATTTTATTGACCAAATATTAGTCAACCTACAGTCTCGACTGTAGGTTGACTGATTTTTATAAGGTCTCCAGTAATCATCTGTAAATAATATTATGGTAAATCATTTACTTCAATAAAGCTTATACTTTATTGAAACATTTTTTTTTAAGTCAATGTATTTCGTTATTATCTACAATAAATAATAAATTATATTCATATTATAATACAAATGTTTATTTGTAATTTTTTTTCCTAATTAGAGAGGTACAATAACCTGGAAACTCCCAAAAGCATAAAATCTTAGGGCCACTAGTAACTGATAAACAGGAGGTATTGGAAGACCTCTTTTGGTTAGTTTGTCGAGATTTTAACTAATCAGTGGCAGGAGCACGAATAGAACAATATTATCTTTTGAAAATCTATTCCGCCTCCTAAATTCATCCGCACTGTAGTAATCGAAAGGATTTTTGAAAACCACCTATTACTTTTTTGTACTTATTGTTCGAAATCCTACACTGATATAATTATCAAACTCCTCTTCGCTACTGTAATCCATTGGTTGAAAGTACATAGTTGATACAAATATAATTTTCAAATTGAATATAACCTGAAATAACCGACGACCATTCAAACTCCAACGATTATAACCTTGCTTTTGACATAAGCCGGGACACAATGCGTTCGCTAATATAGCTTGGGCCTCGGCGGCTACTTTACCTGTGCGTCGATTTTGACGGACACATAGTGTCGTTCATCACTCAAGTGCTGTTTATGAATTGATTCGGCCGTCCCTTTGCGTTTGTCAGCACTGTGAGACCTCATAGTATCACAAACTGTCGTATGTGACTATTAACCCAGTCACCCAAGACAAAAAAATCGCGTTAGGTCGCAAAAAATTGCACTGTTTTGATTTTTTGGGATGTTGTTAAGATAGATACCAGTAATGTAAAACCAAGTTTGCATTTTTTTTTCTTTTTGACAAGGGGAAATCTCATCCATGGATACCCACAGACCCGGGGTGGCCTGTGGGTTATGTCGGACATTAACCGACTAAAACCCTTTGGCGTTGGTATTAGGTGAGGTTCCTCCACCACTTCACCTCTGTGACTTCAATATTGATAAGAACCTACACATTAATATTATTTGCACATTATTATTATTTTATTATACTCAATTTAACTTGTCTCCCCCTCCAAAAGGGATCTATTACTTATTTACTTGATAACAAGTGAACTTATTGGCCCTACAGAGTTGTACTTGTGCTCAAATTGAAACTAAGTAAATGCTCTACAACTTCATTTCTCATAACTTTCCATGTAAAATGATATTTTGTTTCAAAAATTTCTAACTTTTTGGGAAAAATGACCCATTTTTGAAGTAGTGTATCTCGAGATCTGTTTGACATACAGAGCTGCGGTACACTCGAATTGTAGCAAAATTTATTTTCTTTAAGAGTGTCTAGGATGATTTTTCCATAGAATGCACTTTTCAGAAGTTATAAGAGAAAAACTGAAAAAAGTCTGAAAATTTCGAGCTTTTTCGAGCACCGTGCAGTTAGCACACAGGTCTCTCGAAACTGCAAACTTAGTTTTACACTACTGGTATCTATCCTAACAACATCCCAAAAAATCAAGACAGTGCAATTTATTGCGACCTAAGATGTCTTCAGTGACTGGGTTATTTATAAAAATGTATTTCTGCCTATTTCATTCCGTGTCTGACAAATATGACAATTTTAGTACTGTCAATTTAATTTATAGTTTAGTTTTTATGACAAGAGAATTAGCACCAATACCACGCATACATATCATAATAATTATAAAATGCGAACGAAAGTGTGTGATGATGATGATGTTCATATTTGTATTCAATCACGTATTGTATCTTACTCATCGGTATTTGTTACTCAATCACGTTAAATCAATAGCGCAACGAATATTTATTATCTCTGTGAAGTACCTAGTAATAAAATAATAACTCCATATGTGCTAATTTAGACTTTTTGTGTTTGTATTTTATATAACATTCATTTTTATGTTATACCAATGTTTATAAAATAAATAAATATGAAAAGTATTTTTCTTTTATTTACATCCTAATCAGGAAAATCAGGAAAATTAACCTTATTTCTATACTAATTTGTTTGTTTCTTTGCAAAGATTTAAATCTTTGTTTGTTTGCGTTGAATACGCTTTGAAACTACTGAACCGATTTGAAAAGTTCTTTCACTGTTAGGAAGCTACATTATCAGCGATGAACATAGCCTATGTTATATAAATTTTCAAAAAAATTAGAGATCCTTACTAAAACTCCAATAATGTAACCCAAGGTGTAAAAAAAATTACTTAAAATATTCCTTACATCGCGTGCGCTGCGAAAACTTTGCAGAACACATCAATATCTACACAAAGTGTCGCAACAGCATAAGTATTTATTTATTTAAAAAGGCTTACCAACTAAAGACATACTAAAATCACTATATACAACACTACTGAAAGGAACATTACAAGTATGAGTTTAAATTAAATGTCTTTATTATACCATTCCATTCGAACGATATCACGAGTTTAAAAATGTAAGTATTAGAAAAAAGTCGCGTGGCGTGGTCGCCGCTCACCCCAGACTATAATATGCGATGTAAGCGTCATTTATTTGTTAAATACCCGTGCGAAGCCGGGGCGTGCTGCTAGACTAGTACTACAATAAATTAGTGATAAAACACTCGCGGCAAACGTCCGCGTTCGACGAGATCTCGCAGTGTGCGTTGCCTAACAACGTCACAATACGGTCCAATTGTGTATGTGTGCGCGCTATGTTCTAACTGCTCATCATCGGTCTTTCTCTTTCGCCCAATTTCTGTGTGAAACAGAATGAATTTTAGCTACAGGCAACGATGAGTTCGGGCTGTCAACTAGTTACGCCTTAAGATCAAACCCTACTTTATGTGGACGTCAATTGCTTTGAAAGTATAATTAAAGACTTCGCTAAATTTCTTCCTTGTTGATAAGATTTCTCAATAGATTATTCAGGTCTCATATTGCCGAAACAACTCTTAGTAAAAGTAGGTCATAACCATTGAATGATCATGTTATCTCATTACGTTAATGTAACCGATGTCGCCAATGAACCCAAAATAAATTGTTATTGAATAATTCATGACGAGTATGAACCAGATGAGGTTGTATTATTCACCAGTGAAATGGAAGAGATTCGTAGCAACGGAAAAAGCCGAATGAATATTCATAATTCAGGAGAAGAGCACAAAACCTATTATTGAACGACGAAGTGCGCTTTACTGCTTCGAGAGGTTCCCACTCCATAAACATTGTAATGGAATCGAACGATCGAGGTGGAATTTAACTGCGGAGTCTTAAATTACAACTTTCAAATTAATTATAATCTCACCTTGTCAAAATTTTGACTCAAAATGAGTTCAATTCGACAGCTCAGAAAAATGACACTAAAAATAAAAAAAAAAAATAATTCGAATTCTTCAATGTTAATCTTTAATAAAAAAAACAGACAATTTAAATCTAAAATATTACTGAATATTGAACTATTAGGGCCTCTTTTACCATCTGTTAAGTAGGCTAACTGTCATTTAAAGTCACTGGTAACCGGGGATAATGGAGCTGATATACCTTTGTTTGTACGGTAAAAGTCCCAAACATTGAAAAAGAAAATAATAATAAAAATTCGCCTATCGAAGGATGCAGTAAACCGTGTGCATAATTAGTTACTTTTAAAATTATTTTTAAAAGTAACTAATCAACATTTACTTGTAGTTGGTGAAAGAGACCCTTAATGTTTTCGATTATTCAAGCGTCCAATGTTGTAAAAAAAAAAATATCGTATCAATTTCTTATTCCGATACTATGTTCGTATTTACTTGAATAAAACAATTCGCACCTTGCAATTTAGGAGAACGTTTTCTAACTGAATTGAACTCTACCTCTAGTAGTAATAAAATACAAAGAAATTGAAGACAGAAGTTACTTCTGCGTCTTCAATGAATATTGGACAACTAGAACTATCCAATACAACTGGATGCGCGTAACTCATAAGCGTATAGCGATTTGCTTAATACTAGCGTTTGGATTTTGTCATATTTCAACAGCTCTTATGTGTAGAATTAAAATAAAAAAAATATTATTGAAAAAATACCTGTTGAAGATTAAAGAAATATAAAAAAACAAATATACTTAAACAGGTAAACAGTTATTTACTCATTAGATAGGTTACAATGATACTTTTTTAATGTTCATTTCATTATAATATATTTTAAAAGGGTTTTGGAAAAAAAAATAGCCGAAATGATGACGATACTGATAGGAAAGCGTTTTTTATTTGTTTTTTATTTTTTATTAGAGATTAGTTTGCTCTTGGCCAACAAAAAGCTGTGTAGCAAGAATGAGGCCTATGATGGAGCGAGCTTACCCAGAAGATGCCTATTCACTCGAAATTCGAAAAGATTTGGGTTATATGAGCTCGGATATACAGACATTCATTATGAAATTATTTGAAAAATCGCCGCCCTCCGATCGCTTGCATCATTTAATAAGGCACCGTGAAATAGCTACTCTCAAAGAGAATGGAACACTGACTGTTGTTATATGAATTTTTTACTTCAATTGAAAATCGTTTCATTGGTATCGTGTTGGTTTAGCTTTTGTGTCGATTGCACCAATTCATCTAAAATTCGATTGGTTTCTACAATATTACAAATACAGGTTTACAAAGAAACTATTTGCAGGAAACCACAGTGAATAGCAGTTATTTATTAGGTTAAAGATAGTAAGCTAGTTAGGTTAAGATTAGGTTAAGATAAATAGCTAAATATAGTAGGTAATAGGTGTAGACGAAATTTGTATTTAGAAAGAATCTTCACCAGACTGCTTTATATCATAAAATTTTAAGAGATCGTGAAGAAAATGAAATAACAGGTAAGTTATATATTAATTAATAATATGTACACAAACAATCCTGAGCTTTCGAACGTTGCAATAATAGTCAAACGCTTGACAGTTTGCTATGCAATTTGTATAGTTAAAGAAATTGTAATCATTTTATTTTTAAACTAGCTGGTGCCCGCGACTTCGTCCGCGTTCTCTATAGCCTATAGCCTTCCTCGATAAATGGACTATAAAACACGAAAAGAATTTTTCAATTCTAACCTACTTCCTGAGATTAGCGCGTACAACCAAGCAAACAAACAAACTCTTCAGCTTCATATACCTATTAGTATAGATTACAATAACTTTACTTTCATAAACTATCATCTGATTTTGAAAACTACACAAAAAAAAATTGTTAATGTACAGATTGAACAGTCATGACTATTTTACTATTGTATCCAAAAAAGTTAACCGAAAAGGTTGTATTATGACAAAAATATTTACGTAACAATATTATTAAATAAGGTAAGGCTTGTCGACAAGTTAGCTAACAAGTAACCTCTCTGGAGGACTAAGCTCACAAAGTATTACTAATAAGACTAGACAAGGACTCGTTAAAGTTTTCGAGAGACTTGGCAGCGACATAACGACATAAAGCAAGTTCCTCTCAAAACTAATTTTAATATTGTGTGTTTTCTGTATTCCTCACGTATTATTGTAACGAGCACAGTGCATGACAAAATCGAAACCTAAAAGATGATAAAATCTAATTATTCTTACTTAACATCTACATATTACCAAAATTTATAAAGGAATAAAACTAATGAACAATTATAAAAATTTATTACTTTAACAAACAAATCTTTTCATGCTAATATTTGTTTATTTAAACAAAAACAGCTTCACAAATGAGTTACTAGACGAGCAAGCTATCTTGTTTCCCCAAAAGTTCGAATCACATTCATAAACCCTTTAAGAAATGCTAAATCTTTTGGATTTAGATCTAAACTATCATGGCATGTTATTTAAATTTTTCAATAGCAATTTCAATTTTCAAATTTTAATTATATTCATTTATTCTCTTCAATTTCTCTGAGTCCGCTGGCAGCGATACTTCTCTCAGTAAATCAACTTTGCTATAGGCTATAACTTTGCTATAGAAATGAGGTAATGCAACCAGCATGCATTCCCGCAATAGATATGACATAAATTGTAAAATATTCATAAATAAGTTAGATTTTATATAATTATATTATAGATATTCAAGTTGGATCTGTTTATTTAATAACGACGAAAGATATTAGGTAAAAGTTTGTTCACTGTGAGTTACAAACAGAGCTCGCACAAAACGAGTTGTAATTAAAATTTAATTATAATGGTTAATTAAGCAGTAATTACAACACCGGCGACATTGACGAACGCCAAGGCTTATTTCTAGGGAACCCTGTCAGTAGTAAATCATGCAATATTCATTTTGGTTGTCCGTTAATATTGATATTAAGGAACATTACATTTTTGATAGTGGCGATAAGTGGATCTGAAAATAATATTTTTTGGTTTCCTTGTCGCAGTGACAAATGTACTAAAAAGTGGACATACTCGTACTCGTATTATCTCAGGGACAAAATGGGACAAGTGGACCGTGCGGTGAGTTTGACACATTGACTTTTGACAACTGTCAAAATGTTAATATAAAAAAACAATAATGGCAAAGGACACTTCATTAGTAAGCACTCATAAATTTATTTTCAAAAGGTCGTCAGACTTTTGACAACATTCTAGCAGCGCGATGATCTGCTAGGAGGGTTTGACTGACTGCCTGCAAAGTTAAAATTTATGAATATTATCAACTAGCTATGTGTCGTCGTTTTACCCTTCAAGACAAATTTAACGCGTACAAACTCTCTTTTTTTATATTCATTCAAATTATTCCCAATTGCCTACAGGTTTTTCTGAACCAGTAAACTATTGTAAAAATATACTGGCTTATCATCGCCTATAACAGAAGCAACGCCACAGGTGCTGCATGTGTCTTGCCGATCATAGTAGGTTTAGGGATAAGGTACTACGCCATCGTCGACCTGTTAAAAATAATAATTATAAAAATATCAATCAAATCAATACTAATAATAAATCTGTAAGGGTTGGTCATGGAGTAAGTTATTTTGTTTTCAGAGATATCGTGTTTATAGGCTCTATACATGATACTGAAACTAAATTGACCATTTTTAGAATTTTTTTCTGTATGTGTATGTATGTATATATGTATGTAGTATGTATGTTCCTCCATAACTCTTAAACGAATTAACTGATTTTCATGAAACATTTAGACGTACGGGACACAGGATAGGCTTATTTTTTTCTTTTTCAACGCGGACGAAGTCGCGGGCGACAGCTAGTAATATATAAAACTATAACTTTATAAAATGACTTCCGATACTGTTTGTGTGCGTTAGGGGAGTAAGTTGTGCGCGTAAAGAGATTTAAGCTAATAAAGCTCTGACGTTATGTTAACTGAGAGAGGGGGGGATAACTAACTGTTAATGGCGGGGTGATATCAACTTTAAATTATTATCATATTGTGCTAACGATATACACGCATGTTGGCAAAATTTCGAAATTCTGTGTTATTAACATTCTACATACATATTACGTGCCACTACTTTGCACAGGACTCTCCTGAATGTTAAAAGAATCATCATATGACTTGTCAAACTCTAATGACTTTATAACAACATACTATAATACTATAACACTTAGGGCCTCTTTCACGAACTACAAGTAAAGTAAGTCAATCCAAAGAAGTTAAGTAAAGTAACTTGAATAAATTATTTTAATTAATTTTAATTGCAAATATAAGAAGTTGATGTCTATATGAATAAAGTTTTACAGAAATTTCACCTCGTATATATATATATATATATATATTGTGATTATCTCTGAAACGGCTGAACCGGTAACACGAACGAAGTCGCAAAAAATCGCTAGTGCAAAACATTATCTCTCATTCTCGTTAAATAAAATTCGTTTTTGTTACTAAAATTATTTTTATCAGACAACCTTAGGTATTTTCAGAGGTCTTAAAGTCATCTCATTAAGAAAGTATTATTGGGAAAAATAAAATAAGAAAGAAAAAGTAGACTGAACTGAAAAACTTACAAACTGATTTGTAGAAGTCACAGACTTTATTTAATTGGAATAAAGAATTGGCACTTTTTTATTGATAAATATATCAGTACTCAGACTGACGCGGTCAATTTTAAATATTTGCCCTCGCCAGGGAACACGTACATACACATAATATGTTAGGTTAATTACATCATTGTTTGGTTATGCTATGTAACCAATGAGTATGTAACCATGCCTTATTATAGGGGCAAAAGTTAACTAAATAACTATATTGTACCTCATCTTTGAAAATTAATAGTAATCACAGTTTATTTAATATAACCGTAAATTTTCGCTATAAACTGAAAAGTAAGGTAATTTTCGTTCAGTCACAACGATTGTCAAATTTCAGTAAAACATCTGAAGAGTCTAAGTTGAGTGCTATAGGTCTAAGTTGAGTAGTAATTGCCTATGGCTGGTTTCTGTTGTGGACGTGTTTTAGTTAACAAACGGAGCAAATCATCTTCATTCTTGAAAATAAGCAAACCAAAGTTTGTTTGATAATATTGCAGGGACAGCCCATAATATTAAACCGAAATTGGCACAAAAATGTTACAACCTTTCGTTTGATTAATTTATTTGTAGTTATTTTTTTGTATAATTTAATTTTCAATATTTGAATATAAATTTTGGGTATGTTTGTATAATCATTCACTTTAAGAACATATCATTTGCGTCAATTACTTGCATCAAAATCATGGCATAAAGTATAATAAGATAATTAATAACCAAATTAATGAGGTTGTTTTGTAACGGTAACAATTATTTGCAATTTTTGCAATTTATATCTTCTGCTAATGTATACATAATATTATAAAGAGGAAAGATTTGATTGTTTGTTTGCATGGAATAGGCTCCGAAGCTACTGGACCGATTTGAAAAATTCTTTCACTGTTGGGAAGCTATATTGTCAGCGAGTAACATTGGCTACATTTTATAAAGTTACGCAGACGAAGTCGCGTGCAACAGCTAGTAATGTATATATACTAATACTACTCTATGCCCCAATGAACAAGTACTGTGCGTACTACTGTACTACTTGTACGCGTCCAGAACATCACTACATATTATAAAACAAAGCCCTACATTTGCCCCTAGCCACTAGACCAATCGTGTCGTCCAATTAAATAAGAATTAGATAAAAGTCAAAGAGAGACGTGATTAGAAATACTTTTATGTTCCGGGGAAATAGTTGGTGAAGAATTCTCCTGACCTACCTCTGGCCCTCATAAATATTCATGTAACGACTGCACAAAATGCCTTCTAACCACGTTCGGATGCTGCACTGCGTCCCTGACCTGCTTACCTAATTTCCCCCTGTACCATACACACACTATAGATTCGTTACAATCGTATTAACATTTATTTAAAACTAGCGGTCCCGCGGCTTCATCCGCCTTTTAATTTTTTTAAACAAAATTCTTCTCAGGGACATATGGTGATGATGCATAACCTGCAATCTTTCTGAAGAAGAAGGCTGGAAGATGAATGTTTAAAATCCGACACGTAGAGTTTAACGCGTCAAATCAACAAACAACCAAATTTTTCAGTTATATTATTCATATTAGTGTAGATGACCCCAAATAGACACTAACCTGAGAAGGATAGTATACCAAAAATGAAGTTAAGAAATACAGAATAGTTTATACTACCAGCGCCAAGAACCAATTAAACTTTCCTATGTAATCGTGTTCGAGATACACCAGCGACATCTGTTGACGGACCGAGGCAATGGGTGTATTATCTACCCCACATAAACTTTTAATAACATCTATGTCACCCTTCTACCTTAAATTATTATAATTGTATTTCGCATCGAAAAATTTTCTGATAACAATATATCACGTCGTTTATCAAAAGTCTACATTATATTTCGAATCCGCAAAAATCAACACCCAAGAAGTCAAAAAGTCGACTGGCTCAAAAAACTCGTAAATTATACGTATATTCACGTGTGTGTGTGTTTCAGATACAGTGTTCGCTTGTAGTGCACACAAAAATGGAACCATTAAACAAACACAAAGTAACAAGCGTTTAATTAAAACAAAACAATTTATTTTTATAACAATAGACAGCAGCCGCGCTACAAAAACTAAATGACAATACGCGTATTTAACCGCTATCGAAGCTTTCAGCGAAATAACTGCTAGTTTATTTAATCAAACAGCAATAACTCGATGAATAATTTACAAGTTAACTCCGTTGTTGCCTTCGAGGCATTATCCCGATTGCCTTTCGGCTCCACAACTATATTTCATAATATCCGCCCATCAAAACTTTATGTCTTTGGGATCCAACAACGCTGATAAATCGGCTACTTAAGGCTTAACTTGAGTGTACTTTTTATCTACAATTTTATTGCAACACTAGAGCCTTCTCCTTTTTTTAGTAGCGCGATATGTTGAAAAAATTTAGGAACATATTATCTTGGAATTCCACTGTCAGATCAAAATTTTTGACAGAGACAGAGCTTTAATTTTTTTTTTTTAAGTGTTGCATTGACCATCCTTTTGGTGGTGGCGCTATAAACACAAAAAACTCCATCCGTATGTAAAAGTGGATAGTTGCTGATTGGGAACTAACAAGATTCTGTTACGATAAATGATGAGTTACGTTATGAGAAGTTTAGTTTTTTTTAGTTTTTTTTAATTTATTGACATCGAATTTGAAAAATATATATAATTGACTACAAAAAAGGATGAAAGGGTTAGGAAAATGGGCTTCATGTAAATTCAAGTCATTCAAGAGAAAATATGCTATAATTTCACGCTGGTTTTCTGTCAGTGGGTGCTTTAAACTACCACTAGAGGGAATGCCCAGTTAATGACGGTGAAAAACTTTGCGTCCTGCCACTACTATAAAAAGCCTTGTATACTACAACTACCAGTATTTCGTCATTGGAAGTACCACTGCGTTTTATACACGTTGAAGCACTAAAAGGCTTTCTGCCTGGTATTGTTTTAAAAGTAAACTTTCGATAAGTATTAAGCAGCACTTTTTCCTATCCCGGCAGTTGGAACGCACCGAATAGACACAAATTGCAATCGGTAACTTTTCAAATTAAAACCAACGATCGAGACCGCATCGTTATTTGCTCGTTTAATAGCGAAACTTTCAAGGTTATTGCTTTTCGAACAGTTCTCGGCCTCCGAACTTACATGTTCCAATAGTAACAGTACTCTGCCATCTCTTTTGTCTTAATTTTTATCATTCATTATTTAACTGACGAAAATTATTATTAAGTTCTCATAGTTTAAGTGAACAAATTGTTCTTTTATGAGAATAAAATTCTTTAAACCGAAAATTGGGAATTTTCCTTGAGTGCACTTATAGAAGTCATACAGATGTCCACATGAAACTTTTTCTTTATAAGACGATCTCAGTACGTCAAAGGACATTTCCCTAAATTAAATGTTCAAAAATGGATAATTGATATCTCATATTTCTCTATCTTCGCCCTTATGTTCAGAAATCAATCAATCAATCAATAGGGATTCAGTTAACAGCATTTCTGAATTGATCCAAAAATAATGGCGTGAGAAAAACCGCGCGCAACAATTGAGCGACAGGTGGTTAAGCAAACCGTATTTGTTGGATCGTGTTTGAGTGAAGTTAATATTAAATAAGTTTCAATGAAGTTCATTAAGTCTGCAAATCTTATTTTCACATCAGCTGTTCAAATTAGTGGATCAATATTAGAAATCTTATTAACATCGTGCTCCATAAGTCATGTCTTTAGTTTGTGTGGTACAAGAAAACCAAAAATCTTTTATTTACAATCTTATTTCTTTTATTATTATTTTTTATTTTATCACAATTACTGACTTTAACATTTACAAATAAAAATAAATTGGTGTTAAGGCCTCTTTCACCAAATACCTTTTGGAGTCCATAGGAAACATACATACATACACACATTGCCTTTTTATATATGAAGGCGAAAGTGCGTCTTTTTTCTGTTTTATTCTTTTGTTTTGGGCTGCTGTCTAGATCATTTCGATGTATTTTTATCTATTCTATATATTCAATTTAGTGTCCTGTTTTGTGAGCCAAAGGTTACATTGAAGCCAAAAAACTAATAAGCTACAGGTTCGCTCATAGCTTAATAGCCACCAGAAAATGTACATGCAACAAAGTCGAACACTTAAACAGGATTACGGAGTTGATTGTTGGTCTCCAAGTTGGCGCTGCAGCTAATTAGGGAAAGCTGTACGTTTATTATCGCTGGCATCGCTGATGCGGCGAACGTGATTCAATTAAACGCCTTAACAATACGTACGACATTCATATTCATATGTATTTTTGATATTTTGTTAAAAAATTCTCCTAAAATAATAAATTTATTTTCTTTTTTATGTAACACTATACAATTAATAGAATGTGTGATTAACTTGCTTTTGCCTGTGACTCATTTTCTAGCCTAGTTCTTTTTTTGTATCTCTGGCAGTGTGTATGGAAAATTTCACGATGACCGGTTGAGTAGTTAAGGCATGAAAAGGTAACATAGAGACAGTGTTACCTTCACATATGTAGTACTAGCTGCTGCACGCGACTTCGCCCGCGTAACTTTGTAAATTATATACTAAAACCTTTCTCTAAAACCACTCTATCCATTGGTGAACCCCAACAGCATGAAAATTGGTGCAGTAGTTTTTGAGTTTATCGCGAACAGACAGATAGACGCGGCGGAAGACTTTGTTTTATAATATGTAAGGATATGTAGTGATTAGTAGGGATTAGAATAGTAGGGATCATACAATGTTACTGTGTATGTATTTCCAACTGGGCTTTTACCAATAAGTTATTATTGATTTACCAAGTTTGTGTAACAAGAAGAGTATGCTACGAAGGGGAACAGCCATAAAATGTTTATGGCCCTCATGGACGTACAGGCGCGAAGGCTACACACATAAAAGTAGTGGGAACACGGCCGAGATAAATAGATTATGTGGTTGTGGAATTGAAAATTTTATGTTAACGCGTTGTATTTCCTCAAGGATAAAATTGGATCACGGAGGGAAAATGGATATGTTGGGAGCAAAAATTTTCCGATTCAAAGACATTGACGGCAAAATATTTTCAGCTTTAGATCCATCACTGGCTTTAGCATCCAATACGTTTTAAACATTCCTTTATAAAATATGTGAAAAATCTTTTATTCGTTTGTGCATTATTAATAGATTTTAATAATTTGATGATAGAATTAAAATTATATGTTAATATAAACTTTTGAATATAATCACTATTATATTATGACAACTTAAAACTGCCATAAAGCAATACTTTAATTATATATATTGGAAAACATATTTAAATGCAATTTTCGTTAAAAAAAATTAACTAAATATTAATATGTCAAATAATTAGCATTACTTTTGCTGTTATGTGAAGGAATTTGTTATCTAAAAAAACACACTGGTCTGTAATTTTTGGTCTAAATAAAATCTTTTAATAAATAAAATCTGTACTTATAGTTTTCGCAAAATTTAAGAGACGTATTACCGACAGCAAGTAACCATATCTCTAATTAAAATGTGGAATTGAAACACTCACAGTCCCGATCAGGATTCGAACTCACGTTTGTCGTGTCGGCAAATGAGCGTTCGTCAACAGCTGCAGTCAACAGGTGGCGCTGCTTGATTCCCATACAAATTGACGTTTACGCGTTCGGCGCGTTTGATCGAGTAAAACTCACACTAGGCCCTCAGGACTATAATTGCTGTTTTATTTGTGTTTAATTGATTATGAAAGGGCGACAACAATGCCACCAGCGAGTAGCGATCGGAGCAATTAATTATGTAGGAATTATTGTCGTTTCATGTGGTTGCCTGACTGTACTATTTTGTGTCCCCGATTGTACAGCTGCAGCGTAAATATAACCGACCATGGAATTTATTAATACAAACGATTGTATTTATGCGAAGCGGAATATTGGACGCTGTTATTAAATAGGTATTAAGTGCCCAAATTGAAATCTGATCGATGTTGGGCTAATTCATTCAGATCTGACATTTATTATCTATAACTTGACATAAATGTTAAAAAAATGTTACACTGTAGACATTTATTAATAAACTCTTTTCAAATTACATGATAACTCATATCTACATTAATTTAGCTCATGACATACCAGCAGCTTATAGAATTCTATACTGGTGTTTCAAATTTTATAGAACATAATTCCTTTCTATCATTTATCACTGTTCATATAAAAAATACAGTCAAATTTTCTCATAAAATTCAGTCATAAAATTGTTAGCCCATGTGGGCTAACAAATTTATGACTGTGAAACGCAGTGTTTCATGTAACACTGCATAAAAATAAATTTAGGTTGAAGGTTGAAAATATAAAATAAAGACCCCAAAGCTCGTCGTGTCCTGGACAGCTCAAATGGACCTAAAGAGGGGCTGGTTTAATGAAAATTCAAACCTGTTCGTAAAACGCAAACAATAAAGTGCTGAACGAAAATGTTTCTCATTTACAATTATGAGGTGATACCTCCAAGGGTCTAATGTTATTTTAATTAAATATTAAAACCAGCCAATCTGCCAGTCATCGCTTCTAGTTTAAAATACCCTAAAAGTTCACAAGTTATGAGCTTACAGCGATTTTTAAAGCGCTGAAAACTAAAAACAAAAATTATAACAGCTATAATTATTAATTGGTTCAAAACAATCATTGCTTCATATATCTTAAGGACTGCATTCAATTTTGACATATAGTGCTGAGACAGGAATACGTAGCGAATCTTAAATAACAAGTATTTTCACGAACTGGGGAGACTCAACGCTTGGCATTTCTCTGATAAATATGATCCGAAATACGGAGACTTAGTTAGATGAAGTGGCACATATGGGTGGCACATATCTGTCATGCAGGGTATAGGTGTAGGAGGAGACCAGTCTTGCAGTAGAAACCACAATAGAAATGAATGAACTCGTGCGCGCTGGACCAATTTTATGGCCTGATAATGATAGATTCTTGTTACAAATTGGGGTTTTTTCAGCAAAATTAAAGTTTGACCTGTTATTACTCTTCATAAGCTATTCTTCTCGTTAATACGATTGTATACAGTCGTATTGTATATTTATTTTTTATTTTTGAAGAAGGAAAAAAATTCCACTTGTTCTTATGAGTGGGGACTACTTAGTAATGATAGTTGGAACGGGCGGAAGGTTCGCTTATATCTTATCGCTTGCACCGCGTGTTTAAGGAGCGTGTACCGTTCCGATTATACTCATAATGGGCAGTTAAGAAGGAGCTCCCTCGTTTGGACGGAATAAACGAAATCCTAATGGAGTTAAGACCTGCTTAATTGCCTGATACAGGCCATGTCCGAACATCTACTACGCTAAAATATAACCAAGTTTATCTAAAGATTTTGTCGAGAATGTTGCACTGGTAATTAGGCAATTTTTTATTCATTCAAGAAATTTTATACAAATAATTAAAATATAACATAAAACGTAAGACAAACTGACTTGTTTTATATAAAACTTTTTTTAAATTACACTATTAAAAAACAACATAAAAATGTAAAAAATAAAAAAGGGAAGACACACATTCTGTGTACCGTGTTATTAAACAGATTTTTATTCATAAACTTTTATAACTCTTTTATTGTACCACACATTATTATAATTAAATTATTGTAGTTTATAATGAAATTACTAAACTTATTCTGAGTTGCACGATAATATGAAGATTATAGCGACATGGAATCAGAGAATGTACTGTCTTCAGGTTGTCTGATGTTTGTATACATACAATCTGGAGACCTGTTATACTTGCATACGTAGGAAGCATATAATAGGATACATAATTATCTATTTTTATCTGCACTTTTTTATATGTATATATCTTTCTCTTTATATAATAAATTATGTTTGCAACATTATTTTAACATTATATTTAATAAACGGTAATTAATTGAGGTCACATTATAAAAAATACATTTTCTTTGATTTCAGGTATCTGGCGTTGTAGGTCGTGCTGATGTACTGGCATGCGTCTTCTTCCTTTCTTCACTGCTACTTTATCACGGGTATGCCTTTACGGTTTTTATTATGCTTTATTTTTTTAAAAAGCAATTTTAACAGCCCTCATTCTTTTGGTAGAATAAAAACTTAACATTAAATTAGTTAATAGGAAAAAATTCAGTGTCATTGTCTACTTTGTTAGTTTTATCAATAAAAAAGTTGAAAACGGTTTTTTTTCACCTTCATTCCTACCATCAAGTGGCTAACGGACCACTTCATGGTAGGCCCTACTTACCGTCTACCGCTCACAATATAATTAATGCACAATGCCACTCGTGCTGCAAGTGAGCTGGTGACCTTCATAGAATTAAGAGTAGGGGATTAGAGAAAAGGCTCTGGTACTTGAGTCAAAAAGTATAAGCGAAATCTCAGCTTAGACTGTTTCCTATCAACGTGACTAATAAATGTCTTTTATTACTCACACTTATCTTCTTCACTTGAGCGTCTCTTTCACCATCTGTCAAGTAGGCTAACTGTCATTTAAAGTTACCGGTAACCGGGGATAATGGAGCTGGATATAGCTTTGTTTGTACGGTAAAAGTCCCAATCATTGAAAAGAAAATAATAATAAAAATTCGCCTATAGAATGATGTAGTAAACCGAGTGCATAATTTAATAAAACAGAAAATTATTTCTAAAAGTACCTAACTAATCAACACTTTACTTGTAGTTGGTGAAAGAGGTCCTAAGATTATTGTATTGTATAGCAATAGATGATAAAAGCGTTGTCAAACTGTTGACATTAGCGTGTAAGTGTAAATTGGTTGAGAGCTGACGTCATTTCAAATTAGATCACAACAGAAGCCGTCAAACCGCGCCCGACATGTCCAATTATTTCACTTCATCGGTTGGTTGGAACGCTGGTTGGCACACGACAAAAAGCGACAGTAGTCAACAAATTAATAATATAATAATAATAATATATTCCACACAGCACCATCTAGTTCCACATTAAGCAACTAATGCTTGTATTATGGATACCAGACAGTTGATATACTACATAGATTCCTTTTTTTTTTAAATACATACATTTTATAAATACAAACTTTCATGACTCAGGTACAAAGGTAAAATGTTAACACATAAACATTTGCCCCTAGCGGGATTCGAACCCGCGACCGTTTGGTTAACAGCTAGCCACTAGACCAAACGCGTCATTAAAAATTTAAAAATTTCAAATGCGAGTTAAGTGAGAAGGCCCTAAAGAAACGTTGACGGTTGGGGTTAAAATGCTTGCCAGCAAATCAATCATAACCATTTTTTTTCATAAACATAGTGTTTATTAAAGTCTGGCTAACAAAGCATGAGATTTTTTTTAATGAGTCTGACCATCGATTTTAGTTAATTATATTCCCCAAATATCTCACTAGACAAATACGGCATGGTTTTTATTTTTTTGATATCTTAAAAAATTACCTTATATTATCTGTTTTATAGTCATTTTCAAACCCATCGGTCAGACCTGTCGTAGCTGGTAATAGCATTGTAATGTCACTGTCATTATCTTGTCAAAACTGAAATTTCGATTATCATTTTATAATAAAAACTTCCTGCTTGATTATGACAACAGTAAAAATCTTCTTTTTAACCATCATAAGTAAAATTCACAGTTAAGTATAGTTAGTATGATTATTTATAAAAATAAATTCAGCAATCTTTTAATATTGATTTGATTTGATTAATATTGATTAATGTTCCTACTGTGTTTACATTATACTGAGCTCATAGTTCTGTTTCTCCCACGTCATGTAACTTTGCATAACTTTAATAACCGCGTTGCCCAGTTTGACGGTTTTTGGACTTAAACTTCCCGAGTCCCATGTCGAAGTCGAGGACATTACAATGGAGAAAATTAATATTATTGTGTGGTTGTTTCATAACGGCCTTTGCCCGCGACTTTCTCGGTATTTAAATAAATGAAAAAGTAGCACGTGTCGTTGTCTAGAGTTCATTTCCATAATGTCAATGTGCATCAAAATAAGTGCAGAAGGTTTTTTGTTCGAATTTCCAAATGAAACAAAAATTATGAAGAAACCTAAGAAGAAGAAATTAAGAAATAAAAAAAAAAATTGTAATTTTTTTTATATAAACTTTTAACAAAATTCAGTTAAAAAAATTTTTGCTACTATTTGTGTTTTCTACGGATATAGGCGTCGGTAGCCATTGATCATGAAATTGAGCCGTTAGCCCTTTACAATCTTACTAGTACCTACGTATACGTACAAAAACTAAATCTGAATTTTATTCCAATTTAGTCACAAAAGTTCATTTTCAGCATCCAATAACTTTCTAGCAAAGAAGCAGCTCTTTGACTTTCACAACTCGACTTAATTACCCACACACTCATTTAGTGAAGAAGGCTTCGTGAAAAACGTATCAATTTCCCTAAAAGCTCCTACATAAATATTTATGAGAGCGCATCAAATTTTCGTTGCATATATAAAGTGTGCAGGCGTAGGTGTACCTACTCTTAGGAACGGTTTGTCTAATGTTACGGGAACCATGCTACAGTGATTTTACTAAAACGAAATTCAAATTACTAATTTTACTAAATTAGGAAAAAAACTAAAGGTGGGATAACACACATGTTATAAAAAAATTGTGTGTGTCAGCTCCGATACACGACTGAAGTTTACTTCTTACGAACGATTATAAAATTAAAATTTTCACAATTCGCACACGCCGAAAGAACAACATTGTTCTTTTTTTAAATAACTAGCTGCTACCCGCGACTTTGTAAGTTATATACTAAAACCTTCTTCGAGAACCACTCTATTCATTGGTGAAAACAGCATGAAAATCAGTGCAGTAGTTTTTGAGTTTATTGCGAACAGACAGGCAGACAGAAGACAGACGCCGCGAAGGACTGTTTTATAATATGTAAGGATAAGGATATTGTGTTGATGGCGCAATAGCTATGATACTTCAGAAACTCAAATATTCAAAAAAATAGAACGTAACGCATTCGTGCTCGCATTCCGTGTGAATTCTGATTACTGCCATAAATTTTCATACCACGGGCTTATATAAATATGAAAGAAAACCGTTTAAAAATAGAGGAGAAAAGGGTAGTTGTTACCTTTGCGATTTCTCTAGAAAATAGAAACGTATACAAAGCCAGCGGAAATAGTTTCGTTATTTACCACAATCGTCGCACAGCCGTAATCCAATAAGCATAAAACATTTTATGGTTAACTTTAATATAGAGAAAAATACTAAATACCTACTTAATTTTTATTTTTGCTTTTATATCCTGATACTAATACCAATAACTATTACCTACATTTTTGATAAAATTTTATAGATAGATAGCTTGAACCTCGCCAACGTATATTACGTAATATGCCACTTTTGATAAAATTATAATCTGAATAGAAATTCAGTTTAATTAGACTAGTAAAGTTGGGATTCTTCTCAAGCATGATCTACGCTCAGTAACAATAATAATATTTTAATAATATTAGTATTTTTACTCTAGTATAATGGCTAAAATTTGACAGTTATATAAATAACTGTCGATTTAATATTGACATCATCAATCAATACTAATAATAAATCTGTTTAGTGTAGGTATTGTACGAGTATGTATGTATGTGTTGCATGTATGTTCGTCCATAAATTTTAAACAAATTAACTGATTTTCATGAAACTTGGTAGAAAAACATTTAGACGTACAGGACACAGGATAGGCTACTTTTTTCTTTTTCAACGCGGACGAAGTCGCGGGCACCAGTTAGTATAATAATATATTTAAAAAATAATAATATATATTAAGTGCTTCCACATTAAAATTAAAATGTTTGGATGTTGTGTGTAAGGAAGAACGTTTTCATTGAAGTACCTATACCATAGTAACTCTTATTAAATCTGAGCCTATACTGTTGTTTCAGATCATCAAGCAGACACCGCGTGTGGTCGAGCATAATCCTCGCAGCACTCAGCATGTTGGCGAAGGAAACTGGCCTCACAGCCCTCCTGTTCAACGCCTCCTTCGATCTATACCGTTCTTGGAGTACCATATCAAGGTTAATAAACCTAATATCTATTTCAAGTATTTAAAAACGCCATAAAGAATTAAAATAATGGAGTGTAGCTGTCATGGAACCGTGTTTTTTACGTGAATACGTGTACGTTATTATAGTAATATTTTGTACTAGTAAAAAATTATTTACAATGTTAAATTACTTAAATACCCATTGTAGTTTTGCAAAAATTTGATTGATAAATTCACAGTGACTAAATTTGTCTCAAAATATGATGATTTAACATTTCAGAACATCCCCACTAAAATGGAGATGGAAATGTGACAGCATCTGTGGAAGGGTGATGAGGGCTTTATTAGCACTTGTGCTCCTGACCGGTGTAAGGTTGGCATTGCTACAGGGATCCCTGCCAGCTTTTTCTGCGCAGGACAATCCACCAGCTTTTCATAATTCATTTTTTGTCAGGTAATGTAAATTATTTTAAATTTTTTTTTTGTTCTTGTCCAGTAATATTAGCCAATTATGTTTATTGATCATAACTAAACATTTAGTAAGTAATCCATACATTATACTCGTAGTGATAAATACAATTTCATATTAAGCTTTATACAGCCCTGTTTAATAGTGGAAATTTCATACAGTCACCAACAGCCACAAGAAAGGCTGCCCAAATGACAATGAAAGACAGTGTCTCCTGCTATTACTTTCCAGATCCAACTTTAAAAAGTTTATTTTCAAGGTTACCTCTGCCGTAAATCGAATCCCCTAAGACTGACCGTTAAATCAGGCAGCCTAACCACTCCATCAACAGGTTCGTCATGCATGAACTAAGAGAAATTAATTAGATCACCTAATATTTCAGGTTAATGACATTCTGTTACTTGGCCGCCTTCAATTGGTGGTTGCTGCTGTGCCCTTGGACGCTCAGCCACGATTGGCAGATGGGCTCGATACCGCTTGTCACCAGTGTATGGGATTCGAGGAACTTACTCACTTGTGCTGCATTCATTGCCTTACTAGCACTCTCCTACAGGTGTCTTGTGGACTTGGAGGTATGATACTAACAAAATTACAATCTTACTTCTATCCTTATCAGCTCATACACAGATGAAGTTGTCATCACAACCCGAACTATTATATTGCATTCTTCGGTCGCGGGTTCGAATCCCGCTAGGGGCAAATGTTTACCTATGTGTTAACATTTTTACCTATACACCTGAGTTATGGATGTTTTGTATTTATAATATGTGTGTATTTACAAAAAAAAATCTATGTAGTATATCAACTGTCTGGTTTCCATAATACAATCATTAGTTGCTTACTGTGGAACTAGATGATGCTGTGTGGAATTTGTTGAATGTGTGAGGAATGTCTCTAAGCATCGAAAATTATTTATGTTTAGTAAAGTTATATTCAAGCAATATAACTACCTACCCCCTTTGAACTTATTTAACAATCTTCAGAAGTTTCTCTGTTTTATAATACGTCCAACTCATTTTTAGCTATTTATCTGTCTCATAGTTAATTAATATCTGTGTTATCATTAATTGAAATTCACAGGCACAAAGACACACACCGGCAATAGTCGGGTTGATGCTGTTGATCATTCCTTACGTGCCCGCGTCAAACCTTTTCGTCACCGTCGGCTTCGTAGTTGCCGAGAGAGTGCTTTATATGCCCAGGTAATTTCTGAGCCATCGTTAATGTCACCTAGTAACGCGGCAGCGGTTTAATAAACTCGTTCAAGCGGTGTTACAACTTCTAAATATATTCCGAAATAGACTGAAATAGATTGGGAAACAAATTATAAAGCATTTCGTTCGTTGAGCATAATAATACTAATTGTTCATTTAGATCAGTGACCCGTTTAATTTCTGTTGTTGCTCGACCAAAATTATTCACATGTTTTACTCTTTTCCTATTAAATGAGCCGTTCACTGCTACCTATGTGAAGGTAGGCAGGTAGGTTGACGATCCAATCAATGATAGGTAGATACTGTCAGCTATTAACAGTAGGATATACTTTTATAAAGGACTAGCTGGTGCACGCGACTTCGACCACGTTGAAAAAGAAAATACGTACGAGTATATCAGTAATAACGCCTGACATCGTTATCGCTGTAACGACGGTGGCGCCCAATTCTTTATATTTTTAGACGATCACTCGGGAACAGTACTTTTTTCTGGATGAAAGGTACCATATGTCCTTTCTTGTATCCCTGACAACATGTATGCAAAATTCACGATTATGGGTTGAGTAGTTAAGGCGCGAAAAGGTAGCAGACAGTCAGACAGACAGAGTTACTTTCGCATTTATAATATTAGTATGGATTAGGAGGGCATAAAGGAGTGGCTTCTGGCATGCCTTAGTCACTTGCCGCCTAAAACTATAACAGATCCAATGTTTATGCCTAAAATTTTCAGCATCGGTTCAGTCCTGATGACGGCGTATGGCATTCAGCTGATGTGGCGTCGCACATCGTGCCCAGCAGTCCGCAAGAGGCTGCTGGTGGTGGGAGTAACAGCGCTGGTGGCTGCTGGTGTTGCCAGGACACATCTCAGGAACAGAGATTGGAGAACAAGAGAAACTTTGCTAAGGTACCTTTAAATCTTAAATCTTTTATCGTCATCGATTCTTATGATATTAATATCGTAATCAAAATCAAACTAACCCCAAAGACTTTATAAGTATATTTGGGAGTATAGACACGGCGTAGCCCGTAAATAATGGTAGTAGTACAATTCGTCCACTCGAGATTGTCCACACGAGAGAGAAAGAGAGAGAAGTGGACGAATTCGCACTGTCGCTCGCTAGTGCGAGTAGGATTTTAATACTACCAAAGATTTCGGGGCTTTCTGCTTGCTACGCCGCATCTATAGTTCAGATCAATGACTAACCCCGCAACTTCACCAGTATTAAAATTTGATAGCATGTAATATTTTTATCAACCGATTTCCAAAATTCGACTGGACTAATTTCAATGAAATTGACACAAGGTACTCGTAACATTTACTCGCCAATAAGCTACTAGTAACTAATAAGTTACTAATCAACACTTTACATGTAATTGGACCTAATATTATTGTGAATCGTTTTAATTTAATTTCAGAGCTGATCTTGCAGTATTACCGCACAACGCCAAACTTCACTACAATTTTGCAAATTTCCTCAAAGATGTAGAACAACAAGAGAGTGCTATTAAACACTACAAGGAAGCTCTAAGGTCATTTAACCACTTTTTTATTTCTTATATTTTTCGTGAATGTATAGTTAAAAATTTATTGAGTCAAACTGACAAGTTTATTAATTGACAAGACGTTAAGTATAATGTTGCTTTTTTTTATTATGTTACTTTATTTCTTTTCTATTCATGTTTATTACTTTGACGACACGTTTGGTCTAGTGGCTATGTGTTAACATTTTGCCTTTGTACTTGAGTCATGGACGTTTTGTATTTATAATACGTATGTATTTACAAAAAAATTTATAACATCTTTGTACATTATGGTTTCGCAATAAATAATTGAATTGAATTGAATTGAAAAAAAAAAGTTTGTTTCAACTGTTTGGTATCCATAATACAAGCATTTAATTGCTTTGTGTGGAACTAGATGGTGCTGTGTAGTGTGTGAAGATATTTATTTATTATTTTCCAGGCTTTGGCCAAGCTACGCGAGTGCTCACAACAACTTGGGCACTTTGGTGCTGGCGTCTGGCCACGCAGAGAACCATTTCCTGCAAGCCTTGAAATACAACAGAAACCATATCAACGCGCACTATAATCTCGCTAAGCTTTACAGGTAATAATTATAACTTGTTTTAAGAATAGCAACATTTTTAATCTATACCAATATATAAAGCTGTTTGGTTATACGCACTAATCTCAGGAACTGCTGGTTCGAATTGAAAAATTCTTTTTGTGTTGGATATTCCATTTATCGAGGAAGGCTTTAGGCTATTTAGTGTCACCTAAAAGGCTAAAAAAATATATATTATCCTTATTAAGATTAACGTCATCTATCGTTCAGTGGCAAAACTATTAAGAAAAACAGATTAACGCCATCTATCGTTCAGTGGCAGAGCTATTGACAAACAACTTTTACTCAAAAAGTCGGCTGCTCACCGCGAGAGAGCTTTAAGCTATATAACATCCTGAACGCGGACGAAGTCGCGGGCACCAGCTAGAATTAAATAATCTATCTCGTATATGCTTACTCTCGTTGAGGTGCAAAATTAAACATCATAAAAGCATTTGTCACAATGCAGTGCGTAAGTAAATTGTACATAAGACGTGAAGAAAACAAAGTCAGGATGTCATTGAAAGCAATGCAACAATGTTGGAACAATAAGTCAATATTAAAAGGGGTCATTATAATGTGCGTTGATGACGGTGGACTGTTATCTGCATTCTGCATTAATATTTGCTTATTGTTCTTTTTCTAGTTTACTTAATGAGTAAAAGTTATGACGTAAATGAAAGATGAAATGCACTGATATTGCTCATCATTGCAACCAACATGTTATTTTAATAAGTGCACTTTCGATACCTCGATTCGAGCCTTCGATATTGGTAATTCTTCCTTTAGCTTCTTCATGTAAATAATAACTGAAAAATAGATGCAAAGAATATGAGTAGATACATAAATTGTTACCTAAAGGTTGTCAGACAGGCTGACGTAGGTAGTTCCTTTCGCCTACACCACAAGCAACACTGACGACAGCAGATTTATTGGGCTCTGGCAATTCTTACTCACTCAGTGACACACAGTAGCACACATGCTGTTAGTTCACGAAATTACAAAAGATAATTGGTATTATTGATCAACCGTAACCTGCTGTGTGAAAGTACTCTGATGTCTATATATTGTACACATTGTGAATTTTTTATTCTATGTTGAAACTTATAAGGGCTTTTGCAATGATTTCAGAAAAAAGAATCGTATTTCGGAATCATTAAGAATGTTGGAGCGCTGCATAACGTTAGAGCCTAGATTCGTTCAAGCATACCTGGAACTTCTGCTCCTAAAGCCCACGGACGAGAAGAAAGCTATATTGGTGAAGCTTTTAGAATTAGAACCTAAAAATTGGGAGCATTACATACTTTATGGCAATTGGTACAAAGAGAGAGGTGAGTTTGCAGTTGATATCCAAAGACTCATATTATTATTATTACTTCTTCCATATCGATTTATCCAGTTCCGTCCTTTATATTTTTTCACACTAGTAAAATGATCTCCCAGTTATAAATAGAATACAGAATAATTCCAAAAAGCATGTATTTTCACAGGTCTAACGCCAATGTCACTAGAATACTACAAGAGCGCAATGCGGGTTTCGCTGACGGGACAGTCACGTCGTGGCGCAGTGCCTGCTCTCAGAGCCGCATGTCTGCTTCTACGTGACGCAGGACAGTGGGCCAGGATACTGCAACTCGTTGCACGGTTAATTGCACTATTATTATGCTGACTTTATTAGCATTATTATTATTATTAGCATTCTCGACGGTATCCTTGGTCTATCTCTCATAGAGATAGACCAAGGATACCGTCGAGAACGTCTTTAACGTCTTTTAATTTAACAAGTCTCATCGGGATAGTTCTCTGTACTTCTAAATTTTGTTGTGTACAATAAATGTGCTACTTGTAACATCTTGATCTCTCGGTTAGATGGCAGAGCGTGCGGGAGGGGGCGGCACCGGCCAGCGCGCGTCTGAGAGCTGCGCAAGCTTGGAGCTTGCGGCGGCAGCTTGAGGGTCGCGCTGCGCTCTACGCTAGGCCTCTCACTCTTTCCGTTAGTACCTACTAATCTCTATGTATATCCCTAAAATTTTTTTTTTTTATTTTACTTATTAAGTCAAAAACAATCATACACAACTTTATTTACAAAAAATAGAAACATTGAGACCTATATTAGCTTAGATTAATACCAATATTTACAAGCGGTGGTACAAATGGACACTTCAAACGTAATAGCAATTTTTACAGTATCGCCTACTGCGAATGTGAAACTATATTTATTACTTAAAACCTATATATATTATATCTGAAACTGTATTAATATTTGCAGGCAACTTCAACATGCTTGCATCACAGCCAGCTGGAGTTATCTACGAAGTCGTACACGAATTCAAATCACGAAACTAAAAACAAGGACATTATAAATATTGATGCGAACTCTATGCGCGATTTGGACAGACATGTGAAAAATTTAAAAGTGAAACGTGGTGGCGGTTGCCAAAAAAATCTAGAATATAATGCGAAGAAAAGTGTTTCTTTATCAGCTCAATATAAGCCTATCCATAATAAGTCAGAGAGTGGACACAAACGGAAGAGTTGTCCGCTTCATAAGAATAAAGAAACTGTTAAAACTCCGGACAGTTTTGTTCCCTTTGTGTCCGAACATTTTTTAAGGACTTGTTAGTTTTTAATAAATTATTTCTTAAATTCCTCACCTTTTTTTCACACATTCCACATAGTTCCACACCAAGCAACTAAATGGATACCAAACAGTTGATATACTACGAGGTACATAGATTACTTTTTTTGTAAATACATATTATAAATACTAACAGCGGGATTCGATCCCGCGACCGTTTGGTTAACAGCTAGGGTTACTCGCCACTAAACCAAACGTATTTGCTATTATTTCAGAAATTAAACTGCTTACATATATCGCTGCTTAAAAACTAAAGGGCCACAAATCAAAAATACACTTTTTACAGGAGCTAATAGAAAAAAATTAAATTATTTTTGTCTATTTTTTTCTTATTAGATATATATCAAATATATGCATATTATAAATCGTTAGAAGCGTATTTTTAAGTAGCATTAAATGTTTTAAGTACTTTTATATTGAACTGAACACTAGAAGAGATATATAAGAATATAAGTTACTTTTGAATATATAAAAAATGATCAAAATATACTAAATATGGAATAAAACAACCGAAAGTCTTTGATGAAGGATTGTGATTTTATTTTTGCAATAAAAACATTTTTGGATTTTTTTTGTTTTATGGCTCTTTAGTTTTTAAGCAGCATATATCAGCATTACGTTACCTGTATGACAATTGTTAATGTTAAGAGTTTTGTGTGACAAAAATAAGACTTTTTTTAATTTTTTTATTATTCTAATGTTATTTGTGTTGTTATTTTGTGTTGTTTTGTGTGCACATAATATTTTGTGTTTTGTTTTTCAACTGTGATCGAAGGTTTCAATTGAAAATTACTGCAACCATTTTTATGTGTCATATTTGTGAAAATACTGTAATATGTATATATTTGTATATAATTATATGAAACGTGTATAACGCAATAAAAAAAAGATGTTATTTCATATTACAAATTGAATGTAGGATATTGGCCAGAAAAAATATTTCGAAATTAAAAATACCCATATATTTTTAATTATTTAATTTTATGTACCTACACACACATATATATATATATATATATATATATATATATATATATATATATATATATATATATATATATATATATATATATATATGTGTAGGTACATAAAATTAAATAATAAAATAATATATATTTATTTATTTATTTTAATAAATTTAAAATGTATTCACTAGGAGTTAAAACTTCCATTTATAAGTAACTAATTTCTTTAATGAATATTAGAATCTACATATATAAGTGAATGTTTGAACATAAATAATTTTATACATAAAATATGTACATAATGAAAATGTAAATATAGATGTATATAATAGTATATAGTATTATTGTCATTGATTTCAATGAATACTAAAGAAATGTTCCTAGTACGGTCGAGTGTTTAATTTAATTTTTTATTATTAAATTATTTTACAAGTTAACCATTAAAGAAAAAATCTGTAGTTAAAAATACCTTTTCTTTGTATATAAATATTTTACTTAGAGCTAAAAATGCCTGTCTATGATTAGATGGTGGCTATAAATTAGCCTGTACATAACAAGTATTTAAAAATTACAGTTGATCATAAAAAACAATTATAAATTTATGGCCATATTACCATTGTAAAATAACAGAAAAATTGCTTTCAGTGTATTTATTTGTAATACATCGAATAAACGAGAACAACTAATAAAATTGAGTATTTTTATTCAAACCCATATAATTCTATTACAAATTCATTTAGTAATTCACATATTTTTGGTGATTTTGTGAAGAGATTCAAAATACCATTATTTTATCGCACAGCACCTATCGCAAAACAAACACATCTGGTAATTGTCATTATTGCGGGAAAAATTAAATTAAGACTTTGAAGTTCTCTTAAAAATCAGAATTTTATAATTTATTAGCCAAATTCGTACAATTCTGGAAGCTCTCAAAAGGATCTGGCTAGTATTCAGAGGTGGGAGCACTAAATCAGTACTTCATGTGGGTCCTAATCTCGGCCTTACAAAGAATTAGGTGAAACATAAATAAAAGTTACGAAATAAGAAATTTGACAGCATGGATCCTTTTCTATGAAGATATATAAAAGTTGGTAAAACAGAACAACATGTACGTTCGAAAGAACCTACTCAAAAAAAAAAAAAAAAAGTTGGCGAATACATCAACGCTCGCTGGTTCGGGGTTACAAAAATATATATAGGCTTGAAACTAAAAATGTAAAAAAGTTTAACTATTAAGGAATAAATTTTGCGTAACTCAAATCGATTAAAAATACTTCGCCTGCTCTTTTAATATTTTTTTCATTAACAATTTCAAAAATTGCATTTGATTTTGAAACGCATTGCTCCAATGTCCCAAAAATAGTCACGAAGGTTGACTATACGTATTTGGCAAACATTTTCAAGTGACTTCGCAGTTATTGTTGGGATTCAATTAGAGATGTTTCTCGGAACCAAGTCGTGCATGACACTTGACCGTTGTGTTGTCTCTTACTTCTTCTTACAGTCGGAGAGAGATAAGCAGCGTTGATAAGTTTAAGTTGAATAACCTGGTAATAGTAGGGGAGCCCAAGAGGGGATTTTGGGATTTACTCGAGCGCGTCAGATATTGCCAATGTATATTCCCCATGTGTCACCCATATGGGATATTTGTTAAACTTCCGCTTTGGATGGTGGGGTTGTTAGGGGTTGGGGTAAAAATTTAAATACAACTCGAGCGCGTCAGATTTTCAGAGAGGATGTTAAGTGAACTCAAACTAGGCTCCCATTTAAAATACAGACGATTCGGATGTAACGCAAACTCGTGGCAGCTTTTTGAAAATGCAAAAAAGATTTTTGGCGTTTGCCATTTTGTAATACTCGAGCGCGTCAGATTTTCATACAGACAGTTCAGCCTGAATTCCTGGCTGATTCTTAATCTAATGATTATTTGGAGGATTTTTTTTTAATACAGCGTCTACAAACTTTTGAACGCCTATAGACGCTCAACCCACCGTTGAAAAGAAAAACATCGTATAACCTTTTTTTCTTCCTGTCATCTAATTATATTAGAAATATATTAGATAATTATCTAGAAATTACATACTTGACATTGATGCTTACATTAAATACTATAACTTAATAATACTCATACATTTTAAAATTAGATTTAAGATAAAGATTTTTGTATGCCAGCAATGGTAGGTCATATAGATCGAATATATTATGTAATTAAAATACCTATTATGTACACATGATCAACAAATAAATTATTATTATTATTATAATCTTGTCCCAACGACGCTCGAGTGACTCCACATTTAACATCGTGGGCTCCCCTACCATAAGGCGAATATGACAATAGCTGCGACGCTGACAAAAACGCATTGCACCATAGTTAATGTTGGTCAAGGAAATGTTACTGAAACTTAATAGTATTCAATAATACAACAGTCTAAAAACTTCATAATTATATTATAAAGTTCTTTACTTATATTGTAGTGTAGTATATACACATTTATGTATGTACCTTTTTATAGTCATACGGCTACGCTTTTTTCTTTTCTACTCCTGAGCACCAATCTGTTCAACAGATTATCATCAATTATCTGTTTTAACAGCAGACTCTTTTACAAATGACAAATGGTATCATAAGCAATTAAAGAAAATCAATATAATAATATTGATTTCCCTAATTATTTTCTTCAAAGTTCAAGCTACATAATATCCGTACCAAATATCATCAAAATGTTATAGTACGGATTAACCATGAAAACACAAATCACAATGAACTTTCCCTTTATGAATGACTAGCTGGTGCCCGCGACTTTGTCCGCGTTCTTTATAGTCTAAAGCCTTCCTCGATAAATGGACTATCCAAGCGCTACAACCAAACAAACAAACAAACTCTTCAGCTTTATATATTGGTAGGTATAGATATTCCACAAGTATAAACCAACAGTCTCATTATTATGAATAATATTGTCATCACAAACGAAATGATAACATTTGCACGTTGGTACAATAAAATAAACTTAGGTAAATATACTTTTATTTATCAAGATAAAACTGAACGTTAATAAGTATATAAATGTGCGTTTTTTTTAAACTGTTTCATTTGGGTACCTGTAAAAGTGATAAGTAGGTAAATCTGTTTTTTTATGCTTAAAATATTTTAAATATACAATCGAAAACGAAGCGATAGTCCAGTGTGGTTTTGCAAGACACAAACAACGCTGTAGGTGCAACAAGGGCACTGCTGGGATTACAGACTAGGAACGGATAGGCAAAATAGGCTTTGGCATCCCTTACTCACTCACCGAAACACAACAGCAAACATACTATTATTTCCCAGTGGTCACCTGTAAGGACGTGGTTACTAACCCCGGACGCCTAAATTATGACTGCAAAACGCTATGTGTCCAGTCAACATACAATAACATAAAAGTATTAAAATGTTTGGAGTTCCTTGCGGAATTGAGGATTTAATAATTCCCAATATATACGGGCAAATATGTATATGTTGGGAATTATTAAATTCATGTCAATGGGGATAGTGATATTGTTAAATGGCTAGTTCTAGTAAAAATATATGGGAATAATCTTAAAAATTACGTCCATAGTAATAATTGTAGGTAATATCTTATGTTTATGGTCGAATTTAGACAACTGGGCGATCTCTAGTATAAATAAATGAAGAAAATATTAAAGTAAAAAGAATATTATAAGATTATATCGCATGGGCATCGAAGCGTTCGTCCTTCTAGCTAGGTACGAGTACCTACTAACTTATTTTGAATAAACTACTGCCAGAAATCTATTAAGTACACAACATTCATTTACATTCCAGTTCAGAAATGGTTGCAACACATCTAATCTAACGAACACTGCGTGTGAAATTGATTGATTAGATTATTATTAGTTATTTCTTTTGATTTTTTTTTCGACTACCCGCCTGATTACATTAGGTTTCATTCAAAATTGAATAAGTTTGCGATTGCGCAACCGCTCACGGCCGCAGACGATTTGTAAAAGTATTACAATTGGATAATTCACGGCCGCGCGGTTTTCTCTTGTAGAAAAATCTTGTGAATAATCGAGCGGGAAAAACAATTTGCATCGGGTCGTTTTGAACGCTTTCTAGGCCGGCGGTGGATGCGAGCCTGCGCAGTGTCCGAATCGCAGTCGCAGTGCGCACTCCGCCCAAACAAACACACCTCTCGATATAAACACGAGACAAACAAAAAACAGTTTAGACGCAACTACCCGCCGACGCGTTCCGCAACTATTCCTTAGTCAACTAGAGTGAAAGGCGTTGTTTTTAAAAGTATAAAACAAAAAAAATTGCTAGTTTTCGTGCAGTGCTGACAATGAGAACAGCGATTTGGCTCCTTGTTTTTGCGGCGCTCGCGTGCGCCGAACAATCAGATGAGCCTTGGGTCGAAGAGGAAGATGTCGAAGAGCCGTTTAACGAGGAGCCTGATGAAGAGACTAACACTCAGTATAGGATAAGAAGGGAGGTATACGTGGAAGATCCTTACGAGGAACACGTCCGAGTCAAGAGGAAGTGCAATTGTGAGAACCAAGTTCATCACAGGGAGCGTCGCTCCGACTACGTGAGGTCTCCGAGGCAAGTGCACCAGTATGAAGTTCACGAGTTTCACGACGACGGCTCTGCCCCGGTACCTCCTTACGAAGAAATGTTGGCGGCCAGCGCCGAGCATTACCATAGAGTGTATGCAGTGCCAGGAGCCCCCGCTTCAGCTAGATACTTGGACCCTCAAGTGAGTGCTGATCAACCGATTAGTGTCGTGCAGTACCAGACAGCGCCTGTTCAGTTTATCCCTAAAGCTGTCCCTGTTAATGTCGCTCCCGTTGCTTCTGTGAACGTTGTTCCCGTTGCTCCTGTGCCAGTCGCGTCCGCGCCGGTCTTGCAGCTAAAGCAATTGTCCGATGGTGATCTCTATGGAGCCGCTGCAGGGCATCACCAAAAACATCATTCCGGACACCATGGTCACAGTCATGGTGGCGGACATAAGAATCAGGGTCATCATTATAACGATCATGGTGGAAAGGTATGTTGATTGTTATTTGTTTGTGCTAAAATTGGAAATGGTTGTTTTTATTTAATACGTTATAATTTATATTTTTAACACATCATCGGATATTTGAACATTCATTTAGGTTAAAATAATAAAGCTTTTATTGTTGTTCTTATTTTTTGTTCAAATGCTCTTTTTGTTGTATAGTGTACGTTATACGTGTTTAGCTAATTAAAAGTTTATAGTCTAATGCATTGCGTCTAAAAATATGCGATTTTGTTTTTGTTTCTTTTGTAAAAAGTCTTGAACTTCCTTTTGGCCTAGGATAGACAAAAAAATTTGGTCCTATAGCCAAATTTAGGCCAGGGTCTTAGATTGGCAAACTACGCCAATGGTTATTATTCTTTAATGTATCTACATATAAACTATATAAAGTTACACTAGCTCTGCCTCGCCGCTTCGAACGCATTGAACTTCCATTATCGTAGCATTTTAGATCACCATGACATGATTATTTTAATAAATTTCATTAAGTGCCTGCTAGTGTTCAGAAATTGTAACAAAAACCATAATTTAAAAACATTAAGATTTATAAAATATATTTATCGTAATAAAACTCACCCCTCGATATTCATAGATTGTGTATATTTTAAGGGTTTAGGAACTTTCAGAATATTTTAAGTAATTCACGAATTTTAGCTCTTTGTTATATTACTACAGATATTATTCAGACCAAAGACGTAATAATACGTCTGATTACAGCACAATAGCACCATTGATGGCTATAAGCAAGCCTGATTTTTGATTTTTTTTTTTTATGTAAAGATCGGCCGGTAGGCTGACGGTCTACTTAATGGTATCATTTGCGCTTTATCTTCACTAAAACATACAACACCTAGGATAAAGTAATAGGGTGGAAATAGGCTCTGGCATTTCTTACTTACTCAGCAAAATACATCTTATTCTTAAGTTCTGTTGTTTTACAGCGGTTAGGAGTTCGTCAATTATTTTTTCATATTTTTTGGTAGTGGCAAGGCATAAATTAGGCAGTCAATTACCAGAGAGACTACCTAATTTATACCTTGCCACTACCAAAAAAATATACACATGACTAGTTGGCAGGCAAACATACATCGTTGGGTTATCATTGTGTTTGCTATTTATAAATTTATTATTTACTTTTACCACTTAAATTATTATTGATTTTACAATTAAATCAATTGTTACGCAAAAGTGTATATTGCTTTCCCAGACCACAAAAGGCTCCAAAAGTGACCACTACTCAGACAAGGGAGGTAAAGGCTTTAAGATCGATGAGAATCATAGGAAGGAGTACGAGGAGGCTCAGGGCAAGAAGCATAAGCACCATGACCACGCCGGCCACAAGGGGGGTCACGAGGAGGAAGCTCATGGGTCCAGAGGAGCGCACTTCGATGAGAAAAAAGGTCACAAGAAAGGACACAAGACTAAAGGTAAGGGTCATTCTTCTTATCTTGTCCAAAGATCACTAATGCTCCAAAGGCATGACGACACGTTTGTTCTAGTGGTTAGTAACCCTAGCTGTTAACTAAACGGTCGCAGATTCAAATCCCGCTAGGGGCAAATGTGTATGTGTTAATATTTTACCTTTGTACCTGAGTCATGGATGTTTTGTATTTATAATATGTATTTTAATAGTAATCTATGAACTATATCAACTGTCTTGTATCCATAATACGAGTACAAGCCTAATAGTTGCTTACTGTGGAACTAGATGGTGCTGTGTGGAATGTGTGAAAATATTTATTATGATTAGGTATTATTTATTATTATGTTGCACGTCACTTCCAGTTATATTATGGTTTAATTATCTATGATGGAATATAGCAGAATTAAGTTTCTATTTAAGTTATTCCAATGAAAGACATTTGTCGTATGAAATGATATTAGAACAGTAATTAAGTTCGCTTTTCTTCCTTAGGGTATTTTTTTAATAAGTACTTGAGACACATGAATTCATATTATAAATACAAAATCAAGACTTATTGAGCACTTTCAACTCTTTTTTTATTTCTAATCCAATTAAAAAAAATCCAAATGGTTTAATCGGATCTAAACTACGCAGTTTTTAAATTCATTATCATTCATTATATAAAAAAAAATCATGTCACTCACATTAAATATAGGTAATTTTACACTAAAAATCGGGGTAATTTTTTGTCAGGTTTTTTTAACACAAAATTTCTAGGATAAGTTAAGTATATGTGTGTTCTTAAATTTTTAAAGCCCGTCACAAGCGTAGCTATAATATATATTAATATACCGTGCTATTATATATATTACGGTGTACATTGGTCATAGAAGTATATATTTTAGCGTGTGTATAGAAAATATATCGTAATATGCCTTGCTATAATTTATCTTTATCTTTATAAAAAAATTACGTCTACGGGAACTCGAACTCCTAAACTACTAAGCCGATTTTGATAAAATTTCGTAAAATTAAGGTCCAACTTAAAAGATAGGACAGTTTTTATTTTGAACCCGTGCGAAGCCGGGAGCTGGCCACTAGTATTAATATATGTTATAGCTACGTGTGTTTTCTTTTCCCATAAAACTGCCTTCTCAAAGAGAGAGCTAGAACAAAAAAGGTCACATCGGAGCGTGAAAATTTCTCGATTATTCAAACACGACGCATGTCAAATTAAATTTTAAAATTACGTAACTCCAGTTAAAGCATGGAAGCTGCTTCATTGAAGAATTTCATTGTTCAATTGAATTGAATTAATCTCGCATAAAATGTTCACAAATTATTACTACCTATCTAAATTACTATCTATCAAAAAAAGTTTATTCCGACTTTATCTATAGACCACTTACAACTGTAATTATTAGCTTGATGTATATTGTAAAATCAGATGTTTTCCTTCCTATAATAAAAATTACGTAAAAACATAATATGATTTAGGACATACTGCATTCCCACTAATAAATTCGGCAGCCCAAATGACTACGAAACGCAGTGTGCCCAGACTGCGTCCCAGTTTTCAAAATTCGCGAATCGAATCCGAGACTACTAAAGGTATTCACGGGCACTCCATTTGGCAGCGCTCCACTCCAACACGACATCGGTGGACGACATCCAAATTCTTATCATACAAAATTCACGTGGTTTTTTTACATGAACGATGAGATAATGCATGAATTTGGAGTGGATGGAGTGGAGCGCTGCCAAATGGAGTGCCCGTGAATGTGGCCTTAAGACAGAGTGTTAACCACTCATCCAGTGGATCGACAAACATACGTGTTGCACAAAGAGACACGCTTCTTAGTGCGCCTTGCTAGAATATAATTTTCTTAAGTGCAAATAAGGAAAATAGGTAGGCCCTGTTTCACAATGACGTACCTACTCCGGAGACTGCGACTCCATTCAATACGTGACAATACTCTTTGTACTCGTAACGTGCTGCGGTCAAAGTGAAAGCGATACCTTATTATTCTTATTACGTGGCCCATTTGTAATTTCTCGTTCAATTGGCAGTTGACCTCAACCTGCGTCAACACAGCAGTTATGTCAACAATGTTTACGAACGGTGTTATTACTCCAAATCTATTGCATAATCTATGCAAATGGAAATTATCTTTCTAATTATAGTATAAACTAAATAAGTAATTTAGTTAAAGGTTAAATGTGTATTTATGTGTACTAACTATAGATTTTGTAAGATGTTTACTATCACTTTGGTAACTTGGTTAAAGAACTTTTATTTATTATTAACTTCTATTTAAAATTATTTATTCACTAGGTTGTGCCCGCGACTTCGTCCGCGTTGAAAAAGAAAAAAGTAGCCTATCCTGTGTCCTGTACGTCTAAATGTTTATGTACCAAGTTTCATGAAAATCAGTTAATTCGTTTGAGAGTTATGGAGGCACATACATACATACAATACCTACACTTACAGATTTATTATTAGTATTGATTGATGATACATACATTCCAGTTGACATAGGCTATACAAATTAAGCAATGACGATTTGGTGTAGTAAGCAATAAAAGCAATATAATTTGAAATGTGGGCAAACTTTGTTCGTTGTGTTACGAATATAACTACTAAGTAAAAGCTTGTCAATTTCAGGCTATCACAACAAGTATCACAAAGATGAGTTTCACAAGGAGCACAAATTCTACGACGACTTCCACAAAAGCGGCGAACATCACCGTTACGGTAAATTCAACGCCAAACACGCTAGCAACGAAAGTGGAAAGAAGAAGGCCCACCAAGTCAAGGCCGGCCACGACTTCGTTGAGAAGGGCAAGAAGGGTTACAGGTGAGTTCTTAACTTTACTTAATTCATAATGTAAAAACTCAAAATATCAATATCTGTGAAGTACCTGTAGATTTTCTAAAAAAAATTACCGTGGCCAATAAACCTCAATTAAGACTGATATCTATATACTTAATTAAAAAGGAGTCGCTAAGCGCAAAACTTGAGAACGGCTTCACCAATTTAGACTACATATTATTATTATTTTCAAATATTTGTTGAAGTCCTACTATATATATATGTCCCAGGTGGGTCGCTAGTTTAAAAAAAATGTAACAGTTGAAAAAATTCATAAGAGTAAAAGAAAAACCCGCGGGACGTATTTAATTTTCCTTGTGGTCAAAACAATCACTGTTAAATGTAGATTTTCAATAGCACTCTCAACAGATACTCTTACCTTTTTTTACTCAAAGTAACAAAAAAAACTTTAAAGTAATTGAAATAAGTAGTTTTTTTTTTCAATTATTACAAATGAAATATGTCCATTAACCAAGTATCTTCACTGCTGTCTAAATATTAATTTGAGGACCTGAACTGAAAAAATCAAAATGTGTACCTACTAAGCGTATAACACTAGGAATGGACCTAAAAATCATTTAGAAAGCGAATTTACTTAACATCGATATTTCTACGAATTTCTATTAACATTAATGGTTTGATATTAACTGTTTTTTTTTTATTTTCTCTCGCAAATCGCTAAGACACATTTGTAGGAGCCCCCAAAGGAACCTTCGACCAAACCCTGAGTCGAAGCGTTATGCAATCACCACTTAAGAGCGGGTATAAAGAGAAATAGTCAAGTCTAATTTAATTAATTTTTTTAAATAGATAAATACATTATAAATGAAAGTGACGACTGTAACAGAAAAAATAATATAATGAAATTTTCTCGATAGAAAAAAATCACCAATAGTGAGCTCTCATTTCCATCGATTTTAGTTTTATTTTCAAAATGACACACATTACAAAGCTAAAAGTGTATCAGTACTTTCACTTCACATATTATCTAAGGCTGTATGTAACAATTTTTCATTTGACATTTTAGTTTACGAATAATTAATATTTAATACTTTTGGCACTATTAATACATTTTTATTCAGCGAGATGCGCTATCTTCCGTCGCATGTTATGCGTAGTTCTACGTATTTTGTGTCACTGTCATGTCCAACTGGCCACGCGGGTGAAATTACAAATTTTGTTTGCTTTGTACCCACTCTTAACCAAACGACCAGTAGAATTTAGATTTAGACTTTAATTATTATATATTAGACTAAATAAAATTTAGACTGCAGAACTAAGTAAGTGTGACAATATCAATAAAATCAATGGTAATTTCCACAGCAACAAGGGTCACATGGACGCCGATCACAAAGGACACCATGGCGGCCAAGGACACGAAGAACATCATGAACACCATACAAACCACGGCAAGAAAGGAGGCAAGGAAGGTGGAAAACATTGGGGCTACAAGAACTAACTTCATTCTTATAATACTATTATCAATTAGTCTCGAACCAATAATATTATTACAAAAGTTATAGCATCATGGTGCATTATTATAGATTACTCAACAATGACAAACATAATGATTTGTCAATTATACTGTGAATTAGGCAAATGATGTCCCAAATAAGTAGTGATCGATTCCATGTCACATTGCTCCATACCGCGTCCAATCTATGTTCGGTTAAGCACCGAGTTCAACTTATGTAAGTGCTTCATTAACTAAGGAAATTAAAAGAACCAAGTTACTTTTATGTTTGTTTGTTTGTTTGTTAAAGGTTTAAGTGTGTTAATTTGTTATTTCTTGTTTTGTGAGTAGACTTAAGTATTCTTTTTATTTCCTTTCGTTTAAAAAAAATCTAATTTGTATAAATCTTTATACATTAAACCTTTTTTTAATCTTTTTTATATGTTTTATAAAAATATTTTTTTATTAGACATTGCCTTTTATATCTACGAATAATTATTTTTTATTGAGATCTGTGTATCATAATCGCTACTCAGGACTAATAATGAATTTTATTAATAAAATTTGAAAATGACTACTTTGAAAGTCTTTAAAGTGAAATAGATAAGAGAAAAAAAAAACTTTTGAACTACATGTAATAAATTTTGGAATATATGAGTAGTGCCTAAAGCATATAAAATTGTTTCGTTTTGATAGCAACAAAATCAGCTGAATATTCCAAATACCTCTTTGTTAAAATTTCTATTTTCTTTAGACTCGTAAAATTGTTAAGTTTGCGTGTTGTAATAGTATAATATATTTTCTAATAAACTATTTATTTAATACAGCCATTGTTATGTACTAGTTCTTATGTAGATTGTTAAAAAATATACTTTTACTTCGAAGTATTTTAAGTAAGAAGTTATTTGTGTTAGCTAACATACTCGTAGCAACATAATTATGGGACTTTTTTATGGATTTTATAATGTTATTTACTATGTTAATTGAAAAGGTGAAATTTCTATTCAAATTGTCATTCCAATTGTTATTAATTTTAAGATGGGAGGTTCACTATTCCTTTTATAAACTTATCTGACTACTTAACTGACCTTTACTTACCTGTGAGTATTTCTATATTTGTTTTCTCTTCTTTTTTCCAATTCATATTATAGATATCATTGACAAGTGAATCTTGTGTCTTCAGATTAATATCTATTTATTGTAAATTAATACTTTTTATAATAAAATGAATGTTATGTTGTGTAAAATGATTTATTTCTAAAAAATCTCAAGTTTCTACAAATTTTACAGCCATGGCTTCATTATTTGGGCATATATTTGGGCATTTAGATTAATGCCCTCGGTTATTCAGTCCTCGGTTTTACAGGGTGGGCTCAGTAGTTGAGTGGCTTCTCTCTGATCAAAGGGTTTCACGTATATGGCGACAGTGCGATGAGGTCTTCTGGGAAAGAACACTCTTTGTCCAGCCCGATCCACAAAATCTGAATAGTCCATCGTCCAAACTCTCTTCATGCCGACCTTCTCGCATATTCTTTGGCTGGAACAAGTAGTTAATTTTAAGGATTAAATACGCGAAAATTGGTCTCTTTGCTGTTTAACCAAGTATATCTTCAAAGTCTTTCATACAGGCAGATTTTCTTGATATTATTCTTAAACACTAGAGCATCGTATGGTATCTTATCACATTAAAATCGGAAAGACTGATCTTCATATAAAACGTGACCGGAACTTCACTTGCATTAGCTTACTACATCATTGCAAAGAATACAAAGACTGGCAATTTTTAAGTTGTACAAAAATATAGTGAATTAATAGGTAAGAGTTAATGAGTTAGTTCATACAAACAAGAGCCGGTACAGACACCAACATTAGGAAGCACAAAAGGAAGCCACCAATATGAGGGAAAAATTTAAATAAAGTATGCAGGATTTGTGATAAAGAAAACGATATTTTGTCACTGATATGTCTGCCACAAGACTAACTTATACTTTAATGGTACAAAAGTATTTAAAAACTTCTCGAATCGATTCTTGCAATGAAAAGTTTCTAGACGAAACCTCAAACAGACGCTACTAGAACCTAAGATATATCATATTGCTTCCTAATTCCTTATCCTTAATCCTAATATGGTCAGCAGCGCATTTGCTTTTTTGTGGCGTTGCTTGTGTTATAGTAGCCTCCTACCACCAAGTGGACGGTCAGCCTGTCTGATGCCCTTTACATAAAAAAATACTAGGTGGTGTTCGAAATGACCGACGAGAGTCATAGAGCAAATGATATTCTCAAATTGTTCATTGTCCTTATGAAATAAGGGAGTATGCATGTGGACACGAAATATATAGTTGTATTACGTATATTGGCTGACGGCAACAACTGAAACGACAGGATGTCGCAACTCCAGGGCATTGTGGAGAACAGTTTTCAGCAGTAGTGCACCGACACCCTGCGCCGAAACCTCAGCCGCTGTTCCTATAATTTCAACCTACGAACAATTTAATAAGTATTAAACCAGCAATCATTACTCACACTTGTTTATGATTCAGATAATTCATAGGACCTGAAATTTCGTAAAAGATAAATAACTTTGAGGTCAGATTTCACGTGCTGATAGGTGATCCACCTTTAGAAGAGAGCTCGAGCCTTTTTCGTATACTTATCGTCTCCCTTAACTTTTATGCCATTATCATTGTTTAGCATTAGACTGCTCAGTGTTAACCCCTGACGTTATTTAATTGGTTTTCATGTTAGTCACCTATTGTCAAGTATACCTTCACCCAGACTGTCTCTTTACCATCATTACTATTAGACAAACGTCTTTTTATTTTGAGGGACTCGGTCCAAATAGTCGGTTCATCAAGCAGGTGGACTGGCCAAGGGGAGTTACGACCGTAATATCCACTCTAAGACACATGTTACCATAGAATAGAACAAATGTTCATAACAACTCGCCTCATAAATATAATCCGTATTGTACTTTCTGAACAAGTTGGCACTCCGAATGCAATGCGCTTGGAAATACATTCGGTGGCGTTCAGGCTTCGACTGAGTGTGGTGTGCCCATTCTTCTAGCTCATCGGCTGCCCATGGGAATATCTTGTTAGCTACTGTCACCCCCACCAACTTCCTCTCCTTAGTTCTATCCATAATCTCAAACGCTAATAAACGGTCTCCTGAAAATTAAACAAACGTGCCTATCATGGTGTTAATACAATAAATTAGTATTTTACTGTAGCAGTTTAGTAAAATCCCCAGATCTTTAAGACAGGTTAGGTTAATATTAAAAAAGTTAATATTAAAAACTAGCTGTTGCACGTGACTTCGTCCGCGTAACTTTATAAAATATAACTTATGTAGGAAGTCGCTGATAATATAGCTTCCCAACAATGAAAGATTTTTTCAAATCGGCCCAGTAGTTCAGAGCCTATTCAATGCATACAAACCCCTTTATCAGACCTAGGTTCAGATTAGTAACTGTTATATTATTGTAAGAGATTGTAAGATTTAAAGAGCCTATATGACGATATTGACTAGTTTTTCTAAAAGTTAACATAACCTTACCAGTATTGGAATATTTCTCGGTAAGGACTTCAAGGTAGGGACTATCCAAAGACATCCATAGTCCGACAACACTTGGTTCTTGCGGCCAATAGTGTGTGTACAGAAAGGACCTAATGAATTTGGCATGACATTGGTTGCCACGCTCCACGATCACTTTGCGAATGTCGAAACACTGAAATTCATTTAATGCAAATTAAAAGGTTTTATTTCAAATTTAAATTTTCGGTAAATTAGTAGGTCACTGTGTTTTGAATTCGCTTGGCAGCAGTTGCCAGTCCCAATAGAATACCACTGTTAAAATAACAGAACATCCTCTTATGTTTCCTCTTCTTGTTCTTTACCTTTTATTCTATCTAGTCCGTATCTGGTGGTAAACCTGTATATACCACATTTGTATATAACCTGTATATTTGTATATAACCTGACTGACACTATCATCTTCAAGATCATTTACAACTCAATATTTCAGTAAAAAAACCATTAAAGTTACCGGTTTTTTATCCCTTGGAATCAAACATATATCGCATGATGAAGATCTTTCATATCTCTTCAATAGAGCATTCGTTACTGGGTTGGAGGCAACGTTCCGCAATAGATTGTAACTTAACTTTTTTATGGAGTTCATATTTTTTATTTTTATTTTTACATTTTTTAATTTTTTGGTTATGTATAGAAAATATAAAAACGATTGATTGGTATCTAGGTCATAGACACGAATTAAGATAACAAAAAATTTGAAAGTAAAGAGGATGCAAAGAAAAGTTAAAAATACCAAATGCAATCTAAATATTTGCTTAGTCAGTTACTATATTATTTTAATTACGACTTCAAGAAAAATACTCAGGAGTGATAAAAATTAAGTCTAACAAGTGCTTGAACTTTTTGAGAAAAATCTTGACCTATTTTTTGTCCACATTCAACAAAAACTTGTAAAAAATTAATCAACGGTACGTCATTATAGCCGTCATTATGCCACCGAAACACAAATTATTTACAACTACAAACTTTCCGACAATGAAGTTGATAAATAATTATCACATTTCTTCATAAAAAAGAAATGTGAATAAATGAAAAAAAAAATTAAGTGTGCAACCCATTCTCGGTTATCCCAAAAATGTCTGCCGTCAGTAGTATCTTCAAACTTCTGTCGCCTAGACAGGTCTTCAGGAACCTGCCTAATAATATGGTCATGTACCCCAACAGGCTGCATAATAAAAACTACACTAATAGACCTGCAGGCGACGCCACTACGAAACAAGTTACAGTGAGTTCAAATTTTTCATTCCTTTAGTCATAAATTTATCTGTGTGCTTCATCATTCACTTTCTTCATTTCAATTTTATATTCACCAACTACATGTTTTTGTCGCGACTGTCTGTCTGTTCGCGATAAACTCAAAAACTACTGCACCAATTTTTATGGTGTTTTAACCTGTGGATAGAGTAGTTCTCGAGGAAGGTTTTAGTATATTTTTTACGTGGGCGAAGTCGCGGGCAGCAGCTAGTTTAAAATAAAAGGAAAAGGACACCAAGTAACAATAAGAGAATCTAGAAGTTTCCTTCGTTAATAAATTTAATTTTATTATTTTATCTTTATTTAATAAGTTTTTCGGATGATGGCTGCAAGTGCAAAGTTGTAAGCGGGTGAGAGCTTAGACCGTGTCAAAGTTTCCTTGACTTTTTTACAATATAATTATACAAAGCAATAAATATAATATTACCGTGTCGTGCCGTGTCAAGAAGTACCGCCTTCTGTATCTGTCCCTTGACTTGACTCAGCCATCCAGTTATTATTTATGCAACTTAGTAAAGAGTTACAAGTTACAAAAAGGTCCCTACTCAGTATTTTGCTGGCATATATATATATATATTATAACAATATTTGTTATTATTGATCCAGAATCGGTTTCAGTTGAAGGGTACCGAGAATGAGGAACGTTTGCGAGTTCGTCGTGCCCGAGTGACTGATGTGCCGCGCGTTTTGCGATTCGTACGGGAGCACGCGTCAACCACGTGGCCGGGACCTCTTGCGCCACCGCCAACATCACACATCGTACTGTGCGACTACGTTGCCAGAACACTAGCACAAGGTTCTATTCCCAATATGTATCATAAATATAAAGTTAGTCCGCGTTGATAAAGAAAAAAGTAGCCTATTCTGTGTCCTGTACGTCTAAACGTTTATCTACCAAGTTTCATGAAAATCAGTTAATTCTTTTAAGAGTTATGGAAGAACATACATATATACATACATACAGAAAAAAATTCTAAAAATCGTCAATTTAGTTTCAGTAAAATGTATAGAGCCTATAAACACGATATCTCTGTAAACAAAGTAACTCACTCCATGACCAACCCTTACAGATTTATTTTATTATTATTGATTTACTCGTAGTATTGATGATTACAACTCGCTTCTTTGAATTTTAGAACTCAGTGTACCCTGTCAGTTCGCACACCAATATAAAAGTAACAAACTCTAGAAGCTGTAATTGATTGATTACAGGGCATACGATGTTGGCCGAACAGCATGAGGATCGCCGCGGTTGGTCACAATTGCGAGGGTTGGCTCTCGGCGTTGGTTTGTGCCCTTGGGACGCGGCGATGATAGAGCGATGGGCACAATGTGTTAGGTGCATGCGATCTCGTAAACTGATGCATTTCACTGCACACTGTCTCCGAGCTCCCGCCCTTCACGATAAATACAGAGTGCACAATATTCTGCAGGTAGATTTGCTTTTTAACTTTTTTAACACGTTAATTGCCAAGCCGAAATGCTGAACTTACATAGATGACCGAAATAATAAAATCGTTGAACGTTACTGGGCAAAACAAATACCAGAAGCCAATACGCTACGGCTGCTTATTTATGGTTCGTACATTATTGTAAGACACCACCACGCGACGTCGCGTTATCGGCCACACAATCATAGACCGCTTCACGCGACGTCGCGTTATGTGACGACGTGTTAAGCAGTTGCAAGGCAGTCATTTGGGCAGCCCGTCTGGAAGCAGTAACAGAATTACTGTGTCTTACAGAATATCACCGTGAAATAACTGCACGTGTGCTGTTGTGTTTCGGTGAGTGAGTAAGGTAAATATGTCAGAGCCTATTTCCCTATTCCTTCCCAATTCCTCATCCTTATTCCTACTATGGTCGGCAGCGCACTGGCAACACCAAGAAAAAAAGCAACGCTTCCGTCGTCAATATATAATTGTTTCTTTAACAAGTTTTTGCGTTACACAATACACAATTAACCCATAGATAAATTCAGGTTAAATAACTGAAAATTTCTTTAGGTCATCTTGGTGGTACCACCGGGAACACCAAAGAGCGCAGAAATTACACAAGTTTTGGCCAAGAACGCAATAGATCGAGGTCGAGATGTTGGATTTCCACTTCTAAGATTTGACGTCACTTGTAATAATATGTTAGTACTTGTCATTTTAAACCATTTTTAGATACGAAGAAGACGCCAATGAGTTAGTTCAGGCTAAGAAGAATAATTATGTAGCCTTAAATATTTCTCGACTCTTAAAAAAATTTTCATGATCGATCCCTTGGGGACAGTACTTTTTCTAGATAACGTGTACTATTTCTGTATTCAACAGGCAATGGAGAATTTTTTTTCTGCACTAAATTATCTCTTTATTTTTTTTTAAATGAGTTCAGTATCACGTACTGACCCTAAATGCACAAAATCCTTACAAATTAAGCGGGCGGAAGTGCCGCCATTTTGGCAAAAAACTGTTTCGGCCTATATCTCCGTAACCGTGCACTTGAGGCCGAAAATGGTAATAACCTTTAGTGTAGATAAATAAATTTTCTATCTTTTTTGCTGAATAATTTTTTTTCTATCACTTACCGTTTACGACTTAAAGCTATGTTATATAAAGCTACGTCATAAAAAGCTGAAGTTTATTTGGTTGAACGCGTTAATCTCAGGAACTACCTACCGGTTAGAATTAAAAAAATATTTTTGTGTTGTATAGTCCATTTATCGAGGAAGGAAGGTTAGGCTATAAAACATTTTGAACGCGGACTTGATAAAATAATTTAATAAATTTCAGAGCAAAAACATTGGAAGAGTTGCAACTGAAACGAGAGTGGTACTTACCATACGACATCCTGCCCGATCTATTCATAGGCAACAGGAAGGCGTGTTGCGAGAGGGAAACACCAGACTCAAAAACAGATCCCAACAAAACGGTCAAGGATCATTTCATAGCCGTTTACACTGCAACCACTAATAATGAGAACATATCGAAAAAGAGTTAATAAAAATCAGCGAAAAAATATTTTATCTTTCATTATACTTAAGTACCTTGAGTTTAAAGCATGTATATTTTTTATGTTATAAGCATGTTTCTTAAAAATAATATTTAATAAATATTTAGAGAAACATAAAATCCGGATTACTTCGATTCGTGAATATCTGAAACTAGCTGCTGCCCGCGACTTCGCCCGCTTAACTTTGTAAATTATATACTAAAACCTTCCTCGAAAACCATTGTATCCATTGGTGAAAACAGCATGAAAATGGGTGCAATAATTTTTGAGTCTGTGCGTTTGTGCACGCTAATCGCAGAAACGGCTTTAACCGATCTGAATGCGGTTTTCACCGATGCAAGATTCCCATGCATTTTATTTTTGTTTTATTCCAATTGGTTTACAAACAAAAAAGTTATACGGAATACCGAAATACCAAGCGTACGAAGTTATGGGCACAACTAGTATGTGATTATAATTATTATATTTGCTTAGTATTCTTCTATTAACTTGTAAGGCTTAACTATTAAAAATGGCCTAATAAATATCAATTTAGAATTTAAATACAAAAGTTAGGAAAGCATTTGTTGCGAAGGTTGTAAATGAAGTTGATTTCATGCCACATCGAAGGTCTTTGTTAGTTTTTATAAATTGTATTGTAATGGCGCCCTCCAAAGCAAGTCGCTTTCGACTGTGAAGTAACTGATCTATAGTAATTAACATTACAAAACATGCAATCAATATTTAAATTTTATTTATTTTTAATTATTAATTTCCCGATGAAATAATTTAAATATAATGAAACTGCTCGTGCTGTTGGAAATAAATAATCAAAAATCCTTCCTCCAAGCCTATTTATTATTATGGCCTATTAGAGCAGACCCATTTTTAATAATAAAAAAGATATAGATAATGTAATTTGGAGTCTGCGTTACTATACCGCCTTACACACGGGAGAGGTTTGTCCCTGTGTAAGACACAAAATATAACATAATGTTATTATATTACGCCTGAAATGTATGTTGATCATACTGACAATTCATTAATAAATAAAAATCATGGTTTTATTAATATTTCCTGCATTAAATAAGTTAAATTAATTATTAGCAATAAAGTAATAAAGAAACTTACTGTAACGGGTCAGCGCGCATCAGGTGAAGTGCCACCATTATTAATTACCTAATAGTTTTAAGTAAATTTGTGCAACAAAACAAAAAAATCTCAATCATCTTTAAGCGATTTCATTGAGGTGAGGAGAATTTTACAAGACAGACATAGACACTCGGGAGATATTGTGAAAGATCTGTCTGAATGCAATATCTTGTTATATAAAATCAAGGTTTGATTTGCTTAGTGGAGTTGGGACTGGACGTTTGACTGTAAAACGTTTTTGCTCTACATTATTGCGATGTAAGTGATAAAAATAGAAAAAATAAAAAAGTCTGCAACGATTGTGATTAGTCTAGAATTGTTTTTTAATTAAGAGAATTTCTGTTTTTAGTTGTTTCATCATGGCATTGAAATTGATGCCCATTGCACTGGGCTTGTTGCACATCGTTGTCGCTTCTCCGGTGATAACACTTCAAGACTTGGAAATCGCCGATGACACAATGTCCGTCGGATCGTATATTAGAGAAGTGAGAGCAGCCGCGGTAAGTGATCATTTTGTTACATCCTAAAGGTGTCCCTTAACGATCATGCAGCATGACATGCGTTACGTGCTGTCATGCATGCGTAACCGTTTAATTGTATTGATTGATGTGTGACATGCAACTACGTGCTGGCAGTTGATTGATAGTTCCTTTTATATTTCATTCTGCAAGCTACGAGTATGACTGACATACACGCATGATCGTATAGCGGTCCCTAGACGATCATGCGGCATGAAATGCGTTTATGTGAATCATGCTGCATGTCATACCGCATGATCGTTTATTTCCATGGTTTCAAAGACACAAATGTATTATATTTTATAAAGTCGCGGACAAAGTCGCGTGCAACAGCTAGTAGAGTATGAATACGAAACTATACTTAACGGCGAAAAATAATTTGGTTGCCTTTGCCACTTCATATTAAAAATTCCCTTTATTTCATATTTGGACATCCTTAATACCTACCCTTGGGAAATTCAGCAAATCAAAATCAAAATATTTATTCATCAATTAGGTTTCTACAAGAAACTTATGATCGTCATTATAAATGTAAAATCAGGGTTTCGGAAAAAAAAGCCAATATGACGATCCTGAAAAGAAACCCCGAAATAAACCCAGGATACTAAACTTTTTGTCATCTTTAAAATATAAAATTACAATATTACAACTTGTCCATAACTTCGTGATTCTGTAATTATAGCCTCAAGATTACCACAAATCTTATGAAAACGAGGGCGACGGTGAAATCGGCTATTCTCGCAAGAAGTCAGGTGGAGGCAAGAAAGGCTATCAACACTTTGACTCGTACCACAAAAAGGCCGGAGACAATTACGAGTTTGAGAAGCAGGATTCCTTCGGCTTGGATGAGGGCAGCCAGAAAGGCGCCCACAGCCACCCGCACGAAGTCAAAGGTGACCTAAGATCTAGACCGGCAAAATTTATCAGAAAACCCCTTAAGTTTCTAAGGCGACTCTTCAGATGGATTTTTTAAAATGGCCAAATATTGGGACTAGCATGAACCCACCTATAGTTTGAACCAAAGCAAAATCTTGTAATATTTAAGGTTCCATAGACTAAAGTAGTATTTATAAACAGAATTAGAACTCGATGAACCGGGATATATAATTATAACTTTTATCAAACCTACCCACCTATTTGTTTTGCTTGTACATATTTTATTTTAAATAGTTTTTTTTATTATTCAAATAAACGAAGTGAACACTTTACTAGCAGTTTAATTTAGTTACTATCATTTTAGTTAAGTCATAGCCCAAGCTAATTGCATTGTGTTTCAGTTGCTAAATACCGAGAGCCCGAGGCAGAAAATATAGAAGAAAGCGGCGATAGTGACGAAAGAAAAGAGGCTTTGAAGTGAGTACCATTTTTGATGCCGATTAATGTACGCAACCTAATATTATAAATGCGAAAGTAACTGTTTGTCTGTCTGTCTGTCTGTTACCTTTTCACGCCTTAAATACTCAAGCGATCATCATGAAATTTTGCATACACGTTGTCAGCGATACAAGAAAGGACATAGGGTACCTTTTATCCAGAAAAAAATACTGTTCCCGAGTAAAATATAAAAAATTGGGCGCCTCTGTCGAGTAGCGGCGCCACCGTCGTTACTGCGATAACGATGTCAGGCGTTATCACTCATATAATTTCTTTTTCAACGCGGACGAAGTCGCGGGCACCAGCTAGTACTTTAATATTTCTGATAATAATACTTGGCGAACGTAGCTCTGCCTACCCTTTCACATAACTCACTATAGAAGAGATTCAATTTTTATTACAGAGAGGGCGCCGATGACGGTAATGGCGGCAAGGAGGCTTCAGGACACGATCCTGCAGATTATATCCTTCCCGAAAAATATACATATGGAAACGGGGATGAATATGACTTCTAAAATATATACTAAAATGTATATGTAAATATTTGTGAAAATAATAGACTGACAGAATAAATACATTGTTATCACCTTTTTACAAAGGTGTTCACTCACTAATTGGGTGAGCTTGGATAGCCAAAGTTTGTACGTGAAAATGGTGCGTGAATATGTCTTTATTAGATGTAAGTGTGTTATAATAATAAAAAAATATGTGTTATATAAACAGAATTTTATTTCAATTGTGATATTAAGTTCTAAAAAAATTGCGTAAAATGGATCGCCACATTGCGTTCCGATAATTCAATTGCAAATTAATATACAATCTGGTTTTATTTTCCGAACTAACTTTTTTTTAAGGTTTCAATATTACCAATATTTCTAATATAAAATAAACTATATGTTTCTAAGATCAGAAAATTTTATTAAATGAATTCAAATAAAAAGAAATTACCAACTCATCCAGATAAAATATACTTTAGATCTTATACTTGACATACAATGACAGATAATTTCGTGTTCCTATTTGAAACGCCGCCCTCGAAAGTCCCGAGAAACTATTTTGACTCAATAAATTCAATCCAATGGCTAAATAAAATACGCTGTATAGCTGTTCTGACAGATGACGTTTGACTTTGACTTTGACAGCAATGACAATACAATAATACAAGGAAGGAGAGGAGGAGGAAGGAGTTTATTGTAACTTGTTTGCTTGCTGCACATAGCTATTCAAAAATAATAGTTTCGTGTAAAAACGTATACGATTGAAATTTTATTTATCTAGATCTGTCTGTAATGTGAATACATCGTGACTAGCCATCTTACCAATATGGCCATTAAAATCATCGACATACTTGCGACAGTTTTCCTGCACTTGGTTCATTGTTCGTATGGCGGTAAGTAGCCGACGACGATTATTTAATTTAACCAATTTATTCGGACATGTTATCCTAGCTTTATTCTTTTTAACAGAACACATCCTGTACTGCAATGTGACCGCTATAGAGCCGTGCCCCGATCGGAATCATTTTTGTAAGCAGACCACGGTAGCCATACAAAATCAGGCTACCGGCGAATGTTTTTGTCGGACAGGTTTTAAAATGGATGGTAAAACATGCGTGGCAATTGAAGACGACAACGGTTCCACTGGAAATGCAACGACCGCTGTACTCGTAATATTCACACTCGCTTTAGTTATTTGTGGCCTTGTATTAGTTGTAAGAAAATACAAACTCGTGGACTATGTTCGTCAAAGAATCAATTTGAGAAGAAACAACGATGTCATGTACGAGGATGTCATGATCGGTCAGGACGATCCTCCTCTCAGTCCCTAGTAAACTCATATTATTTAACCCTTCGGCTGCCGTAGTTGGTTTTATCCGACAATTATTTTAGTGTCCATTTCGCCAGAGACGGATACGACAGATTCCTCTACTTGTGTAGTTTTTTTTTTAAATCATTGAGTTGCTTTCTCTTAACATTTATTGCCGCACCAAAAATTTCAAGTCTCATATGAATGGCCACTGATATAATGTGTTGAACTCGTGTGGTGAGTCGTCGGCCGTACAAATGAGGAGAATTAGACTCGCGACGCGGCTTTTGAATTGTATATCTCCACATTTGAAGGTGGTTTTTGAATGAATAAATTGTGTTTTAAATTACCTAATTCTTAGTATTTTTGAAGAAAAACCGATAAATAGTTTGGAATCACGTAGCGAGTTCTCAGCTCCCAGTATGCAATTTTAGTCAAGTTGCCAGGTGAGTCCTTGGCAATGAATGGGTTGAAAAATATTAAAAAAATTACTTGAGACTAGGGGCACAACTACAAAACCAAGTAGTTAAAGGGTTAAATTGATATTGTTTTTGTTAAATATTTGCATTAACAAATTTATCTCGGTCACGATATCAATTTTAATATAAATATTTTCTTATGGCCGTTCTTGCAATTGCTTCAAAAGTTTCTTAATAATAATACCTGTTTTTATTGTTAATCTTGGTTGTGAATAAGGGTTCATATTTGTCCAATTTGTTGTGCATTTTAGTTTTTTTTCATTACTTTATTTTAGTGTAATAGAAGTCTCTAACTAAACAAACCTGTACAATCTATTTTGCAGCACCGCTGATGCGTTTCTTGGACATACCTAGTCTTTTATTGTTGTTTTTTTATAAACCTACTCCTTTGAAACATAATTATCTGGACACAAAAATTACATCTTTTTTTCCTTTTGAACTGTCAACCTAGGGTTCAAATTTATTACTAGCAGACTCAACAGTCATTGGCGTGTTATTTTCATATAAAAATACCTTCAAAATATTTGACTTTTCCTGAGATTTTCTTTCATAATAACCTTGTCCAGACAATTACGTACATTTGATTTTTATTTATTATAGATGCAGTTTTGACAAATTTTGACTAGAATTCCTATAAAAATATACCATTGACAACGCTGGGAAATGTTCAAAATGCTAATTTTCACTTCTACCCTGGCAATTAAAAATAATTCACAATCAAAACATACTCAAAAAGGTAGGTATATCAACATAATAAAACAAAATAGGTTATTTTTTTATTAATTTATTTTAGTTTTTAAAATTATATCACATAAAATAAGTCTTATAGTGATCAATCTCATTTTATGCTTATGCTCAACATTGCCAAAGACTGAACAATTTAATTTGTCAGTATTTCGTTTACTTATATAAATAAATAAACAAACAGCCAACAAAATTACAATAAAATTAATTTTTAGAAAAAACATAAAATTCTTATTTTAATATTTGGTTTTGATTTATTTTTTATTCAAATAAAAATGTAATTTTTTAACTGTTCAATGAACACAAAGTCTAATTTAAGATTTTGTATTTTTCTATATTTTATAATCAAATTTTCACTTCTGAATGTTTGAATAAAATGTAATTTTAGATTAATTATTAACTTTTTCTTTTACTGTGTGTTTGGATATGAGGTGACGATCAATTTGTACTTTTTTTTTTAAATATTTAACTAAAATATTGTAAGTTCATGACATATTATAGTTATCTGAATCTGTTGCAAGTAAAATGTCTAAGTATAAATAAATAAGTACATATTATATTACCAAAATACTGTTAATAATCAAAATATATTTTTAAATAAATACTGTGATATTACTAGATTTTTTATTTTAAAATTTTGTAAAAGGTATCAAAATTGTGGAATGTTTTTGGCCTCATTACATAGAGGTATGTCTGTCCGTCTGTTCTATATCTGCTATAGAAATCGAGCCAATTTATTTATTCATTTAAATAAGCAACAGCCTAGCACACTTAACATCTAGGTCTAAGTCCAGTGTGTGAGCTAATTAAAGCTGAATTTATTTGTACAAATACTGTTTCAATTTATACAAGTCTTTTGTGAATGTCAGACAACTTATTTTCTGTAATTTACTGAACTGTTTAAGAATATTAATAATGCCTTTCAATCACAAAAATCATTTCAGAGAATTCCAACTAAAGGAATCGTCCTACTAATTTTATTATATCCAATTATACAATAACTTCAATAATAACTAACAAGTTACTATGAATTTATTACAAAGTATATTGCGCAATGTGGAACACTTGCAAAAGTGAATGAAATTTAATATATTGTCGAATGAGCAAAAACTGGTTACATATTTCTTATTGTAGTATTTAGGTAACATTTCTCACACATCCAAGTTGTTCGCAGCTAATACGATGGCAGAATCTTTCGGTGGTGTTTTGAACTCATGACACTATGAAATTAGTGTTGACTAAAAGCGCCTACACATGGCCCTAAAATCAGTGGAAATATCGTGGCAGTGGTGGGGAGCCCTATATTCCCTTGATCGCCCATGTGTAGGGAAATCTGTAAACAAAATTAGAGACGATCTAGGGGGCTCCCCACCAATGCCCAGATATTGCCACCGATTTTAGGACCGTGTGTAGACGCTTTTAAGTGTAGCGTAACTGTTAGAACCATCTCAAAATGAACTAGTTGGAAACTCATGCTAGCGATCGTCACGCTACTAGCGTTCATGCCAGTAGCGCTCGAAGGCGCAGCGAGCAGCACAGTGAGGGCCGCAAGCGCAGGCACGCGGGGCACGGTGACGCAGGCGTACGCGGCCGCAGCCAGCGAGTACGCGTCCGCCAACAGGTAGTGCGCGCCGCGCGTCTCCAACCCGCAGCTGCTCCACACCATTAGTTCACGCCAGAAGCGCGCGAAGGCGCGGCGCGACTGCGAACACTAGCTGCGCCTTGAAGGCGTGCGCAGCGAGCAGCGCAGCGAGGGCTGCAGGCGCAGGCGCGCGGTGCACGGCGACGCAGGCGTGCGCGGCCGCAGCCAGCGAGTACGCGCCAGCCAGCAGGTAGTGCGCGCCGCGCGTCTCCGACCCGCAGCTGCCCCACACGAGCATCGGCAGCGCCAACAGCGCACCCACTTGCGCCAGCGCGTACGCCTTCACCACAACCAACCCCTCGCCAATCCAACCTGTACAATAAACTTATTATAACAAGAAACAACGAGTGTCCCTGTCTCTCACCCCGTTAGTACCGTCGCCATAATTAAGTTAATGGCGATTAACAATATTTTATGACGTATTTTACAGGTATTACCAAGGATGGAATTTAAGGATGTTTTGTATAATATAAATCAATACTCACTAGAGGTGTGTCTTGAAAAGAGTCTTAGTGGCAGGTGATACGCCAATATAAAAGCCACCGTTCCTGAAAACATACAAAATATCTGTCGTGAAAAACGGTCCACTGTGACAATTTATTAAAAACACACGACTTTATTAAATGATTAATAAGAAAAACAATGATGATACCTATGAATGTAGTTAAGAAGAGGATGTAAAAGTCTTTCTCCCAAATGAAGAGCTCATTGTCCTGCCTCTCCTCCGGGATCCATCCCCTGCAACTCTCTCTGCGGGACTCCGACAGCTCAATGCGCAAGTACTCCGGCACCTCGCTGGAAACACGGACGGACAAATTCTCCTTACATATTATAAAACAAAGTCCTCCGCCGCGTCTGTCTGTCTGTTCGCGATAAACTTAAAAACTACTGCACCGATTTTCATGCTGTTTTTACCAATGGATACGAGTGGTTCTCGAGGAAGGTTTTTGTATATAATTTACAAAGTTACGGCGGCGAATTTACTTATTTACGCCTTCTAAAGAGCTAATTATCATTATAAAGCAAGTAACAATTACCTGAAAATAAAATGTAATAACTATCGATGTTACTACAAATTTCCATAAAATGAATACAAAAAAAAAACTAAATAAATACTCACAAAGTATTGTAATAATGAGTAATATTAATGGTGCTGTTTGAGGGTATCTCGCAGAGCGAGTTAACGACGATATTAAACAGGCTGTCGTTCCTCCACAAGCCGTATGTCTCCAAAATCATCAGAACTATCAACAGCTTCCACATTGACTGAAATTACATTTGATATTTGTGATTAATTTTATTTATAAACTAGCTGTTGCACGCGACTTCGTCTACGTAACTTTATAAAATGTAGCCAATGTTACTCGCTGATAATATAGCTTCCCAACAGTGAAAGAATTTTTCAAATCTGTCCAGTAGTTTCGGAGCCTATTCAATTCAATCAATCATATCTTTCCTCTTTATAATATTAGTATAGAAAACTATAAACCACATTATGTATGTATTTACGAAAAAAAGTAATCTATGTCTGGTCAACTGTCTGGTATCCATAATACAAGCATTAGTTGCTTACTGTGGAACTAGATGGTGCTGTGTGGAATGTGTGAAGATATTTATTTATTACTAATTATAGGTTTTGGCCACAACTTTGTCCGCTACCAAACTTCACAGGATCACCCGCTGGACTAATCTGAAGATTGTCAGCGGTTTTGGAGTCCATAGGGAACATACATACATATACACATTGCCTTTTATATATTTATTTATTTAACTATCCCTTATCCTAAAGGTGGAGAGCACACTAGCATCTCATGTGGTGTAGTGTTACTTAATAGGCGACAGTAGCCACATACCACGTGGACTGTCACTTTACCTGACTTACATAAAAAAAATTGGCTATATTTTAATTGTAAAAACAACTTGAATTACCTACGAATAATACAATAATGATCTAATCACCATACATTATAATACACTAGATGCTGCCTGCGACTTCGCCCGCATAATTTTGTAAATTATATACTAAAACCTTCCTCGAGAACCACTCTATCCATTGGTGTAAACACCATGAAAATTGATGCAGTAGTTTTTGAGTTTATCGCGAACAGACAGACGCGGCGGAGGATTTTGTTTTATAATATGTAGTAATAATATGTACCTTGAATTCTGTATTATATACAATATGCCTTTGTGCTTCCTTGGACATCAGTATTAGGTCTATCATAACAATAACTGGATCGTATTCTATGTACTTGTCAACGATTCCTTTACATTTGCTCTGAAAAATACAAATAAATAATTATTATTTCTTAACCTTTATCTTTTAACTAGTGAAGGCAAAATTTAGAACATTGTTGCTTGGTTAAAGAAAGAGGTTGTCTTTTTCTCCATTCGTTGCAGTAAGTATCGTCCTTGCAAGTTGGTGGTTTAATTAAAATAAAATTTTAAACTAGAAAGTCATCTCTTCTTATTTCAGTTTGTTGCAAAAAGACTACCTAGGTACCTGATTTATTAGTAACTAGCTGCTGCCCGCGACTGCCCGCATAACTGTAAATTATATACTAAAACCTTTCTCGAGAACCACTCTATCCATTGGTGAAAACAGTATGAAAATCGGTGCAGTAGTTTTTGAGTTTATCGCCAACAGACCAGTGATATGTTATCACTGGAACAGACAGACGCGGCGGAGGACTTTGTTTTATAATATGTAAGGATACTAATGTAATTAACATGTTTAAACTGTATGAATGATAATTATATTTTGTAGAACTCACACATTTTGTTAGTTTTAATACTGATGGGCCGTAAGTTTTGTATAATGCGGCTACAGCGTTACCACAATTGACACATCTGTATGGCTTTGTTTCGGTCATTATTTATTTAAATACTTTAGTTAAAGTTCACTTAAAAATATTTTTACACATTACAGTAATACATGTTTAAAAACAAATAAAATGAAATGAAAATACAATAACATAACCTAAATTAGAATTTCAGCAACAAAACAATAACAATAACCCTAGGACAATAACCTGCCTGTCTAAAACCTGTCCTTCCTAACCTAACCACAGACCATGGAGAATAGAGGAGGTATCACAGACAAAACAAAACGTCAATGTCAAACGATAATCTACTAATATCGACAGATCACTCTTGCGTAAAATGGAATGTTTTCAATAGACTTTAATTAAATGATTTAATTTTATTCCAGATATAATTATGTTGTTATTTATATTTAACTTAATTATTTAGCAACAAATGATACGAGCGTATGATAATAATTTATTTCAAATACATGAAATTGGTCTTCCCTTATCTGCCACACTACCCTGCACTACCCTGTCATATAAGTACCTGCCACACTAGATTTTGCTCGCGACTTCGTCCGGCTCTATTTATTAGTTGCGATATTAATATAGATAAATGGATATAAAACATATATTATTAAATTTTTAGTGTCTATTATATTGAATGGAGTCTGGGGTTTAATTATTAATTTTTAGTTTGAGATGATCCATTGGGAACAGTAAGTACCTAGGTACTAAAACATTTTCTTTATATTCCTGACAATGTGTACGCAAAATTTCACGTGTTAAATTTAGTTTACCTTTTTGCTTCTCCAAAAAAAATGATATTAAATTATGCCTACCTACATTGTTTTTTTTTTCTTTTTTAAAAGCAGCTAGAATCACAGCGACGTAATTAATCACCGATGCATTTAAGTATAATCGATGCATTTAAGTTTACGAACGAATTGTCTAGATGGCGTTGTAGGTATCAGTTCAATCAAGTAAGCAACAATTTAAATATGAGGTACCTATCTATAAAAAATGTAGGTATATACTTAGGTATGTTTTAAAGAAAAATATAGGAGGTTAACTGTAAATCAACAAACCGCAATGTGTGATTTTATTTATTTGATAGTTTGATATGGTAACAACCGCATCAGGACAAAACATTTTATCCTCGACATTTTGGTCCAATCGAGCCGGACCTATATTAGTACATTTTGGTTTCATCAAGTGGGAGCCCGAACACTGCTTATCAGATCTCATCCCTTGTAGTGTGTTTGGACTGTGAATTGATTTAAGTTTATGTACCTAATATTTATATATTTTCTTATCTTCCGAAGTGAGTAGGTACTCTTACCGAAGTGAGAAGTGAGTACGTTTTCTAAGTAAACATCTCAGATGTACCTACCTAAACAAACTTTGTTTGTGTAGGTATATTATTAGATTATTAGAATAAGGTTATACCTCAGACTTATTACTAGATATTAAATTCTATTAGTAGTGGAATAATGTTATCGTATTGTAAATAAAGCAATACGTAGAAGGTTTCAATAGTAATAAAGACCTAGACCACTACAGGGCTTTTTTTTTGTGCCCCCCAAAGGAAATTTCGAAAATGTCGAAAAATTGCTATAAAAACTAAATATAAGTAAGTTCACATTTTATTTCCAAAGATACCTATTATGTTTTTAAACAAAAAAAATTAACTTACTTCTATTTTTTTCCTCAATACATAGTGTCAAGGAATGGGGAGGGGGTACATAAAATTATGTACTTACAACTTTTGAGAATTAGCGTGCCCCAAAAAAAAGTGACAAAAAAGGTCTGGATGAATACAAGTTAGGCAGGTAAAAACTAAATAGTATATAGGTATATAATAACAAATGAGTGAATGTTTTACAAGTAGTGGGAAACAATAGAGATCGCAAATGGATTCCCATTTGTGTCCGATACACCTCTCATTACAAATGGCGCTCGTTAGATGACGAGGGTAGGAGCGATTTATTTGTGGACATTTGTAACGGTCCGGCTCCGCGCCAGTGTCAAGCGGAGTCAACCCTTTTCGCACTATGATTGACTCGTGTCAGATTTATTCCAACTTTTGGGAAACACGAATTACCTTGTTTATACTATTGATGCTAGCTTTTTTTCGGGTTGAAAGTTCATTTCAAAGTTAGAAAAGTTAGAATTTGTGTCATTTTGCAGGGTCAATTCATTCAGATTTATTCGGTGAGATTGAAAAGGTATCAGTCAGCTGAACGATCTCGTTCCAGAAGAGAGGTCGATGTCGTATGTCCTGCACCTTGGTTGGAATGGTTGTTCTGATGTGTCGGTCAGTCAATAAAAGTATTGGAACTCAAAAATCAATGTACTTGAAGTAGAGGGTGCTAAAGCGGTTATACACTATTCAATTTGTAGGAAACCAATTTAGGAAATCGGAAGGTGTAATCGCAGTTAGAACAGATTGGATCCAATTTAGATTTTAGATTCTATTATCTATTTTCAATTCTGTATCTTCGATTTAGAGATCAATTTAGTGTAGTGTGATCACTAGTTCCCTACTTAGGTTTCTAAATTGGTTTCCTACAAATTGAAAAGTGTATAACTGCTTAACACTACGTAACTACCTACCTACATATTGTGTAGCAAGTAGGTACCTATAGTGTACAAAATAGAGACAAAATTCCCGAAAAGGTGCACGTTAGTTTTCATGTTTGCGGAGACACGTTTGTGTCATTGTGCAAAGTTCGTAATGAGCTCTACGTACAACGAGAATACTCGTGCTCGTGTTACGTCACCGTGTTGCTGAATTAACTACGTGTTGCGTTCACTCAACTGAACATCTAAAATTTAATAATCATCTCCTACAAGTTCAAGTAGCTTCACTTATAGTGTTGTTGTAATAAAGACTTACTTACTTACTTAAAACTTCGATTTATATATAAATAGCTACACGCTCTCGGCTTCTCCCGGGTTCAAAACTTACAGGAACACCCGCTACACTAATCTGAAGATTGTCTGTAAGTTTCATCGAAATCGGTTCAGCGGTTTTGGAGTCTATATAAGATAATATAAAGATATAAGTCTATAAAGATATATTTTAATATACATACATACACACACACACACACACATCTTTCAATAATATAAGAAAGATTTCCATTATATATAAAACGAAAGTTACTTACTCTTTAACTGTTAGCTACAACAATTAATTATTCTTGCATTGAAGCTACTCGAAAACCTACCATATATTGAAAAGTGGAGTGAAAATGGAGCTGTTCCATATATGCGAAAATAAAGATATTCAAGTTCAGTTTGACTTCATATTTCGTTGACGGCAATATCAATTTCATTTTTCATTCAAATAGGACTCTTCGCGCGACTCGTTTCTAAACAAGCTTTTATAGCATCCGATTTTCACATAGCGCTGTAACTTAAAATTTTTGTTTTTATACGTTGGCTATTGGTTGGCTATCAATACACTGGACTGCAAAGAAAAAAGGTCGGTTAGAAAATCTTCAATATCTTCAAAAGTACCTGATCATTAAAATATTCAAAAGAATATTTTAATGTGCTTAAATAAAAATACAATTTATTTAGTTTGCCTTTAATTTTGTTTTTATTTGATAAAAGCTAGGTCAGGTACTTTTGGAGATATTGAAGATTTTCTAACCGTCCCTTTTTCTTTGCGGTCCAGTGTATTTAGTGTTATTTATACGTACGTTAGCTAAATATATAAGTTCAGCTTTTCGTTCGTGACATTTAAAAAGTTCAAGCTATTTAATTAGGAAATGTCATCAAAATCGGCTCAATAATTGTGCGATTAAAATGGAAACCATATTTTTCGTAATAATGTGGAAATAGTATTGTACCGAAAGTTGTTTGTACATTATAGTTGCTTATAACATTAACTTATCTAATTCGATAATTAATCTTTCGGTAAGAATTAGCTCTTCTTCTTCGAAGGGTGTAGTATAAATTCACATTGTACTCGTATTGGATTCTCTCTTGATTCTCAACTACTTCCCAACAGTGAAAGAATTTTTAAAATCGATCCAGTTTCGAAGCCTATACAATGCAAACAAACAAATCTTTCGTCTTTATAATATAAGTATATATGAAGCATTGTAAGAACGTAAATAATGAGAGGAATTATGAAAAGATGCGATTATTTATAAACTATTATAGGTTCCTATATTTAGAGCTCGTCTAAACCCCTACTAACAAGATTGAAATCTGAAAACATTCCAATGACGGTCGTGGCTTGTAAAGAATTAGGTTGAGGATATATTCCATTAACGTGCAGCCCACTACCGACCGCTATGCAACGCTTTTCGAGCGACTTTAAAATAATTGGACGCCGCAACTCGATTACCTCCGATTGCCAATGCTAGCTGGCATTTTCAAAGCTAGCAGTTAGCTATTAAGGCATCATATCACTCTTCATCCGAGCACTTATTGGACATAATATTACTTGACGACACGTTTGGTCTAGTCGATACCTTAATTCGCAAAACTAATAACTCCACTTTTGATTGAAAATGACTTTTTGATACGGGAGAAACTTAATGACAATTAATATTTAATTTTTAAAAGGTCTATCGGTTGATAAAAGCCATAATTTCCAATGTAAAATTGTCTTTTTTCTTTTCTCGTATCATACAAAAAAACTTTATAACGTTTTTAGTCTTCAATGTAAAGTTTGCCTCAGAGGAGTTATTTGGTTTGCGAATTAAGGTATCGTAGTGATTAGTAACCCTAGCTGTTAACCAAACGGTCGCGGGTTTGAATCCCGCTAGGGGCAAATGTTTGTGTTAACATTTTACTTTTGTACCGGAGTCATGAATGTTTGTATTTATAATATGTAGGTATGTAATTACAAAAAGTGATCTATTTAGTATATCAACTGTCTGGTATCCATAATACAAGCCAATAGTTGCTTAGTGTGGACCTAGATGGTACTGTGTGAAGATATTTATTTATTTATTTTATATTGTCATCAGAAATCAAAGGGTTGGCAGTACGTTAAAAGGCAGTCATCAGACCCTTGCATCAGACAGATGCCACTTGAGATCGAAGTGAGATGCTAATCATCTATACTTATAAAATCATTTATTTATATTATAACGTAAGCATTCGCTATAAAAGTATTTTTGAAAATTTAAACTAAGTGCAAAGCTGGAAGCGGATCGCTAGTCATAAAATTTTTATAGAGGAATTGGCTATTATTACACGTGTTATTATTTTCAAATTGAACTTCTATGTATCTGCTCTGTTAATATTTCTTTCAACTATTAATGACTAAGTTTCGAACCTGCGGCAATACAGCAGGACTCCCTTACAGAAAACCACAATGAAATAACAGCTGTTGTTTTTCGGTGATTGAGTATGGGCAGCCAAAACCCATTTTGCCGTCCCTTATCCTTAATCCTAAGTGGCTTTACTTGTGTTATAGACGTAGGTGGACCTACCAACAAGTAGACCGTTCGCTTGTCTGGTGACTAACATAAAAAAGCAAGTTATGAGCAACAAAGTGACAGTTTCATTTGTAATTAGCTGCTGCCCGCGACTCCGCCCGCGTAACTGTAAATGATACACTGACCTTCCACGAGAACCACTCTATTCATTAGTGAAAACAACATGAAAATCGGTGCGAACAGTTGTTTTATAATATGTAAGGACAACAGTGTGAGGCCTCATTCTTTATAAATAGAAGCGCAATTTCCTCTAGCGGCATAGCGTGCGATGGAGCGAAGTACTTTTGCATCGCCATTTCCCCTAACGTATTCCTCAATAAAGCCAATTTGGTGACCGAACTCGGACCGGATTTTTCCGAAAGCCCCTCTCCACTTAATGTTAACGCTTCAACGAACTTGATTTCCCTCATTAACCTGTTACACGGCATTACTCAAGTCCGGGGAACTTTTACAAATTGCTCGAATTTATGCTAATATTTGCCACTCACTTCCTTGTAAAGAATCGTAACATTTTTATAAGGTTTCGTCGATAATAGATTTCTTACACTTGTAATTTTTTGTACTCGTCATCCATATCTATAGATTTATTTATATTCTTTTTGATCTTTAAAACCTTGTTCATTATATGTACAAGTCAGTATAACACAAAGTTGATGCGTTATACGCAATTAATTTATTATTTTAAAAAAAGGATTTTTAAAAATCACGTTATTCTTACAAAACCTAGAGTCAAAGATAGTCTAGAAAATATATCTACAGAACTATTGTTTCAAATTAGAAACAGATGGGACGAAATAAAAAGAAAAAAAAAATGTTATAAATGAAACAAAATTCCAAATTTTTTTTATATTTTTTTTTATCGTGGTCGCCTATAAAGGGTGGTGGCTACTATGGGGCTACTCGGAGACCGAAAGCCGAAGCCAAAAAATATTGCCGAATGAAATGTGCCGGCTCGACTATATTATGTATAGAAACCCTTATATGGAAAAGGTAGAAACATGAAAAGCCATGTCTATACTTTTAAATATAGACAAATCTATTCAGGACTCACAAGATTCCGATACAGATCATTGAAGGCAAGGAAAGCTATCGCCCAAGAGATTAGATGTTGGGCGTCTTGTTCGTGTTTGTTTAGCGAATTAAATTCTAAACGACATAGAGGAACCCGACTCGAGGATATTAAGTGAATGTTTTATTTGTTTAAGCCGATGGGGGAGGCGCCCCATTGCGCGATAAACATTTGAATACTTACAGAGTTATATCAACGTTACGCCTCTGAAACAGAAGATAACGGAAATAATACGGTTGTGCACACAGCGATGGTGAGATAGCGGAATGCCTTACATTTGTTAAACATGAATAGTTATTAACAATCAATAATAGTGTAATATTTGACGACACGTTTGGTCTAGTGGTTAGTAACCCTAGCTGTTAACCAAACGGTTGCGGGTTCGAATCCCGCTAGGGGCAATTGTTTATGTGTTTTAAATTTTACCTTTGTCATTGATGTTCTTTTAGAAGGAGTCCGTTGACCAAAATCCAAAATCCGTTGCATATTTTAGAATGAGTCAGCAGCCATTCAGAGACGCGGAACGCAAGTTGTACTATGTACCTAAAGATAAGCAATGATAGTCCATTGAGTGGTATTGATCAAATTTCAAAACACAAGTAATGTAGACTCACTTTGCGAGTGCCACATAGTGGACTACTTTGCAACTGTGGATCAAAGTAGACCGCTTTTCCACACTTGACTTAACCAGTAAACGAACCGAGACTTTAAAGCTTAGCCACACAACCACCGGGCTCATGAAATTTAATATTCAGAAATTTATTGTACAAACATAATTTTTCTCAATATTTTCGAAATAAAATAAGGTCAAAATGAGTTGTGTATTAAATAAATAATTTTAATTTTGAAAATAATATTATTATGATATTTAAACTTTTGCTAGCAGTTTTTTTACTACTTACAAGTCTATCTTTGAAATAGGCAGTGTTCAGCTTTTTCAGATGAGAATAATCTCATTTAAGTATAGGTACTTATAATATGATGTTCATCTTATTTTTGAGAACAGAGAAAAGTTATGACAGATATCTGGATAATTGAAAGTTGAGGCATCTTTACAAAGTAGTTTCCGCCTTTTCTAGTACTGCTGGGGAAACGTACATAAATCTGTAAATATATGTGGTATAAGTATAAAAATTATTTGGCAGTGGGAAAAAATTTCCGCTGTTCTAAGCTTCCGTGGTGTTACCAATAACATTAATATTCATTAAGCGTCGACTGTGGCTCTTCGCTGCTCCCAGCTGACTTACTACAACGGCACACGCTTTACTATGTTTTAATAATGATTATCTGACTCCGGGTAACATACTGCTTCGTTTACGCAACTTTACTGCTGGTACATTGTTTTTACAATAATTGAAGCAAACAAACAATCGAAATGGAAGGGTACCTTGGTTTAAATATTATCTATCTGACAGAAATATCTCGTAAATAATTTTAAAAAAATGTGTGTATCAGCTTCGATACATGAATGGAGTTTACTCTTTACGAACGATTATAAAATTTCCACAATTCGAACACATTATTCTTTTTTTAAATGATATTGTGTAGATGGCGCAATATCTCTGAAACATCAGATATTCTAAAATATTCAAAAAAATAGAACGTAACTATAACGCATACGTGCTCGTATTCGTGTGACAATTTTGATTTTACTCTCATAAATTTTCATCGTAGTATGCTTATATATATATATATGCAAATCGATTCCCAAAATTTAAGCTAAGACAATTTGCAACAGAGTTTACTGTATGTGTAGGATTTTTGACAGGCCACCAGATAGGATGTCACTTTGTGAATCTTTGCTAAGCCAAGAAAAAAAAACTGTAGGTGACGATTCATTGTAGATAATAATGTCATCTAAAAGAATTACTGCTGCCAGTATTACAAAAAGATCAGTTAACTACCGCATATAATTAAAATGTAGCCAAATCAAGTTTCAGCCACATACAATCGTTATAACATCTATTTACAGTGTTTAGAGAGATCTTTAAGATCTAAAAGATTTTAACGATGATTTTTCATATTATTATTATTGTTTTATTAGATGCCTATTGCAATTTTCAGTTTATTATAATCTTGCATAGATATAACCAAATAACTTAGTAACAACATACTTACGTAACAAGTAATAGGTACCTATTGAAAAAAAATTACATTTTTTTAATTACCGGCGTATTTTTGTGTATGCTTGCGTATAATTGTTAATTAATATCCTATAAAAAAACAAATTAAAAAATCATTTATTTCAGACAACTCATCCATTTTGTGTTTGCTAAAAGGAGATTATCCGGGATTATCTCTACGAGTATTTGTCAATCGTGTTTGACAATATATGATACGTTCAACATACAGTAGGCAAACCTTTTATTTCACTAATGTTTACATTTATTTATATAACGTTTAGGGCCTCTTTCGCCATCTGTCAAGTAGGCTAACCGTCACTTAAAGTCACCGGTAACCGGAGATAATGGAGCTGAGATGATATGTACGGTAAAAGTCCCAAACATTAAAAGAAAATAATAATAAAAAAATCGCCTATCGAAGGATGCAGTAAACCGAGTGTATAATTTAATAAAACATAAAATTATTTCTAAAACTAACTAATCAACACTTCACTTGTAGTTGGTGAAAGAGGCCATTAGCCATAAATTTATATATAGTTTGAGACCTTTATAAAAGTCGAAAAATTTTCTGTAATAATCTACTTCTACACTAATATTATATAGAGAGAAGATTTATATGTTTGTAATGAATAAACTCAAAAACTAACGATTTCGCAAAAATTTTCAACTATATGTTAAACTTTATATTTTATAAAGTTACTTGGGCGAAGTGGCGTGCAAGAGGTAGTGTTTTTTTTATAAATTGTAGGTTATTATGTTCGCCTTTTAAGGAATATCACTTAACGTCATTAACGACCATAAAATGTTAAAGACATGATTATTTTAATACTTTAAAGAAGACAATGTAGTCATTATGAAGACTATAACTCGTGATCCGTAGCAGAACTTAATAGCATTATAAAACATTTCAAATATGCCCTCGGTTAACAACGGATACACACTTTAATGGGATGTAATAAAGACCAAATTTGAATACACTGACAGTTTAACGCCTGGGACGTCATAAAGACGTCACTAAGTAATATCCAGTTCATGGTTATATTTTGTGTACAATTTCAGAATTCCTCACTTTTGGAAGCCACATTGACAACCCATAAGGGTTGTCAACCCTTCGGTATTCTTACTTCTTTCTACTAATATTATAAACTAGCTAACTAGCTGGTTCCCGCGACTTCGTCCGCGTTCTCTATAGCCTATAGTCATCCTCGATAAATGAACTATCCAACACAAAAATATTTTTTCAATTCGAGCCAGTAGTTCCTGAGATTAGCGCGTACAACCAAACAAACACTCTTCAGCTTTATATAATAGTATTCGTGTTAGTCCATTAGTGGTATTTCGGCTTTATAGTATAGTTAATATTAATAGTATAGATTTGAAAGTATGTGAGGATAATGTATGGATGTTATTAACTCCGTCATGCAATAACAATAAAGGATTCATGTCCGTTAATTTTTGTTCCCCATGGATATAAATATTTAACACTTTAATTTTTCAGCTAGTTTGAATTTAGTTCTCCATCATTAAACTAGATGCCGTAACACAAAATTAGTGTGAGAACGTTCTAGCTAGAGGTACAGGGGAGGGGATATGGGGAAATTCAATAAATAATAAAATTTACGTTCAACGCTGAGATAAACATCAAATCGTCACAATATGTTTATTTTATTACCTGCTTTATTAATTAAATTTTGACACAACATTATTTGGTATTTATTTAATTATACGACAATCTCAACAAGGTTCAAGAAAGCTCAGTATTTAATTTCAAAATTAAGTAATAAACTGGGTGAAATGCCTGGACGGGTTCAAAACAATAGCGGTTATATTATAGTAACGAATGATAAGTGCTATTTTTATATTTTAGACCAAATATATATATTTGTCAAAGTAAAGACTAATTAATGACGTTATATTTTGAATATAATGATGTAGCTTCTTTGATATTGAATTTTCCCTTTCAATTTATTATATAAATCGTGACAAATTACACAGTTTTCTTTACAAGTTATTAAAGGTACCACTTGAAACACAGTGATTTGTTAACTTATTAAAAAAAAACATAAAAGTTTAAAGCAAATAACGTAACCTTTTAGTAAGGAGCTGTTACTCGGCGTTGATGTACTTGAAGCAATTTTTCTTGGCTTCAAATCATTATTCTACGCTTTGTTTCTTTCTGAAGAAATGTTTTGAAGTAATTGAGCTTAATGGGTACATTGCAACGCGTTTGAGAAACATTTTTAAATTTTAAATTATACCATGTTACCTTTTGGAGTCTATAGTTTATTTTTTTAATTATAAAAGCGTGGAGACAAGCTTATGCTTTTGAAGAATGGTGGCCTTAATAATGCCTTCTAGTGATAGAGAAGGTTTACGATCAGAGGAGTTGAGATTAGTTATTATTTTAGTGCAAAGGTCGAGAACGGATGTTAATTAAATTGGGTAGTTTTAATTTAACACTATTATTATTAAATAAAATGATTTATACCATACCCTTTTCAATTGTAAACCTCTTAACACAAGCACAATTATTGTGAACTTATATCCACTTATGCTGTTGAATTTCTATAGAACCAGAAGTAGGAAGTGACAGTATTTAGACAATATTCTACATACATCTGAAACTCAGACATATCACTAATTTATACCACGAAAGTATTGCGTGATGAACTGACAGAAGTTCATCGGGAGGTTGTTATGTATGATATATTAGTAAATTTACATTCATAAATCATAAAAATATTATGAATCATCACGGGTTTACAGAAAGCATTTTAGGTGTTCCTATTTCTGAGACTAAGGCTTCACGCCTTTTTTAGTTATTGATGCGGAATAAATAAACAAACAAACAAATAAACAACACAGCAGCACCTTGTATTATGGATACCAGACAGTTGATATACTACATAGAATACTTTTTTTTTAAATAAGTACATTATTATAGACAGAAACATCTATGATGTTGAACACATAAAATGTTAAACACATAAACATTTTCCCCTAGTGGGATTCGAACCCGCGACCGTTTGATCAATAGTCTAGTGGTACTAGTGACCACTAGACCTAACGTGTCGTCAAATACATAAGCACAAATACATAATTTTAGGATTATAATATTGAGATGTAGTTTTTAATCTTCAATTTTTGTTTCTTTAGATGTGAAGCGAATGAAAGCTTGAATTTTCTCTTTTATTGGAATGTGAAAATTGTAAAGGAGTTGATTTAAATTAAAGAAGCCGATAGCTTTAAGTCCCTCCGAGAGGGAATCGCTCGTGACCGGATCGCCAATGCGCTCATTACTTACAATCGAATTAATTTGGACTGAATTACTTTGCGCTATCTCTTACAATCGTTGGCTCCGATAAGAATCGTAAAGGAGACTGTGAAGAATTATATCATCTACTAGCTGATGCCCGCGACTTCGTCCGCGTTGAAAAAGAAAAAAGTAGCCTATCCTGTATCCTGTTCGTCGAAATGTTTATCTACCAAATTTCATGAAAATCAGTTAGGTATATAATTCGTTTAAGAGTTATGGAGGAACATATATTACAGATTTATTATTAGTATTGATAGCCTATGTTACTCGCTGATAATATAGCTTCCCAACAGTGAAAGAATTTTTCAAATAGATGCATTAGTTTCGGAACATATTCAATGCAAACAAACAAACAATTAAATCTTTCCTCTTTATAATATTAATATTGACAAGTATACCTACCAGAGAGGCTCCATGACTATGCTCAGTCTAGGCATATGAATTTAATATACTCTGTGAAATGACGAAAGGTAAAGCAGTCTTTGCCACTGCTAGTAGACAGGACTTCACAAAGCTTCGATTTTGGTCTTTTATCTTGGAAGTCTTCAAATATTTTTTCCTGCACGGGTAATGTAAATACACAATTAATGTAAAATATTGTTTTTTTTTTTTTTTTAGATATACTAATTAGATATTTTGTCTATTGAGAGAGCAAAAGCAACAGGCAGGTTGACTGTTCATTGATGGTATACACAGTTATTGGTCGTTTTAGTTCGTTATAAAAAAACAAAGAATAAATATTTGATAACCTCCTATTAAATATTGCACTTAAAACAATAAAATAACAATTCTATTGTTATTTTCACCACAGATATTCTAACTGAATTGTTTTGTCTAAAATTAACATTGAAATAAAGGAAAACTGAAAATTGTTGAAAAGCTAACAGAAAGTTATGTTAAAATAACTTTTAGTAGATGAATATTTTAAATCCAGGTTTATGGACTTGTATTTTTAGAACGAATAAAGATAAAAGCTGTAACGCAGTGGAGGACGTTGTTTTATAGTATGTATGTAAGGATTATAGACTATGATAATATTAATCTGTTCCCGAAACCCTAATAGGAATCTCGCTTTTCCTGATGAAAATGTTTTGGGAAATTGGTTTCTGCCCTGTATTGTAGCTTTGTTGCAGAAAAACATTATCTTAAAATATTTGGCATGTTGTCCAATAACAATAATAAGAGCACCTGTGACTTAGATATTTATAAAGAGTCGTTCTTTGAAAGAGAAATCTTCATTTTCAACAAAAGCCTTTTTGTATTCAATGCGGGTGCCAACATCGATGAGTGTGATTTGTAATTCTGAACACGTCTTTGTTTAGGGTTTAATGTGAATTTTCTTTCAGTGAAAAATATTATTATTTTCATTTTTTGTTTAATAAAAGTCAGCAGTCATGGTCCACTTGAGTAAGGGCGGCCTGTCTAGTTTGACAGCCGCTCCTTACAGTAAATAGAACGCAGTGATTATATTCTCTTTGACAGTAAACTGACATTAAAAAACAGCACGCCTGCTTAGGAATAACGTAATAAGGTTCTTGTATATATAAAAAAAAAAATGATATATTTCACATATTTCGGATACGCCTCAACGATTTAGTTAGATGAAATAGTTAGATAAGCTTATTAAGCGCCTCTTTCACAAACGTCAAGTAGGCCAAACTCTCATTTAAAGTCACCGGTAACCGGGGATAATGGAGCTGATATACCTTTGTTTGTACGGTAAACGTCCCAAACATTAAATAGAAAATAATAATAAAAATTCGGCTATCGAATGATGCAGTAAGCCGAGTGCATAATTCAATATAACAGAAAATGATTTCTAAAAGTAACTAATCAACACTTTACACCGATATCTAATCCGACACCTAATCCGGATAAGCTCCACATCTATGACACGCAGTACCTCGGTAATAGCTCAGAGCAGGCATTAATAGAAGGAACTCATTAGACCACACTCCATTGTTCAACCTACAAAGTGAGTATTTCGTGTGTGAAAATATTGTGTTGGAATAGAAGGAGGGGTTTACTTAAGCCGAAGTGAATCGGCGACGACACCGGGGCCGCGGGTAATGCATCGCGTCGACTGCAGTTGGATGCATTCAAATATTTGCCGTGAGCCACACGACGTGTGCTCCTGAAGTGTGACGGGGTGAAGTGAAGTGGAGTGGCTCCAAGCTGCAGCCCGCAGCGTGGAGCCACTCGTTATCGGAGCTCTGCAAACGTGAAATAAGATTCTTCGGAATTGTATTACACCGTCGAGCTATCGGCGTGGAGCTTTTTTCAATTAAATATGACGACACGTTTGGCCTAGTGGCCAGTAATCCCAGCTGTTAACCAAACGGTCGCGGATTCGAATCAAGCTAACATTTTACTTTTGTACCTGAGTCATGGGTGTTTTGTATTTATAATATGTATGTATTTACAAAAAGAAGTAATCTATGTAGTACAACTGTCTGGTATCCATAATACAAGCACTAGTTGCTTACTGTGGAACTAGATGGTGCTGTGTTGTGTGGAATGTGTGAAGATATTTATTTATTTACTAGCTGGCACTCGCGACTTCGTCCGCGTTGAAAAAGAAAAAAGTAGCCTATCCTGTGTCCCGTACGTCTAAATGTTTATCTACCAAGATTCATGACAATCAGTTAATTCGTTTAAGAGTTATGGAGGAACATACATACTTACATACACATATAGAAAAAAAATCTAAAAATGGTCAATTCAATTTTAGTATCATGTATAGAGCCTAGAAACACGATATCTCTGAAAACAAAGTAACTTACTCCGTGACCAACCTTTACAGATTTATTATTAGTATTGATTTGGTGAAGAAATTTTCCGTTTTATATTATTAAGTTCGTATCGGTGTGATGGCTGCACTCTTTGATTCACTTAACTTCACAGCTTCGTACGTGGTTATAATATAACAACACAAATATTTCAGAGAGAATATTTTTATCTAAGAAATAGAATGTTTTCATCTCTCTATTCAGATGATATCTCTGTTCTATCTGTGATGAAATTTTTTCAATTATATCAATGCCTAATATAAGAAAGTATATGAGTGGGCTTTCCGTGTAATCCTAATTAATATTATAAATGTGAAAGTATCTCTGTCTGTCTGTTACCTTTTCAAGCCTTAACTACTCAACCGATCATCTCAACTCAAGAAAGGACATAGGGTAACTATCATTCAGAAAAAAGTACTGTTCCCGAGGGACCATCTAAAGAACTTATGCCTGGCAAAAATGTTATAGCTAGTCTGTAATAAAATACATATTTCTATTACAATCGTATATATCATTAATTTATTTCTCAAATAATTTTACGCCATAAACTATTTTGTTTTATCAAAAATTGTCAGTGCTTTTTCTCTAATGCTCTGTGAAGAATGTTACTTGTGTTAAAATTCAACAAAACGTTCAAGCAATTTTTCTTTCCAAGTAATTTTTTTTTGTCAAAAAATTTATTGATAAACTGTGCGCGAAATTGCTTCATTTAGATGATAGATGTTGAACGACTGTTTTTCCAAGAATTTTCTGCTCACTACGCCACAAATTATGTAAATTGACCCGTAGGCGAAAGGTTGCTTTATTTCAAAGATAACTGAAAACAAACTAATATCTTTGTATCTAATTAGACACATTTTTTTGAAGGAATCTCAAAATGCATTCTGATGTTCTATTACTTACTTAAATAAGTAGATAAATATTTCTAATGGCCCATATGGACGGATCAGTCAACATCATATAATGTATACCAATATATAAAGCTGAAGAGTGTTTGTTTGTTTGGTTGTACGCGCTAATCTCTAGAACTACTGGTTCGAATTGAAAAATTCTTTTTGTGTTGGATAGTTCATTTATCAAGGAAGGGTTATAGTCGCAGGACGAAGTCGCAGGCACCGGCTAGTAATATATTATATAAGCCCGTTGTATTAAAATTTATGGGAGTAAAATCAGAATTGTTACACGAATGCGTTATGTTATGCGTTATAGTTACGTTCTAATTTTATTGAATACTTTAGAACATCTGAAGTTTCAGAGATATTGCGCCATCTACACAATATTATTTAAAAAAAGAACAATGTTCTTTCGGCGTGTTCGAATTGTGAAAATTTAAATTTTATAATCGTTCGTAAGGAACTCCAGTCGTGTGTCGGAGCTGACACACACAATTTTTTTTTGTTTACTTATCAGTGACGTCAGTAATAAGTAATTAGTCACGTAACACTCTTATTCGGATTGTATAACGGCGATGTTTCGTATGAATAACCGGCTGAGTTATTTGTTGTCACGTGACTGTTCTGTATTCATGAAGTCTCTTTGGATTTGAACTTTATTTTCGTGAAGTTCACTCTCGTCGCACGTTCGTCGTGGACAGATTACATTATAAATACTTATTATCTTATTGATCGTGTTCTTTTTGTAAACAAGGTGGCAGACAGCCAGGAATAGTTAGGTGAAATTTTCGTATGAAGTTACTTAAAACTTAAAATAACTAACTCTATTCTTTCCCTCGATCCAACATGAATAACAGCAACCATTAGTAAGATAAAAAATACAGGAAGGAATAGGAATAGACCTTTAGATGGCCAACAAAACACGACTTCATCGAATTGGTTTAGTAGAGGTTTCGCACGATAATGACCTTAAAATTAAAAATATTTTTAGTCGCTGTTTCGCACAAATATTATTTTCATAAAAAAAAACTTGAACCAAAAGTACAATACCGTACAAAAGTGATATCTATGGGGGAATATTTATAATGGAGTAAAGGCACACAAATCAATCAAAAATATATATTTTTATTAAAAAATTAACTTTATTAAGAAAAACCTTAATCAATCTAATTTTGATTCAATGGTAAACAATTGAAAGTTCTCGATTTTGCTCGGAAAAAATATAGGTATGTTATAATTTAATAAATATTCTTGATGATTTTACAGTTCAAAACATGATATTTACAACTTCACCCGATTATAAAATATTCCGGAAACAGTTGGGGTTGCTCCTTTTATTATGTCCCTATGTATGTTGAGATAAATAAAAAAATAATTAAATAAAATATTTTATTATTTCACCGTGGTCTTCTATTCGGTGTTCGGTTGTCATTTGGAGTGGTTAGGCTGCCCAAATGACTGCAAAACGCAGTGTGCCCTGCTACTACTAATTGTAAGTACTTGTTAGGTTTAATAAAGCTCGGGCTTCAAATGTCTAGGTTTAAGGATAGTAATGATAGAATTGATGTAACCAGATTTCAATGTCCAAGCGGCAAAGTCCGATTCACTGCGAAATCAACTCAATTGTCCGCTAACACCACTACCATCGGATAAAACTTCAAGTCAAGTATATACCTACTAGCTAGTTCCAGCGACTTCGTCCGCGTTGAAAAAGAAAATATATGAGTAATAACGCCTGACATCGTTATCGCTGTGACGACGACGGTGGCGCCCCCACGCGACAGAGGCGCCAAATTCTTTATATTTTTAGACGATCACTCGAGAACAGTACTTTTTCTGAATAAAAGGTATACCCTATGTCCTTTCCTGTATCCCTGAGAACGTGTACAAAATTTCATGATTCCTATCCTATGTAGGATAGGAATATTTTAGTATGGATTCCTATCCTATGTTTGTGAAAGTCAATAGACAAAATACTCCTTACAGACGAAAAATTGTGCTTGAATAAAGAATTTTTATCCAATTTCTCTATATCTCCACCTTTTAATGGCGAATTAGTCGTTAATAATTCTGGCAGTCTCTGGTCTGTTAAACAAACTAAAATTTTAACTCCAATATTGCTCGTGCTAATTGAAAAACAATTACAAATGTGAATTTTTAACTAGTGCTTAAAACACATTTATTATTAAACAATATACCTACGTGAGTAACCATTTACAATACTAATAAAGTGAGTAGTTTGATAAACTGGGCAATCCCTCCGGAGAGAGACCCGTCACTTTACAAAAGTATATATAATACTATATGTGTGCTGTTGTACTTCGATTAAATCAGGCCGTGATCAGGGGTATTTTATTTATTTATTTTTGCATATTAAGAAAAAATCTTAGTTTTGTTTTGGACAATCATCATCAATATTAATAATAAATATGTAACGGTTGGTCATGGAGTAAGTTACTTTGCGATTTGTCTATTTTTAGAGATATCGTGTTTATAGGCTCTATACATGATAATGAAACTAAATTGACGATTTTTAGATTTTTTTTCTGTATGTATGTATGTTCCTCTTAAATGAATTAACTGATTTTCATGAAACTTAGTAGATAAACATACAGGATAGGCTACTTTTTTCTTTTTCAACGCGGACGAAGTCCCGTGCAAGAGATAGTGTTAAATATAGGTATCGCTGCGGTCACTCGCAACCTTTATTCGTTCTTTTAAAATGCAACAAACCACACCTACAAGATAGGATGTTGAAAAAAATATCAGGGGAATTGGGAAAGTTAATAAAAAGTGTGTTCTGCGAAGTTCGTTAAACCACTTTGGCAGCCGGTCGCCGGTGATGGCCGCAACAAAGTTGGGCACAGTAGGCTGACTGAGAGTGGTCCGCCCACTCATTTAAATGCAAATCGACTGAGGGCGGCCTACCGCGGAAGTTATTTTCCACTGCACCGCTGTAAACCACTTTCCACTGATATTTTTCATTTTTCCTTAAAACACTACTTCGCTTACCGACTCATATAAAACTTTTCTCCACTTGTTTTCATTCTACTTTATTTAGAACTAGCTGCTGCCCGCGACATCGCCCGCGTAACTTTATAAATTATATACTAAAACCTTCCTCGAGAACCACTCTATACATTGGTGAAAACAGCATGAAAATTGTCGCAGTAGTTCTTGAGTTTATCGCGAACAGACAGACAGACGCGGCGGAGAACTGATAAACTCAAAAACTACTGCACCGATATTCATGCTGTTTTCACCAATGGATAGAGTGGTTCTCAAAGAAGGTTTTAGTATATAATTTGCATCCGTGCAAAGCCTAGAACATGCCGCTAGCAGTATAATAAACATGACCCTGTAATGCCTCTTCTCACGAAAGTAGGTCAGTTTTTTACAGCGGGACCTAACTTCACCCGCTTCTTACAGGTAATCGGAAATGGACTGAGTAACATTCAATAACACGGCAAATGAGTGGAAAGTGCTCCACCATTAATTCGATCGCAGTTCATTGTTGCGTACCCGTCCGTAATGGTTAGTGGTTTTAAAACGATTCGTTGGCGGTCCAACATTCCACTTGGACAATTTATTTTGCGACAAAGTGCATTTTAACGTTGCGCTGTCATTGAATATGTATTGTGCATTGAACTCGTAATGTTAATTTGAGTATTAAAAAGTTTTAAGAGACAGCTTTTAAGCATTACTGAAAGCTCAGATAAGGCAAACGTGGAATCGGTTAAATCTTTGAAATAATGACTGATTATTTATGTCAATTTGAATAAAGATCATTATAGAAATCTCGGCAATCCGATTTAGTATAGGTTTTTGGATTATCCACATACGAGTACACACAAGATACTTCTTGTGTATCCTTTTATTATAAAATACATAAAAACCTTAAATAATAATAATAATTTATTTGCGATGGCCATGGGTAACATTTACCATTTCCCGTTCCTTCATGACCACCTGATAAATATTGCAATTCTTTATATCATACTAGCTGGTGCCCGCGACTTCGTCCGCGTTCTCTATAGCCTATAGCCTACCTCGATAAATGGACTATGCAACACAAAAATAATTTTTAATTCGAACCAGTAGTTCCTGAGATTAGCGCGTACAAACAAACAAACAAAATTTGACTATTTTTATATTTTGAGACATTTATGTCGCATAAACCACAACGTTCCGTCTGAGGCATAGTCTTCTATTCGAAATTAGCCCAAAGCTTTTGGTCCGAAGACTTTACATATTAGCTTATGAACTAACTTACACACTTAGGCAACTTTCAAGTTTCAAGCACAGAGACTGCGCCTTTTACTTGTTAGCCTATTATTATTATGATTATTATGATGCAGTGTGTATTTCACCCTTACTTAAGTATCTCATTTCTAAAAACCTGCAAATACTATATTTATGTTAAAAATTTATTATGTGATGTTTAGAATATATAGTAATTATCATAAATTTATGCTATATACTAAAGTAACTCTTTCCTGCGCTCAAATTAATTACCACTTTTAGCAAGTAAATGGCGGTTTAATGCATATTATTACCTTGATAATACGCCGTCATAATGTAAATTTATTCCTCAATTAAGATTTCTTGCTTAATTAATTAATTGCTTTATAAAATGTTGAGATACTGCTTGAAAAGGCAGTACAGAATATTGTTTTTATCTATTTAAGTGAAAAAATAATTAATTTTTTTTGTCCACGAATGTTGTAGAAAACAAGTCGAATAGCTGCCGAGCTAAACATACAATATGAACAAGAATAGCATAATAAATGTGCATAACACAAATAAATAACATTGAAAACAACCTTTTCTGTGATTTCCAAATATGTCTATCTGGTTTTTTTTTTCAGAAAACTGAAAGACTGACGTATTGTTGAGAGCTTTTTTAATAGGCAGAGGACTGTTTGAAATTACTTAAGGTTTTATTTTGAAACTTTGCAATATGATTTATTCGTACCGATGGACTACATCATGAAGCCACCGAGGGCAATTTGTGGTTCCGCATGAAAATGTGGACATATCATGTAGGAATATCTGTGCCACTTCGAAGTATAGTGTCATTAATAGTACCTACATGCGCAGCGCTGAGCTACCCGCTGCACAATTTCCTAGCAATATCCGCGACGTATCCGACACGTATCCGCTATCTGTTCGAATTCGAATCGGTACCGCCGACAGCCTAACAGATAGCTATTCTGTTATCTTCTATTTTCGAGCGAATGGAAAGAGAAATATTTGCTATGATTCCACTTGAAGTCAAGTGAATAGTCTCGCCTTAAAGTACGAGCAATTTGGTTAATGGAGTAACCAAGTTGGTTGGTCATGGAGTAAGTTACTTTGTTTTCAGAGATATCGTGTTTATATACTATAAATGATCATCAATCATCAATACTAATAATAAATCTGTAAGTGTAGGTATTGTATGTATGTATGTTCCTCCATAACTCTTAAACGAATTAACTTATTTTCATGAAACTTTGTAGAAAAACATTTAGATGTACAGGACACAGGATAGGCTTTTTTCTTTTTCAAGGCACCGGGACTTCGTCCGCGTTAATATTGTTACGATCTTCTCCTTTTTTTTGTATGCATTGTTTATTTTCCTTATCCATATTATATCAATAGGTAAGGTCGCGATGAGAAATGGCAGCTTAATCTACATAATAAGTAGACAAGCTGCTCCTACAAATTGCTATTTTCATCACAATTGAATGGATTTGGAATATGAAATTTAATGAATATCCAGTAGTAGAAGCATCAAGTAATGATGATTGATAACATCAACTGCGTCTAATCTTAACAAAAGATATAACCAGGCGTGATCAGCCTAAGTAATAAGTTTCAAAGTTGTCAGTCCCTTGCGCAAACCCTGAATCCATTACATCGTTCATTATACAATAGGTGCGGTCTCCGAAGCCCCAAACTTCCAATACCTATCTATTAGGCCGCACGTGAGGGGGTCACAGTGGCCGAATGTTTTCATAATTTATGACATCTCCTATATCAATAAATTTACTACGAATAATAGTGTTAAGATTATTTATGACATGTCTCTTGGATACTCTTCCCGCGGCGGTTTGGTCATTTTTTTTAAGTTGATCTTGTTGGAAATATGCCTCAATATTATCAAAATTCTAAATTGCTCACAAATTTAGCAATTTCGATACCACTCTAGAGAGTTGAAGCGAGTTTGCGAAAAACTCATTCCCACCAGTAAATTCGACCCGTATCTATCTTCCGGGGTTTGACAGGGGATCACATGAATAAAAAGCCAAAAACGCCACAAGGTCGAATAGGTATTCGTGTGACTGCATACAATTTCATAGGGACCATTCAATAAGACAACTAGTGTTGATAGATGGCTACGTCGCCTATACACAAGCAACGCCTGACATTGTAAGTGCGCTACTGCTAACCTGTACAGTTTAAAATATAAAAGACTAGCTATTGCAAGCGACTTCGTCCGCGTAACTTTATAAAATGAAGCCTATGTTACTCGCTGATAATATAGCTTCCCAAAATTGAAAAAAAAAATTTCAAATCGGTTAGGTAGTTTGGGAGCATATTCAATGCAAACAAACAATCAAATCTTTCCTCTTTATAATATTTTTGTGGGCTTTTTTTGTGGGGGTACGCGGTGGCACGCAATGTCCCCAAAGGAGTTACTATTTTATATTGTTATTCACCTAAATATTATTTAATGTTTTATTTCCAAAGATATTATGTTTTTAAAGAATAAAAAAATAATTTACTTCTATTTTTTCCTCAAAACACAGTGGCAAGGAATGGGGAGGGGGTACAAAAATTATGAACTTACAACTTTCGAGAATTAGCGATACAACTTTACTTTTTGTCATAAATAACGGATTTTCCAACAGTTTTCTTGAAATGTCATCATTTACATACTACCAATACCTACAAATTGTGCTGCAAACAATATATTCGGAGCAATCCTACGTGAGATTCTGGCGTTTAATTAAATCCATATCCCGTGCCGCTCAACTTATTGGTACTAATATTGCAACAGAGACACTATCCATTATATTCTGTATTGGATCTTATCTATGTACTAATATATTATAAAGAGGAAATATTTGATTGTTTGTTTGTTTCCATTGAATAGGTTCCGAATCTACTGAACCGATTTGAAAATTTTTTTCACTGTTGGGAAGCTATTTATCAGCGAGTAACATAGACTATCAACTAATAATAAATCTGTAAGGGTTGGTCATGGAGTAAGTTACTTTGTTTTCAGAGATATCGTGTTTATAGGCTCTATACATATACTGAAACTAAATTGACCACTTTTACAATTTTTTTCTGTATGTATGTAAGTATGTATGTTCCTCCATAACTCTTAAACGAATCAACTGATTTTCATGAAATTTGGTAGATAAACATTTAGACGTACAGGACACAGGATAGGCTACTTTTTATTTTCAACGCGGACGAAGTCGCGGGCGCCAGCTAACCTCACACAGCCTGGCAGTGGCTGAAGTAGTTGATGTTCCAACTTGCTACTGGGCCCCAATGCGATGCAATCTTAAGTAATTGACGCTCTCTTCCTACATTATTCAAGGCCTTGCGAGAAATTCTCCGGTTTCAATGCAAGATTACCGGAGGCGCGACATTCTAAAATATTGTGATTTTATTCGGAACACTCCGGCTCTTATCGTTCCAGACAGGAAATGCTTAAATAATGCACTGCACACTTCAACTTTAAGTCTTTTTCCGTCCTTAATCTTTAAAACCTCTTACGTGCTTGGCTTAAAGTAAACAAAAGGAAGTCTAACTTTTAGGACGTATGTATATAGTAGCCATATTGTTTAGCAATTTCTTAAACAAATCGCTGATTTAAAGTTGGTGCTTTTAAACACCAACTTTAAATCAGCAATGGTTAATGGCGATCTTCCTCCTCTTACAATTTTTGTTAAGTATATTTTTTATTTAAATTTTACAAGGACCAATATCCTATACTTTATCGCATGACTGTGTTTGTTTTCTTTATTATTAAATGCTTATACTTGAATTTTGTAAAAATTAAGTATAATTGTTGCAATTTTATATTTTAAAGATGACAAAAAGAATAGTATCCTGAGTTTTTTTCGGAGTCTTGGCTTTTTTTCGAAACCCTGGTAAATTTAAATTTATAATGACGATCATAAGAGTTTCCTGTAGAAACCTAATTGATAAATAAATATTTTGATTGTGATTTTAATTTGAAATTAAAAAAATTTCAAATTACTGAGTTAATTACCATAAAAGTTAATGTAAAGCAATTAAGTTGGTTGTGTTGAACATTTTGAATCCTGTACCAATCGTAAGCGTTGTATCTAGGGCGTGCATTATTCGCCTTAATTCAGTATTCGAGTTTTACGAATACTAGCCTATATAATATTCGAATAATTCGAGTAAAACGAGTTATTCGAATACTTTTTAGAAAAACAAGAAAACGGACTACGCCAAATCATCTAACCTTTAGGACACCGATTACCGATTCAATTACTTTCATGTAATCGGAATATTTCCACTCATTTTCTTTTTCTGCAAGCAATAATAGCAAAAGCATAATGAATAATCTATCATATCCGACGATTATCTATAGAAGTATATATCGTCGTCTAGTACCCATAGCAAAAGCCTTAATAGGCTTAATTTGGGACTAGGTCAATTTGTGTGATTTGTCACAAGATACAAACAAACTTTACCTCTTTATAATATTAGTATAGATTATATTATATTATATTATATTCTTTCTTTGAATTCCTGTTGTGTGTATTGTGTACGCATATTTATTCATTTATGTGTCATTGATGCACGTTATATAATACGTATTCATAATTTATACAGCTTATATTATAAATACGTTTAAGTACTTACATGTTTAAGGAATAATATTCTTTAAACTCATACATAGGTCTGTCATGAATTATTAGGTAGGTATTTGCTTAAAATAACATTTATAACTTATAAAAGCAAAAAACCATGCGAGAAGTAATAACTTATTTAGTGATTGGTTAACATGAATCAAAAAGATTACTTTATACCTTACGTACGGTACGACTGGCGTTCCCTATGCAATTGTGACTTGTGTCACAGAATTAGTATCACAGGCAGGACAGCTTATAAAATAAAGTTGTACAATAGACACATTCGTCATTTGCCACGTTTTAGGTTTGCATATCAAAAAATCTTCCTATCATTTTAACAAAATAACTGTTATTCGAAAAGTTCGTAAAACTCGAATAGTTAATTGTGTAGTATTCGAATAGTAAAAATAGGCGAATACTCGAATAAAACGAATACTCGAATACTCGAATAGTATGCCCTAGTTGTATCCAGATCACGTAACAGGCAACACGAAACACTTCATGTCAAAATAATGCCAATTCCATTTTTACTTGACTCACAATATACTCGGAAATATTAGTGTAACAACGGTATGGCAAGCTTCATTAGCCTGAGCTTGATGAGCTTCGTGATAAGAGAGGCATCTCTTTGTGAGCAAATATGGACCGATCACATTAATTGTGCTAAGAAATGCAGATTTTTTGACAATGTTTTTCTTATATGTCACCCCAAGTGGTCGTGCAACTCAAGTGTGGAAATTTCACTGGGATTCGAACCTACTATTGACAGTCCCTGTATCGACATAGGATTGTTTAATCTGCTTACTACGTATATCACGAAATAATTTGTCCGTTGCATAGGATGCGAATGTATCAGTGGCACTGTGTAGTAAATAGGGCGAGACGATGTCACCGTCGTTGCCGAGTAAGCGAAAACCGAGGCCAGAATTTTGTGCCAACACTATCTGTTCTACCTGCATACGGATAAAATGGCCGATCTTTCTCGAAAGGTGCTAAAAATACGGCTTATTGAACACCGCTCCTGCTTGCAGGTGTGCCAAGAACGAAATACAATTTAAAGGATACTTTTATAACCGGGCGTATTTAATATTATTGCTTGAAAATTGAGATATAACTTATTTTATTACTTGGAAGTAGGTATTAATAGTAAGCCCCGGGTAATCCCGGGCAATCATCGGATCTGACCCAAATTAGCGACACGGACATGAATCTGTTTTCGCACAATTGATTCATTATTACAATGATGATACGATAGACTTAGCGCCTGTTTCACAAACGTCAAGTAGGCCAAACTGTCATTTAAAGTAACCGGTAACCGGGGATAATGGTACCTTTGTTTGTACGGTAAACGTCCCAAACATTAAATAGAAAATAATAAAAAATTATCGGCTATCGAATGATGCAGTAAACCGACTGCATAATTCATAATGCGGCCCTTATTGTTTTGAATATTGATCAAACAAAAATATTTTGGGTAAAAAAAGAATAAGCTTAGGTACTCTTTACTTAAGTTCTGAAACCACCACCATATTTTTTATGTAAATGCGGTAATTTAAGTACCTACTTATAACTCTCACAGAATATAATTAGGTTCTAAGGAAATTAAATACCTACAAAATAATGCATAGAAAAGTCTTCATTATTATAATAAACCTTGGCATTTTAAATAATCTAAAATAGGTTAGAAAAATAATAAATATCTACCACTACACATTTTGTACTTATGTTGTTAAAAAAAACTAATATTTATAATTCATTCCAAATTGCCAGTTGGACCGCCGAGATAAACTGACTGCATCTAGATCTAAGACAGTTCTCACCAGTAACTAGTTATTTAACTTTTCTTATCTCGTTAAAAATCTGCAAACTGCAAACATTACAGATTTTAGCTTTATTAATACTGACAGCTATTAGAGGCGATCTCCGAATTTGAATTTGAATCGGGATTGCGAGCAATCCGTCCCCTGTCCATTTATCACGATATCGATCACTATAGGGCCAGGTTGCTGATGCTGTAAGACCTACCGCTGTCGCCACATCGGAACACGGACACGTTTGAATCTAGACTTTATTGCAATATCAGTACAGTTTAAATTTGAACGATTCACTTTTAGTGGCAATTGTCATGCAGGCGTATTAACCTTATCGGATTAGATTTAAGACTTGCTGATTTCAGCAGTAATGCTCTTAAAATATTGTGAACTTGTGGTAATCGTTAAAGTAGTTTTCAATCTACGTCGATTTTGTTCATTGGTCAAACTGTCGTTGCTTATAAATTTAAGGAAATATTCATATAACTACTTTTTAATTGACATTTCTTAAATTTCTTATTCGGTTATGGGTTTTGGAAGTTCAGCCATGGAAGGCCTACAGCTGAGATAATGATTATTTCTAAAAGCTCTTCACACCTAAGAAGATGGTGTGACAAGGTAAGACGCATGAGGTCAAAGTTCTACCACCGAGTGCCTTAATTTCCACTAGATTTTAATAAAATTGGTTGCCAAATAAGCTGTATGTATTTCGAGTGCGTACGAACGATATATTAGGTATTCATCGCGCACTTTTCACGGGAAATTACTCTTTACCAGACACGTAACTCTATTACATCGATAACTGAGCTCGGAAATGGTTCAAAAGAATTCGGTTCAAAAGACGAATTTTAATGAAATACCTACTATGTATGACTAGAGAAACTTCTATCGAATGTGGAATGTTACAAATAACAAGGAATATATTTTACTTTGAGATACTGGAAAAGTGTTGAGCCCATTTGCAGTTATTTTCAGTTATTTTTCTTACAAAAGAACGTAAAGTCCCTGCTGTCACTTTTGTGTTTCGGTGCAAGAGTATGAGATGTCAGATGCTATTACCCTTTGTTCATCTTATATTGTACCCTCATATCATTCAGGTATAACCCTAGGTAACACTGAGCAGGGTTCCTGGTAGCAGTGACAGCCAGTAGTGGAGAGTCAGCCTGACTTAGCTGGCCTGCCCTTTATTTTTATAAAAAAGAACTGGTTTAAATGATTATTCAAAAAAAGAAATACCTGTTTGATATTATTAATGTTCCTTTTATGGATCAATAATTCCTAATCTAGAAGTCGGTTACACTTCAAAATTTATTAATTAATTATTAAGGGAAGGAATTTTGTTATTATATATTCTATTGTATTAAGGAATTTCCTTAATTTCGGTTGGTAAGTAATATTAAATGTCAATGTCAAAACGTACTGGTTTGATATCAAATCAGAGAAACATAATTCATTTCGTTATTCAAAATATACCTACCTGTCTGAATGGTGTGTATTTGAAATCTATCCCTTAGGATCGTGAACCATGTCATAATGCCCATTTTTACTAAACTTACCTAGCACGTTAACTTAACAATATCACCCACGTCATCTGGCCCGTTAGGATTTAAATACATTTTAAAAATTTATAATTTAGTAAAAACTAGCTGCTGCCGGCGACTTCGCCCGCGTAACTTTTTAAACTTTAGTTTTTGAGTTTATCGCGAACGTCAGACAGACGCGGCGGAGAACTTTGTTTTATAATATGTAAAGATATTTTAAAAAATCTACATCTATTTCTATCACCATAAACTCGAAAACTACAGAATAACATAATAACCATTAAATATGATTGTAATAAAAAACTTTTTGCTCAAACTCGTGTTTGATCCACCAAATTAATTTAATTGCCATAATTGTCCGCATTTCGTGCATTAATTGCCCGAAAGTTTGTCTGTCTGTTTGTTAAGCTTTGTCTTTTCTGAATACAAATAATGTAATCCGGCTCGGATCTAATTGGGCAAACAGAAATATATTTAGGAAGTTGAGCGAATTTCCTTCGGCATCCTTTGTGGTTCACCCAAATTTATGTTTAAGTGTTTCGTTCTTATAATTTGCTCCCTACTTTTCGTTTTACATGCCGTGTTTGAATTGTTGCCAAATAATATTTCGTTTGGCACAAAAATTACTCGTGCCCTGTGAAACTTTCTAACAACCAATCAAGGGAAAAATTAATTTATACTCGAGCGTTTCTGAAATGTACATTATTAAAATTGTTTATGTCTAGAACCCTTGAGATTTCATTGCGCTACTTTAGCGGATACAATTCTCTGGAAGTTTTCCTTGAAAATTAGCAGTTTTGATAACTTATTATAAGAAAAATTACTTATTGAAGAAAAAATTGTTCTTTTTGTTGTAAGATATTCAATAACAATAATATTGAACAAACAAAAGCAATAAATTGAATCAGTCCGTGGTGAGGCAGGCTGAGTGAATAAAGTGACAACAAATACTGTATTTTTAGAGATCCAAATACAAAAAGGTACTAAGTAAATAAAACAAAAGACAATCATAATTTTATTGAGGCAAAAACTTCTGGTCCCTTTTTCAACCGACGAAAACGAAAAAACAAAAACTGAGTAGGTTCTAAATTCGACGCGTATTTTTTTTATGTATGATCACGCATAACTTTTTACAGAGTAGTCCGATTTTGATATCTCTTTTTTATTTGAAAGGGTGTAACGCCAAAGTGGTCCCATATAAATTTGGAAAAAAAATCTAACCCTAAGGGTAGGCAAACAGGAGATGATTGATTGTTCACTCACTGATTGTAGTGTATGACCACGATTGGTATTTGTTTTTGTTATAAATTTATATTTTGTATAATTTATTTATTTATTGATTTATTTCGCATTTTATTAATAAATAGATATATAACAAAAAAAATTAAATATGCTAGTTTCGAAGGTCAATGGTTTTACAGTTAGAGTGTGTTTGAAAAGAGAACCATCGTGGCCAATAAGTGTTAATAATAGTGTAATTTTTACATGGCATCCCACCATACCATCTGTAAAATTTTATTTAATAGTTTCAGCATAAAAACATGTCAACGACATAAAACTTTACGAAGTTATACTAACCGAACCCCTTCATACCCTACAACGATTTATTCCCGAACATACTCATATCATATCCTTACATATTATAAAACAGAGGCGTCCGCCGCGTCTGTCTGTCTGTTCGCGATAAACTCAAAAACTACTGCACCGATTTTTAAGCTGTTTTCATCAATGGATAGAGTGGTTTTCGAGGAAGGTTTTAGTATATAATTTACAAAGTTACGCGGGCGAAGTGGCGGGCAACAACTAGTTATTAATATAACATCATCAATACTAATAATAAATCTGTGAGTGTAGGTATAGTATGTATGTATGTTCTTCCATAACTTAAACGAATTAACAGATTTTAATGAAACTTAGTAGATAAACATTTAAACGTACAGGCACAGGATAGGCTACTTTTTCTTTTTCAACGCGGACGAAGTCGCGGGCGCCAGCTAGTTGTTCAATATAAAGAACTTGCTCAAATGGCCAGCTTTTGTCGAAGTCACACACATTGTTACTGGAACACTAAGATATCTTAAGAGGATGTTCAATGGAGGATTACTCCTCACTTTCATACTATTGATTTTGTGAACAATCTGGACATTGAAGAGCCCATGGAAACCTCTTGAATGTCGGCCCAATGAATGGTCTCAACTACAATTGATTACGTGACGACCCGAGCTACATTTTTGGTTCAACAGAACTATTCTCATTTCTATCATTTTGACTCTTGCTACGTTAGTTTTAGAGTCGTCTTTGGGTCTACTCGCTTATTCAAATATGTGAATCGGAGGGTGGGTCAATAGTCAATTTGTTGCGACGCGTAAAAGCTTCGAGGTGCTCGATTTTCATGTAAACGGTCCTTCAGTGCAGGAGTAAATGTGCTCGTTATGAAAAAGATGTCTTATTTCAATGGTTGCTTTGCTTGCTTGCCCTTATATTTGCTTTAGTTTTCTTGCCTTCAAAGGAAGGTCGATATTTATTTCACTTATTTATCTATGGACACACCTACAACCTGAAATATGTATTATAAATACAATGTGATACATTTTAAAGCATATAGCATTGTTTTTATATGTTACTAGTTGGCGCCCGCGACTTCGTCCGCGTTGAAAAAGAATGGTTGTCCTGTACCTGTACGTCTAAATCGTTATCTACCAAGTTTCATGAAAATCAGTTAATTCGTTTAAGAGTTATAGAGGAACATACATACATACATACATACATACATACATACATACATACATACATACATACATACATACATACATACATACATACATACATACATACATACATACATACATACATACATACATACATACATACATACATACATACATACATACATACATACATACATACATACATACATACATACATACATACATACATACATACATACATACATACATACATACATACATACATACATACATACATACATACATACATACATACATACATACATACATACATACATACATACATACATACATACATACATACATACATACATACATACATACATACATACATACATACATACATACATACATACATACATACATACATACATACATACATACATACATACATACATACATACAGAAAAAAATTCTAAAAATCGTTAATTTAGTTTCAGTATCATGTATAGAGCCTATAAACACGATATTTCTGAAATCAAATTAACTTAGCCCATGACCGACTCTTACAGATTTATTATTAGTATTGATTGATGATGTACGAGTATGAAGCTAATTGAACCAATTCCAAAAAAAAATTTCGTTTATTCATTGTCTTTGAATAAAATCACATGAAGAAACACGAAATAAATATTTTTAAAAACAATAACATTCGGATCCGTAATCCCATCGACAATCAAAACAAAATCTTAAGTAAAATATCGTGTTACGTTATCAGAGTTTCAGGAATTTTCCATCATTAAATTATTCAGGTCAGTTATATGACTGTTGATGGCTTTGTAACGTAAGCATACATTATTTGTATCTACCTAACTTAAAAAGGTATAGAGCTCAACAAATTTGTATATATGTATGTTCATCTATTTTTGCATAGATAATCGATGGTCACGTCCTATCTATTGGATTTTGGAAATATTTTTTTTAAAAAGAAATTAAAATAAATAAAGACAATATTACAACTTATTGAGCTTCACACGTGTAAGCCACAATAATCCAAGAAAGTTGAGCCCTTTTATACACAGTGATAAAAGGTTTACGTCTCATCCGATACTGGATAATGTGGAAAAACTACTTTAGTATTTTTGCCTCTATGTCATGAAAAAGACATGATTTTCTTTTATTTATTTTCTCATATTATTTTTTTATCTTTAAGAATATTAAAATGCCATTTATAATGGAAATGTTTACATGTTATGGTAATTAAAGCATAAACTACTAAAAAAATTGCCAATATTTCTTATGAACTTATGTTTAAGTTGACTTTTATTTTACAAGAGCATTCTATAATATTATTAATAATAATAATAATAATAATAAAAAACGCTGTCAGGTGTCAAGTCACTTTTTCCAATCTCATTTATAATTTTATATATATTTTTATTTATCAAGTTTTTCGACAAATTTTATTTGAAACAACAAATTGGAAATAGTGTAAAATATAAAAAATATATAAATATGGATTACAAATATCATCTTTGGGCTTTTGCTTCCAAATTAATATTATGACACAAATTTATCTGTCAATACCAAACCAAATGTGAAAGTGAAATGTGAAAATATGAAAATTTTAGGAATGAATTTTAAATGATATTGCGAAAGAGGAAGAAAAACACAGCGAAACAAAGCGCACAACCAAGACCACTGCCCGTCTCGTCATCTCCGTGCTCCTCGGCGCAGGAATTTTTGACCGCCGACGATAAAAGCACGTCGAGTGACGATGACGGATCTACGCCTTCGCCGCCGCCACCACCTACGCGACGAGGACGACCCCCGCCTCCGGCACGCTTGGGGCCTGCGAGACAACCCGCCTCGCGCTCGACCCCCGCTACCGGTGGTGTAGTGCGCCGCATGAGATGGACACAGACCATTAATGAGAACTGCATGCGCGCCTATTACGGGGCTACAGAAGGGGGAACTAACCTCACGGCGTACCGTGCTAGGATGCTGTCTTTGTTTCAGACCCTTGAACCAGCCATCACCGTCACCGCCCAACGACTGTCGGATCAGGTGCGAGCTATCCAACGGTGTCAACTGTTGGACCAGCCTGCACTTGATAGGCTGCGCCTGGACTCACTACCTGTTCGCGCGTCAACTGAACCGTCACAGGTCTTACCTACTGCGGCGTTGACACCGGTTCCACCACCACAACCGATGACGATTATAGACCCTGTTGACGGTGAGGAAGATGGTACGAACAGGTTCGTAAGTACCCAGGTTAATGAGCAATTGAGGAGGGCTTTGGAAGAGACGATTTTGAGATATCGTTATACAAGCGAATATAGACCGCGCTTACCACGTTTGCCTGCGAATAGACGTAACTTTGCTTTAATGGGAGCCGTAAACGCTTTGCTGTCCCAGTATATACAGGACAGCAAAGACCTAACTGATACGCTCTCGATACTATACTGTGGGGCCATCACTGTATGTCGCATTGCCCAGGTGAGATTTTTAGACAATGCTCACACACAGAGGGATGTCTCAAGCATCCCTATGTGGCAGATTCGTATCGAGAAGCGTATCAGTACGTTTAGGACTCTCATTGCAAAGTTGCTCTGCTTCAAGAACGGTAATAAACGACCTCGAGTCATGCGTTTCGTGACTCAGGCTTTTGTAGGAACTAACATTAGACCTAAAGAGTACATGGCCTGTGTCACGGAACGTATTGATTTCTTGAAGCAGAGAGTCTATGCGTGGGCAAACAGAATACGCCGTTATAAAGAACGCGTGAATAGATTTCGTCAGAACCGCCTCTTCCAAAGTGACCAAAGGAAGGTATACAGACAATGGGAGGGAACCGATAACCGTGTGGAAGCCGGAAAGCTTCCAGATGCAAACGCAATGGTCAAATTTTGGCGCGACATCTGGTCGGTTTCCGACGAACACACGGAGGGCGATTGGATAAACATTGTCAAGCAGACGTGTGAATCCATCGAACCCATGGGGGCTGTTACCATAAGCCCCGATGATGTTAGTTGTGCAATTCGTGTGGCCCAGAACTGGAAAAGTCCTGGACCGGACGGATTGCACAACTTCTGGATTAAATGGTTTCGATGCTCATACGAATGTTTGGCAATGCAATTTCAAAAAGCCCTTGATTTCGGTGGCCTCCCTAGTCTGTTAACAACTGGCATCACCTTCCTGCTCCACAAATCCGGTAGTACCATGGAAGCCAAAAACTATAGACCCATCACATGTCTACCAACATTGTACAAATTACTCACATCCATTCTGAGGACAAAAATTAACTCGCACATAGTTGCAAATAATATTTTGGCCCCAGCTCAGAATGGATGTAGAGTTGGGTCCCGTGGTACTAAGGAACTCCTCCTCATAGACATGACCATTTGTCAAAATGTCAAGCGGAACAGAGGGGCTCTGTCGACAGCTTGGATTGACTATAAGAAGGCTTATGATTCGATGCCCCATTCGTGGTTGAGAAGGATTTTGGAGTTGTATAAAATTGATTCAACTCTAAGATCCTTCTTAAGCATATGCATGGAGCAATGGACCACTGTCCTTCATCAACCAGGCAGTCTACAGAGCGTCTCTGGTCTGCAAGACGAAATAAGCATAAAGCGAGGCATCTTTCAAGGCGACAGCCTGAGTCCACTATGGTTTTGCCTAGCCTTGAATCCTCTCAGCACATTGCTGAAGGATTCAACACTAGGCTATCGATTACGGAGAGGGGGAGAGGTCATTTCTCACCTACTGTACATGGATGATCTCAAACTATTCGCATCCAAACGCCAGGATCTGTTAGAGTTGCTGAAAATAACAGAAACTTTTAGCAACTCTATAAAGATGGAGTTTGGTGTAGATAAGTGTGCGGTCATGCATGTACAGCGGGGCAAGGTTGTAAATTCTTCTAATTTACAACTTACTGAAGTGACCTTTAAATCTCTCTCTGAAATCGAAACCTACAAGTATCTTGGTATGTCACAGTCATTGGGTATCGTTGACAGGGACATAAAACAGAGGGTGAAGGAGCGCTTCTTTTGTCGCCTGACAAAAGTACTTAAGAGTCTTTTGTCGGGTGGTAATAAGGTGCGCGCCTTCAACAGCTGGGTTATGCCCGTGTTAACCTACTCCTTTGGCATACTTAGATGGACGCAGACTGAACTAGATGCCTTGGACAGAAGGGTTCGTCAACTGCTCACCACACACCGGATGTTACACCCGCGCTCGTCTGTTATGAGACTGTATATTCCTCGGAAATTGGGGGGCCGAGGCTATCTGAATGCCAAGGATCTTCATAACCGAGAAATATGCAGTCTCAGGGAATATTTCCTTAACAACGAGTGCGGGATACATCATGATGTTGTGATGGTTGACAAACACTTCACTCCTCTATGCTTATCTCACGAGAACTGGCGCAAACCAGTAATATTGAGTGCTGAGAATCGCAGGGAGGTATGGAAGAGCAAGGAATTGCACGGGCGGTTCTATCGAGCCCTCAACGGACTTGATGTAGACCCGCTCGCTTCAATAAACTGGCTACGGTTTGGTGACCTATTTGGGGAAACCGAAGGTTTTGTCTGTGCAATAGCAGATGAAGTTATCAAGACGAGAAACTACCGGAAATATATTCTCAAAGACGGTACGGCCGACATTTGTCGAGCATGCCACCGTCCAGGAGAATCATTGAGACATATTATTTCCGGTTGTTCTCATCTTGCTAACGGCGAGTATTTGCACAGACATAACCAAGTAGCCAGAATTATTCACCAACAACTTGCTCTTCAATATCACCTTGTTGAATTTGAAGTACCGTATTACAAATATGTGCCTGCGCCCGTCCTCGAAAATGGTCATGCCACGCTCTATTGGGATCGCTCCATAATCACGGACAGGACTATTGTCGCCAATAAGCCTGACATCGTGGTTATTGATCGATCCCAACGCCGGACGATGCTTGTTGACATTACTGTCCCACATGACGAAAACCTCGTGAAAGCCGAGAAAGACAAACTTACCAAGTACATAGACTTGGCTCACGAGGTGACCGCCATGTGGGATGTCGATTCGACAATCATCGTCCCGATAGTCATATCGGCGAACGGTCTTATAGCGAAGAGTCTCGACCAACATCTTAAGAGTCTCTCGCTAGATGGTTGGATCAAGGGTCAGATACAGAAGGCGGTACTTCTGGACACGGCACGAATTGTCAGGAGGTTCCTCACTCTGCAGCCCTAACCACCGGTAGCTTGGGCCTAGCCCCGCTACTAGCGGATGTCTAGTTTTAAGTTTTTTATAATATATATTGTTTTTTCTATTTATATTGTAAAAAATTTAAAATTAAGAAAATTAAATAAATAAGTGCATAATAATAAAGCCTTTATTACTGTTAACATTTTTTACACACATATATCTACTTATATCTATCTAATTTCTTAACAAATTTATAAATTTATTTCGCAGTAACGTCTTCCTCTTTTTTTTTTTTTGTTAACAATTTGTCTTTCGACAAAGGCCTCCTCCAAGATTCTCCACTCCTTTCTGTTTGTTGCCACTTTTGTCCATAGCTTTCCTGCCGTATGTTTTAATTCATCGTCCCATCTCATACTTTGTCTTCCCTTGTTCCTTTTTTGGTCTCTGGGATACCATTCTGTAATTATTTTTGTCCATTTAGGTATTTGTTCTCTGATTATGTGGCCCGCCCATCTCCATTTAAGAGTTCTTATGGTTTTTTCTACATCTTTAAATTTTGTTTTATCTTTGATATCTTTCAACTTCACCTTATCTTTCAGTTTAATTCCAATGACACTTCGTTCCATTGAATTTTGGCATACTTTCAATTTTCTCAATAAATTCTCTGTAAGAGACCATGTTTGACATCCATATGTTAGACAAGGCAAAATACAAATATCAAATACTTTCTTTTTCTCCTTCAGCGGTAAATCTTTATTTTTCATCACTTCTCTCAGAGACCAATATCTTTTCCAAGAGTTGTTCACTCTCCTATCTATTTCTTTGTGCATGGCATCTTTCGTAGCAATAATTTGTCCCAAATATACGTATTCTTCGACATACTCTATTAATACTTCATTTACATATATATTATTTTTTTCCGAATTAGTCATTATTTTAGTCTTTTTGGCATTCATAGAGAGTCCAACCCTCATACTTGCATCTGATAATTGTTGAAGCATTTCTTCTAAGTCTTTACTGGTTTCGGAAAATAACACTAGATCATCAGCAAAGCGAAGATGGTTTAGAGCTTCTCCATTAATTTTCAGACCATGTTTCTCCCAATCTAGGTTGCGGAATACCATCTCTAGCACAGCAGAAAATATTTTTGGGGAGATCGGATCCCCTTGTCTGACACCCCTTAGAATAGGAAACTCTTTGCTAACTTTATCTAATTTTATAACTGCAGTGCTATTCGAGTATATTTTCTGCAGAATACGAATTACTTTTCCTTGTACTCCTTGTTGTTCTAATGCTGTCCATATAGCTTTGTGATCTAAAGAGTCAAAGGCTTTGTTATAATCCACAAAGCCAATGTAGTATGACATTTTATATTCATTGTATTTTTGGAGTATTTGTTTTACAACATGAATGTGATCTAAGGTTGAGAATTTACTTCTAAATCCGGCTTGTTCTTTAGGTTGATTCTCGTCTAAAGTATTTGTTATTCTTAATAGCAGTATTTTTGAAAATATCTTATATAAGTTTGTCATTAAGCTTATTGGTCTATAATTTCCGATATCTGTTTTGTCTCCTTTTTTATGCAATAATATTATAGATGATTTCGTCCAATCTGTTGGTATAATCTCTGAATCTAGAATATCATTGAAAATCTCCGTTAATTTAGGTGCAGTTTCTTCTATTGTTGCTTTTAGCAACTCATTTGTGATCTGGTCTTCACCCGGTGCTTTGCCTTCTTTTTGAGTTTTTATAGCCCTTACAGTTTCTGAAAGTAGTATCCTAGGTGTGTGTTCTTCTTTTACTCGTGTGTATAGCTTACTATTTCCCGTTTCTTCATCCTTTCCTTTTATCCTTCCGTATAATTCTCTGTAATATGATGCTGCTATGTTTACTATTTCATGTCTATTTCCAGTTTCCTTGTTTTTGTTATCTTTTATTCTTGGCATCCATTCCTTCGAATCTAATAACTCCTTGAAAGCTTTCTTAACGCCTCCTGTTTTTTCTATATGATTTTGTAATAATTTCAACCTTCTCTTCTTTCTCTCCTTTCTAATACTTTCATTGATTCTTTTACTTACCATTGTTATTTCTATCCTATTTTCTTTTCTATTCTGTAGTAACAACCTCCTATGCTGCATCAACTCCCTGATTTGATCCGTTAATTCATTTTTATAGGTTCTATTAATTCTTTTTGTTTCTGTTGTTAGTGTTTTAATGAATGAATCGTATTTTTCTTGTACTGTGTCTTGATATCTGGTAGTTTTTGTGTGTGTGTTGTAATTGTTAGCTGTTTTTAGGGTTTGTATAAGCTCTCTTTCACCTCCTTCGCAAGTTAAGGGTTTTCCTAATCGCTGCAATGGTCTAATTTTCCTTATAAGAGATGTATTCATAAACGCTCTGACCATTCTGTGATCCGTGTTAAAGTTAAATTTTGATTGGTTAATGATGTCAATTTTATTAATGTATTTTTTATTGTTAGTCATAATATAGTCTATTTCGTTTTTATATTTACCATCCGGTGAAATCCAGGTCCATTTTTTATTTTCTTTTATATTGAACATACTGTTTAAGAAAAATAGATTATTCTGATTTGCTAAATTAATAATTCTATCACCATTCTTGTTTCTGGTTCCATAGGAATATTTGCCTATAATATGTTCTTCTCCGGGTTTCTGTTTGCCTATTTTAGCGTTAAAGTCACCCATTACTATTATATTTTTGTGTCCTTTATGAATGGTATTTTGAAGCTCATCATAAAATTGCTCTATTTTAATAACATCTTCCTTAGTGGTTTGTTCAGTTGGTGAGTATGCCTGAATTATCGTCCATTTTTCTGATATGCTTTGATTTTTAGGGATATTAATGTGAAGGAGCGCTATTCTTTCCGTAACTCCTGTAATTTCTTCTATCATATGTGCAATATGTTTTTTGATTAGAAAACCTACTCCATACATTCCTGGCGTTTCTCCTTTATGGAACAAAATGTAGTCCTTGTATTGTATAATCTTTTCTCCCATTCTTCTCATTTCACTAATACCTATTATATCCCATTTCAGTTTGTCCACCGCTATTTCGAATTCAGTTAATTTTTCAGAGGTACTTAGTGATCTCACATTTATGGTAGCTATTCGTAGGCCTTTACTTTTATTTCTTGGAGGGGTTTGGTCGTACTTCCCCACGGTGACCAACCGGCTTGGGGAAGGGTTGTTGATTTTGATGCGCTTGTTACTTAATTTTTGGTTGTTAGGATTCCGGTTACTGCGATCTGATTGCTAAGCGTTCTTCTCCAGTTGTGTATTCGAAAGGGAACCAGAACGGCTTCTCACGTAAGTGAAATTTGTGATCTTGTTTATTTTTTGTGGGTTATTGTTAGTCTCCCCTGAAGAAGTCGGTGAAAGTATCATTTTTCTTTTTTCGGCTTTTTCTATTTTTTTCTCCTTTACTATCAGCTTATCATAATTAATATAAGCATATTTTCCCTTTGCTCTTTCTTCTTGTAGCTGCACCTGTAAATCTTTTCTCTTTGCCAATACTTCCTTTGGGTAATCTTCAGATATGTAAATTTTGTTTGGAAGGGTCTTTTTATTTTTTAAAATCTCCATTTTGCGCCATATAGTTGTTAGTGTAAATAGGATAGGTCTCTTGCTTTTCTCATTTGGTTTCCCAATTCTATATGCCGACCTGATTTCCAATTCACTTAAATCTATTTTCAAGCTTCTTATGGTTTTAATTACAAGCGCAATTAGTTCTTTTGAATTTTTTTCCGTTTCATTTACACCGTGTAATATTAAATTATACTTTCTCGCTATTCCTTCTAATTTGTTAACCTTTGAATTAAGTGTTTCAATTTGTTTCCGTAATTCCACGTTTTCCCCTTTTATTATATTTATTTTTTCTTCGAAGGCTTCTGTTAATCTATGAGTTATTTCTTCCGTTTGTTTTTTCATTACATTCTCCATTTTTTCGAACCATATTTGCATTTGTTTATCCATTGTTCTTTATTGTTTTCTTTTGTCTGAACGTTATATCAATATTGACAACACTTGACACTGAACTGGTTTTCTGGTATAGGTAACATAAATGTGTGTTGCGAATGCCGGTTGTATTTTCGTTACAGTGTGGTTTTCAATTTTTATTTATTTTTATTTTTTAAATTTTATTCTATTTGATTAGTGCTTGTGTCGCCCTCTCGTGGTCTGCTTCAGCACTGTTGTGTCTGCATTGATTTTATTTGGTGTAACATATAGTCCAACAACAGATGGCGCTTTAATAATGAGGCGGTTGTAAACGGTCGAACGTTATAAAAATTTCAGATAATTGAATTTGAGATTTATGTTTTGAATCTTATTGTGCTTCACAATAACGAAGAAAGAAAAAACTTGCACTATGTTTTCTATGTTTACACTTCTACAGTAGATGGTATTATTCTTATTTAATAAAAGTACAGAGATAGTAAACACGACGTTATACACTTCAGTTTTTTATTTTTATCTTATTTAAATTGTCACTTTTGCTTAAGTCTTCAATATATGTTTATATTCACTGTGTTTCTTGTCACAATTTACTTTAACACTTCTTAAAAATGCGCTTTGTTTATTTTCCAAACTTATTTATTTACGGAGCCAATGTTTATCTTGGCGCCTACCCACACAACCTAACCACACACACAACCACACACACTATAATATTATTACTCATTTACAAATATATTTATTCTTCTACAATTATATTTTTTGATGTCAATGCCTATTTTGTTTTTTTTTTTCTTCACAATTGTAACATATTAGTATTTACTTTTATTGTAATTTACTAATGTAGTGTATGAGCTTTAATATTTAAATTCGATGCAGTCATAGAATATTCCTTTGTGTGAACATAAAAATATAATATATATGCGTAATTGGAACAATAATTAAACTATTCTCTCTTCCAATTTCGACCTTAGTTTTTTTTATATCCAAGGTTTATATACATTTTATATTGGATACAAATACCTTAGTCTATAGAGTTAATTTGAGCTTCACTGTTCAATAAATTCTAGGAAATGTGTATTCGCAATAACTTCGCGAATAACTTAATCTAAACTTATCAAAGACTACTACCAACTTGTTGTAGTATGAAGCCGAAAGCATTCGCTTTGATTCTGAGTCTAATGTAAAACAAGCTTCTTAGAAAATCAACACTAAAGTTCCTGGCAAAGTTTCAATTACCTACCATTAAATTAAAATGTTCGTTAAATATTATGTCCATGCAGGTAACCATTTAATACAACCTAATATCTAGGGCATATTAAAATATATTATTTAGATCCATTATTAGATAAATTACTAGCTACACGCTCCCGGGTTCAAAATAAAAACTATCGTGTCTTTTAAGTTGGCCCAAATTACACATACTTAGTTACAAAATTTTATCAAAATCTATTAACTAGTTTAGGAGTCCATCGAGGCAAACATGAGACATGTATTTTTTATATATATAAAGGATAATATCTTTTATGTTTCAAGTGATATGTGATGTAAAGTCCAACCAACCCTTGATGAGAGTAAAGGAAAATCAGGTAAACAATGTGTTTGAAAACATCTGTCAGTACGAGGGGCACAATAAATTATTTTGTACTAATTTTGGTCCGTTCGCTCATAGTGCGATTTGCGCTTTTAAGTTCCTTTTTCATTTGAAACCTGCATGTACTCGTATGTCATATATCCTAAACATGGTTTGTTAAATACTCTTGAATCTAACTTAGACCAACTTAGCTATTGTCTACCATGGAATAACTTAATCCATATGAGTTGTAGAAGGCAACTAATCTTGTGGCTGCATATGGAAGATTCTTGAGTCTGGAGTTATTTGATGACATCGGTGCCTTTAACAGGGATTGTACCCTATGTGGACTATAATTCAGATTCTGTGGTTTAAATATTCAGATTTCTGGTTGTATAAGCAAAGGACAATTATTGACTATAGGTATTATCTCTATTTATAGCTCTAATACTGCATTTGTAAAGTGTAATGCCAATTTTTCTTGACACGCAGTAGATTCCTATATGATAAGCAATCGTACGTAATATATATATCATAAATGATTCATATAGGCTGTGTTGTAGAATATTTGTACTATAATCGAATAGCTACAGTTAGAAATAGTTCATTAGTTACTAGTAGTAGGTACAAGAATCGAACACAACTCCAGCGACCGTGGCGTGCCTATGTCAACGCCTTATTAATTACCTCTCTGCTAATCTGTGGTACAAGACATGACATTGTTATGGATCCTAATTTTTCGGCCACGTTTTTGATCAGTCACAATTACCGATACCTGACGACACGTTTGGTCTAGTGGCTAGTAATCCTAGCTGTTAACCAATCCGTCGCGGGTTCGAATCTGAGTTATGGATGTTTGTATTTATAATATGTATGTATTTACAAAAAAAAAGTAATTATGTAGTATATCAACTGTCTGGTATCCATAATACAAGCCTATAGTTGCTTACTGTGGAACTAGATGGTGCTGTGTGGAATGTGTGAAGGAAACAAAAATGTAATGATCGATAGACCTACAAAGTATTTCATTTTTACAATAAAATAAGATTGTCTTTACTAAGATCGTTTTGTTTCCTAAATCAGTATTAATCTTTTAATATTCAGGCATTTAAATTTAAAAAGTTATGTAATGATTAAATCAAAGATATCATGCGGTAACACCATGTACTTTAAACGTACCTAACTCTAATTGTTAATTTATATAAGTATAATCTATATACGAGTATATGTACAAAAAAATCTCGTCTCACAGTGTTTGTAACCAAACTCCTCCGTAACGGCTTTACCGATTGAGGTAGGTCTGAGAATAGGTCGTCAACTATTGTGATTTGGCCCATTACAATTTATTTTTTATTTTTTATCAAAAACAACGTTTGCCGATTAAGCTAGTCCTTACATATTATAAAACAAAGTACTCCGCCGCGTCTGTCAGTTCGCGATAAAAACTACTGCACCGACTTTCATGCTGTTTTCACCAATGGATAGAGTGATTCTCGATAAAGGTTTTAGTATGTAATTTACAAAGTTACGCGGGCGAAGTCGCGGGCAGCATCTAGTAAATAATAAAAATCTCTTCTGTTAATAACTTGTGACATCTGTATCAGAAACGAGTCGGTTACATTAATCCCGACCTATCCAATATTGACAGCGGAGGGTTACGACGAAACCCAACTATCGCATTAGCTCCTACGGGCTACAACCCCCGATAACTCCTTTACCATTCCTTCTATTATTCCTTTAATATTTGTGTGTGTTTTATTCTAACAGTGTTTAGACAATCCTAACCAAACAAATGTAGTTAAACAAAGCACTTATCACGAATTCGTAAAATTAATTTACCAATTTATTTTTCGAATAAATTTCACCTGTGTGAAGCCGGGAGTTTTATTTAAACGTGTATGTAGCGATAGTAAAAAAATATTAAAGTGTATTTATAGAGGGAAAGTGTAGTAAAAAATTTAAGGTACTGGTTAATTGGAGGTGAACGAGTCGGGCCCAAAGGGAAATACCTTCCAACTCAATTAAGGCACTAACGCTTCGTTTTCATAAAGAAGGGTTTTAAAGGTGGAATAGTCTCTTCTATTATTATAAACTGGCATTCTCAATATTTAAATAAGAAATATAAATCTTGTCCTCCTGTCCAATTTTATTAAACTTATATTTGTTAAATGGAAATTAATAATGTGAATTTATCATTTTAACGAACTTAAAGTGAATATAAACATTACCGAGCGTCAGTAACATTAAAATGACTAGACTAACACAGTACAAACACTAATTACTTACTAAGTACATAAGTACTTACGCAAGTTACTAAAAGCTATAGAACATGAATGCCCTTTAAGTATCAGTACTTATCGTGAAGTGGAAATGTGAGTAAGTAATGAGCTCTGGTATCCGTTACTCGACGCCAATATATTACAGCACTAGCTGCTGCCAGCGACTTCGCCCGCGTAAATTTGTAAACTATATACTAAAACCTTCCTCGAGAACCACTCTATCCATTGGTGAAACAGAATGAAAATTGGTGCAGTAGTTTTTGAGTTTATCACGAACAGACAGACATTACATTTTATAATATGTAAGGATATTGCCTTTCACAGTCATTTGGCTAGCAAGTTTGGTTAGCAACAATCCTCTTACAGAAGACCGCCTTGAAAATAACAACTGTGTTTCGGTGAGTGAGTAAGGGATGTCAAACCCCATTTCTTCAACCTTTTCTAATCCTTGTGTCTTTAGTCCTACTGTGGCGATGGTGGCCACTTACCATTAAATAGATCGTTAGCCTGTATGTCGACCTTAACATTAGAAAAAGGCGTTACCCTGTCCATCTCAATTTGACTCAATTAGTCGTTTGAATTGTTTCTGACCTATGCCCAAGGTCCGACCTGGGTGAAAGGGTTTCTGCGGTACGATGTCCACTGGGGACTAATCGTTTGTAAACTTTAAGTAACAAAAGCGAGAGTCGAAATGAATCATTTAAACGCAAATTGTAAAACAAACTCGGTCTGGTGCGAACGATAAAAGTAAAACACCGCTCTGACTCCAACTTTGGGCTTGTTACCAAAGAAATTAATGCAGGAACAGACCCGAATACAGTAATTGGCACTTTGAAAACAACCTCTAAGGGGTTTGCGCTGACGGGGACAGCGCAAATAACAAAGTACAAAGCTTGTATTTGTGTGCTGATTATGGCAGAATTAATTTGTTATTTTACTATACTTTGTTATTTTACATAGTGTTTAGAAAGGACGGACATTATGGAAATTATCTGAACCCGCATAGTTAGATTCTATATGTGCAATATTCTAGCTTATATTTAAACTATTGTTTCCTTTCCTGTTATAGATGACAAAATATTAAATACTTTCTGATTACATTTATATGTTAATTTACATATGTCGAATAGACATTCGAAGGAATTTACATGTAATCAACCTTGGTTATGAAATTGACATTCGAGATAATTATAATAATTAATGTTAAGAGATATGGGCTACAGAAATGCCATCTCCATTTTAGTCAAGTATTTCCTTATTCCTTGTACGAAATGAAGTATCTATTGGGATAATTCCTCTTCCAAAAGAACCGTATTTTGTAGAACAAGTGCCGACCGAATGTGCGACGCGTCTCGTATCCAAACTTTTCCCCGATTGAACCATTGTTTCTGCCTCGAATAACCATCTCTTTGGACGACGGGATTGCTCGGATATCCCTTTTTTTCCTCAATTTAAGCCGCCACTACGAAGGCACTCCGTGGCGATATATAAGACCGATGGAATGCGGTTCAATTTTAGAATGAATTCCGGATATTACCGAAAGCATTGGAGAAATTCGTTTTAGCTCAATCGGGTTTTATTGGCGAGCCCTTTATCACGACTGATACGAGCTTTTATGATTTATACATTACGCTTCACGCGTAACAAGTTTATAAACAGCATTTATTTACAGCTGGGTTTAAATTTACATTAATAGGCAGTATTTCTTTCGTAGTCTAGACTTCTTAATATCTGTGTATACTATTAAGTCACATTCATTAACAATACATAGGCGTTCACTGTTTGACATAGGAGGCTTTAAGTTCAAAATATATTTAATTCAAATACTCAAAACGGAAGGTTTTCAGCAAACGGTAAAGCAAAGTGCTTAGCAATTCATTTGCAATGTTAAGTACAATTAATGTGTTTCCTGATTCATGTTTACAAATTGTATAAAATTTCATTATTATATATTTATTTGTATTTAATTCACATAATATACCGATTACTTTAAGAATTACACAATTCTCTGTCGAATTCATATAAATAAAGCCAAGCGAAGTTTCTGAATATTCTCGAGTACAAAGTAAACAAGAAGTTAGCAGCGAAGAATGGAAGAACAAGTAAGAACAAGTCTTAGTTTCAATTTAAGGAAATATAATTTAGTTCCGAAGTACGTCGCAACTGGTCGCAAAGCAGTCTTCATGTCAACAATACTCGACTTTGGCCTGTGTGCACAGTGATACGCTGAAGCGATTTGGCCACAATGCACAAGTAGCTATAACCACTTCTTATGGAAAATGATTATGAAAACCCAGCCATTGATAAAAAAATAAACACGTCCATACAAACCACATATTTTTTTTTGCAGGTCATAACTAATTTTGAAGAAATATTAAAAAACGCGGTTAAAAATTAATGGAAATTTATGAATATTATTTGTAGAAAAAAATGCATCCAAGCGAACCCGGGGTCGGGAACCTAGTAATAAATAAAGATTAGGTACTGTATCTCTTATTTAACACAATGAGAAAGAGAAATGAATAGCAGTGTACATATTTTTTTTTATAATGTAACCGCCGGGCCACGGGAACGGGCGGCGCGAAAACCTTTTCTAGCGTAAAATTATTGGCTGAAAATTCTCTGCCTACTTGTATCATGATTATAAAATTAGCATAACGTTACCATCGTTTTTTTTTTACCTAGGTTGAGATTTATTCAATTTTTTAATTTATTTTTATGGAATGTCTAGTGTGTACAATCAATTGTAATATAAATAACCGTGATTTTTTTTATATTGATGTAGGGCCAACCACTAAATTTAACCCATAGTTCGAGCACAGAGGTTCGAGCGACTGAACGGGATATTGAAAAGTGTAGTATGCCTCGTGGATAGGCTTAATTGAAAAAATAAGCTCGTCAATTCAGGCCTTTTATATCAGGAAAATGAAAACGAGACATTTAACATGCGTTTAGATAAACTGTTGTCATCTAAGATCAGAACGTACCATACAATATTAGTCCAAGTACCACCTTAAATAAGACCCACCTTAGATAAGACCACTGTGAAATAACAGCATGTGTGCTGTTGTGTTTCTGAGAGTAAGATATCTCTTCCTAATCATTTATTTACAATCAGCATCGCACTTGCAGCATTTGTGCCGTCGCTTGTTTTAATTACCGCCAACCTGGCTGCCTACCTTTTCATTAAAAAAAAATATTTTTCCAAAATTATCTACAACTCATTTAAAATATTTATTTGTAGTAATACTGTGTTGTGAAAAAGAATCGCCGAAGCGAAATAAAATTTACGAAGCACTCGTAAATTCGATAGAATGAGTTCCTAAGGACCAGAGTAAGCCTCGACCGCAGTCACCGGTGGAGTGCAACAAAGTGTGGACGGAGCTCAACTGATCCAGTTCACAATCTGCTTCAACTTTTCTATTGTTGCCGATTTCACTATTTTTATTTATATAAATGTAGTGCAATATTAAAAACTACAGAAATTCAATCCAAGATTTACTCTTTTTATTTTATTTGATGCTAGCAATCGACTTTGATCACGCAAGCAATTTAAATTATTGACTCACGAATACTATTCGTGTAATTATTTCTTCAAATTTTAACAGTTTATTTTTAAGCATTAGTTAAACTGAAATATTTATCAGTTAAAAGAAGTCCATATACTACAAGTATTTCTTTTTATGGATTCTAAAAGTCTTTTCATTCCATATTATAAAAGTGAACTTTTAACAAAAGAAAGTATATTATGTGCACCGGTAAACCGTGATAATTGTTTCTGCTTAGTGAAAAATAAAAGAGAAAAGAGAAAAATCACAACGCTGTCGGGAACTAGAAGATGCATTGCCTACTGGAAGTGCACTGGACAATTATAAATTAGAAACACAGTGAACATTTAAATCAGTTAGTTTTCTTTTTACCTTTGTCAGCAAGGAACGATTACTTGAAAAAAAAACTACAAGAAAATAAAATTTTTGTGCGTCTGTACCATCGAAGTACTTCAACTATGGAATTTGCATCACAAATGCCAAAGCGGCACACAAAAAGTACGCCTAAAACGGAATCATGGCGGAATTTTGCCTTCTCGCGTCAATGGTATAAGGTAGTAACGTCCAAGTTCTACTATTGAGTTTAAACTCCCAATGTATTGACATGATGTCACATTTTCTATAAATGAGTTCATGCTCTACGCATATGTCACTTTTAAATGTTCCATAAAGTTCGTAGTGTTTTTATGGCGTGCAAATCCATAGTTGTAGTACATTGATGGTCTATAGTTACGACGTCGTAACGAGTTGATTCTATAATATTTAATTAAACATTCTAAGGTTAACTTTGAACTTTGTTACAAGGTACATAATTACTTACTTAATTTAGTGATAATTGCATTGCGTTTTATTAATATATTATTCCACGGTTTCTCTTTCTATAGTCATCCAAATCCTCAATGAAACTGTTTTGACGAAAGAAAAATATATTTTCTATTACGTCCAACAAATTACAGTGGTTCAGGGTGACAACATGAATAAATCTTAAAATCACTATAAAAATATTAACCTCTGCAAGAACTAGTTAGTCAAGGATTAGTTGTCCTACAATTCTATTGGGATATACGATCATATGTTCGGTTTAGCAGGTCGTAGGTGAAATAAAAATAAAATTTAGCGTGGCATGGTGTGGTTGGTCGTTGCCCCCGCGTTTATCCAGTGACCCAGTTCACTATGAATTCATTAAGTGGAGCTATTCGCTGCTTGTATTCGCTTGTCGATAATTTAACAGCGCACCTACATTACAACACGGAAGTTAGCAATTGTTTCCGAGTAGGTACGAGTACACTCGACTACACGTATCAACGAATGCTTTTCAAAGAAGAATGCTTGCTTGTTTGGGCTATGTAACTATAAAACAATGCTCACTGTATGGACCCCATCTCTGCTCCTAGTTGACTGTACCACTAGTAGTCTTTTGGCAACTAGTAATCTTTTGGCCGCTGTTTTGTCCAAGAATAATTTGGTCTAGCTGTTAACCAAACGGTCGCGGGTTCGAATCCCGCTAGGGGCAAAAGTTTATGTATTAACATTTTACCTTTGTAACTGAGTCATGGATGTTTTGTGTTTATAACATGTTACATAAATACAAAACATCCATGATTTACAAAAAAAAGGAATCTGTCTATTTATCTACTGTCTGGTATCCATAATACAAGCATAGTGTGGAACTAGATTTTGCTGTGTGGAACCTTTATTTATTATTTATTTATTTATAATTATTGTTCCTCAGTTAAAAAAATTGTATAGTGGTTTTGAAGTTATGGTATAAAGAAACGAGTAATGAGAATTGAAGTGTGTTTTTATTTGGTTCTCAGTACTTGGCGAAATCACGCGATCGCGTTTCGTGCCGACTGCAAAGCCAGCTGTAGGCATCGCTTCTAAAGCCCCTAAAAGCAGTTAAAAGCAATCACTGGATAATTACAGGTGTCCTGATGGATCCAAGGGAACTTGTTGAGATGTCAAACAAAACACTGTTATTAAATGACAAATTTCGTTATTTCTATCAAGTGATCCTCTTGAAACTTTTTAAGTGGCTAAATCTCATTAATTTTGTTTAAGAATGGGTATAAAGCAAACAAAATTTGTAATTTCACTCGCGTGGCCCCTTGGACATGACAGTGACACAAAATACGTAGAACTACGCACAACATGCGACGGAAGATAGCGGATCTCGCTCAATAAAAATGTTATAAGTGCCAAAAGTATTAAATATTAATTATTCGCAAACTACAATGTCAAATGAAAAATTGTTACATACAGCCTTAGATAATATGTGAAGTGAAATTACTGATACACTTTTAGCTTTGTAATGTGTGTCATTTTGAAAATAAAACTAAAATCGATGGAAATGAGAGGTCACTTGGTGATTTTTTTCTATCGAGAAAATTTCATTATATTATGTTTTCTGTTACAGACGTCACTTTCATGTATAATGTATTTATCTATTTAAAAAATTTAATTAAATTAGACTTTGTTTACTTAGATAAAATTCAAATCTAGGATTGGCTATTTCTCTTTATGCCCGCTCTTAAGAAACAAAGTGTGATGATTATGGCTCTTGTAAGAAACTTTAAACTGACCAGATAGGGGCTTTATAGAAGTTCTCGTAAATGAAAGTTGCTGGCACTCATTAATTTTTAAAGGCAATGTGTATGTATGTATGTATGTATGTATTTTTTTAAATTTATTTATTTGTTTAATAGACTATTGCTATTCTAGACTATTGACTATTGACTAATAGACTATTGACTATTTGCTATTCGACTAATTCTATAGATTAGTCCAGTGATCCTGTGAAGTTTGGTAGCGATCGGACGCGGACGAAGCCGCGTGCAACAGCTAGTTTAATATAAAATGAAAGATAATTTCCCTTTCCATCGAGACTTTAAAAAAGTCTGACCACCTGAACGCTTGTAACAAATGGAGCATACTGTATATTACTTTCTTAACTACTAAATTACATGGATTCCATAAAGCAAAGAGAGCTTCTTCACGCCGCGAGACGTTTTTAAAATTCATTAGTACTCGTTTATTTATTCCCAAGGATAAAAGCGAAAGAAAGTGGATGGGTTGATTAAAGTGCAATTAGTTTTATTAAGGTTCCAAACGTTGAATCTTCCCAATTGAACGTTGAATGATTACTCTTTGAGAGTTCACTGAATACGACTCTAATTGCTTCTTTACTTATTAATACAATTTTTGTACATTAATTTTCTATGTAATGGAAACATTATGACAGCAATTTGATGCTGTGACTACATAAATTTTCTTTAAACACATATTATTATATAGAAACTTAACTAGCTGACCCGGAAAACGTTGTTTTGTCATAAGATTTTTTTTTTTGGGTTAGGCTAACCTTATCACTTAGGGGTATAAAAAGAAGTTTATCACCTATTCTCAGACCTATCGAATATACACAAAAAAAAATTATAAAAATCGGTCAAGCCTTTTCGGAGGAGTTTGTAACCACAAACACTGTGACACGAGAATTTTATATATATAGATGATAGTGTTACATATGTTAAATATCCTGATATCGACCTTGAAGCATTGCTTTATTTGTGTTACAAATGTGAAAAATAATATTAATTTATGGTAATAATCATACTGAATGAAGATCTTCTTTAAATTCATATACGTCTTTTTAAAATTTCAACCGAAAATGTTGAAAAGAATTTTCTTTTTCGAGAATATCCTTACAAGTAGGTAGTGACACATAACTTCCACTGAGGACGTCTCTTGAATTCGTATAACGGTCTATTTGAGTAGAAAATTCGCAGTAATAAATCGTCGGAGCACATTCACTGAAATCAAAAAGTGTTTGCCGCCCCTTGGCTCGCCGTTTCAATAAATTATTGCACCTACTAACCTTGTAACTCACCATTTGATACACTATATCCTTATGTGAATATGTATAAATGATTCTATTTAGAAAAAAACTAGCTGTTGCACGCGATTTCGTCCGCGTACCTTTATAAAATAATAGGTGGCGCCCGCGACTTCGTCTGCGTTGAAATGAAAAAAAAAAAAGTAGTTTATCCAGTGTCCTGAACGTCTAAATGTTTATTTACCAAGTTTCATGAAAATCAGTTAATTCGTTTGAGAGTTATGGAGGAACATACATAACATACAATACCTACACTTACAGATTTATTATTAGTATTGATTGATTGATTGATATTGTAAAAAAATAAAATAAAAAAATAAAAATATTAACATATAAATTATTGTTTATTACATACTTATATTTGATCATAAGTAGAAACGACACCAAATCTTAGATTACATAGAGTTTATAAGTTCATATATCACATTCATATGTTAAAAGTTTTATTACTGGGATAACTTAAATGTAAGCAGTACAAGTTGGCGGTGGAACATGTTATGAAGACGGTTTAAGTTCGACATTGGTTTAAGTTTATTATTAAGTAGAAACTAATACTAGTAGCAGAGAGGAATTAGCGATATTTTAACAAAAAAAAAAAAAAACTTCGCTTTCTGTTTTCAATATACTTGTAAGTGACATGCTGTCGAAACTAAAATCTGACGAAACGAAAATTTATCAAAAGTGCGTAATGACAACTAGCCGGTGCCCGCGACTTTGCCCGCATAACTTTGTAAATTATATACTAAAACCATCTTCGAGAACCACTCTATCCATTGGTGAAAGCAGCATGAAAATCGGTGCAGTACTTTTTGAGTTTATCGCGAACAGACAGACAGATGCGGCGGAGGCCTTTGTTTTATAATATGTGGATGTAGTGATAAAGACAGAGCGTAATCCACGCGCGGTGTAAATCAGTGCGGTTGATATAGCGCGGCGCGTGATCTACGAGCGGCTGAATGAAATACAAGGTTGTTATGTACCGGTGAAATGTTAATGCTTAGGATTCCTGTTCATATACCGAAACACATGTGCTTCGGATATACAGGGATTGCTTCGTAACCTATTAATCACTTTCGGGACAGGTGAAATGGAGCACACGGTCTAGCAATATGAGTAAGTAGTTACTTTTCGTTACAAATACTCACCTCACAAGGACATTTTTAACAATTATCTAGTTTGTAGACTAAAGTGCCCATAGAAATCCCGCTTTTCAGCTCGAAATGCTTTTATTACTTCACTGAAAAAAACTATGTCCTAGTATAGCCTAATTATAGCTAGCCAATGTCATTAATTTAACAACAATTACGTTGATAATTTAGTGAATATACTATTTAAAAAACTTGACTTTAAGGTAGCAAGTATTCTGCAGTAATATTAATTATTCCGCAGCAATTATTTAAAACAGTAATATTCTGTGGTTAAAAACTTTTTGTTCTTGTCATAACAAGTATATATAAATCTATAGATACCAATATATAAAACTGAAGAGTTTGTTTGTTTGTTTAGTTGAACGCGCTAATCTCAGGAATTCTGGTTCGAATTGAAAAAATATTTTTGTGTTGGATAGTCCATTTATCGAGGAAGGCTTTAGGCTATATAACATTATGAACGTGGACGAAGTCGCGGGCAACAGCTAGTAATATATATATTTGTTAAAATCTCTTATCATCTTTGTATTGTATATTTAAAGTGTGCTCATTCTTTTATTTACCTTAGAATTTATATTTAATATAAAAACATTAGAATGTAATGAAGCAGCAATATTGAATGTAAGGTAAACGCGCCTGTGTTTGTCAGCTGAGAGTGGTCGGGGTTAGATCGGTTGGCAGTGCACCCGTTTCACGTACCATTGAACCGAACCGACCGACCGATCCGATTCAAATCCATTTATCAACTAACTTACAACTTACTGCTCGCTTCTACAACTTTTACAATGCTGACTTTTTTATGTAATCGTCAGCATACGAATTGACAGTTCACTTGATGGCCCTTGAACATAAGTTACGATCTTGATAAAAGATTACTTGCCACATTTCACTGTGGACTTGTGTATGGTGTTGGTTACTACCACCACATGGCTGTCCAATTAATAACTGCCCTTTCACAGTCCACAGACAAGTATTTATTGTTTCAAATAAATACAATTTCAAGCAATTTCTTGTATAAAAAAGGTACTAAAAGTTTAAGGATGTAATTGATAACACTCGAGTGAAACAGTTGGGCGAAGTAATAAAAAATATAATTGTTAAATTTTCAAGAATTTATGTCCTATTAATTATTTTAAAATTGTTTTTATTTTCCGTTTCACATTGCTCTGTTTCGTTTCATTGAGCTGCCCATTTAGGTAATAAATAAAACCAATTTATTACCTTGTCTTTGAGCACGTCGCGGTATTATTTCTTATATAAAAGTTTTTATGGCGTTATTTCGTTCATTACCTATTTCGTATAAATAAGACTCCTTTCTGAACTTGAGTAATTAAAAATATTTTTATTACTAAATACTGGCATACAGTTACGACTGGCAATGGAACCTTCTCTTTAAAGGAACGTGAGTTCGCTTTTGCGCATAAAACATTCTGATGGAAGAAAAGTTGTTTACTCTATACGTGGTGGCCCATGCCCCTTTAAACAAGTCGCTGCTTAAAAACTAAAGCGCCATAAAACAAAAAATCCAAAAATGTTTTATTGCAAAAATACAATCACAATCCTTCATATTGTATGTCGCAAAAAGATTCATGGTTGTTTTATTTCATATTTAGTATATTTTGATCATTTTTTATATATTCAAAAGTAACTTATATGCTTATATCTCTTCTAGTATTCAGTTTATTATAAAAGTACTTAAAACATTTAATTCTACTTAAAAATACGCTTTTAACTATGTATATATTTAATATATATCTATAAGAAAAAAAAATTGACAAAAATAATTTAAATTTTTTCGCTTAGCTCTCATGTAAAAAGTGTAATTTTGATTTGTGGCCCTTTAGTTTTTAAGCAGCGAAGTGTTAAAGGAAATTATTGGTCCTTAATACAACACAAATAGAGTTCATATTCAATTAACAGAAATAGCAATCTAAAACTAATATAATAGGGGACTATTGTTATTTCCTTTTTTGGAGTATTTTCTAAGATACGAGTATGTCTTCTAAGATTATCTTCTAACTCTTCTAAGAGACACAATAGTGCGACAGTACGCTTTAGGAAAACAATATTTGAGAGCTAACGGTTTAATCGGAGAAGTCTTGTAATACCGGAAGTAATCTTGGTCTGCAAGAATAAATCGTTTTCTTACACCCTCACACGGCATTTTAACACCCTGCACGTAACTATACTATAAATTGAGGTTAATAGCACTGTGCTAAAGAGGCCTTGTTGGAAATATTCTCAGGGTATTTTTTTTATAAAAAGGGTGAAAATGAAAATGAAAATCTATAATAATATTATAAAGAGGAAAGATTTGTTTGTTTGTTTATTTGAATGAATAGGATCCGAAACTACTGAACGTATTTCAAAAATTCTTTCACTTTCAAAAATTGGGAAGCTATATATTATCAGCGTATAACATACCTAACTATATTTTTTAGTTACGCGGACGATGTCGCGTGCAACAGCTTGTCACAGGGATAAAATACATTATTATGTAAGAATAAAGTAATTTCCTTAGTGTGGATATTGTGCTTAGTAAAAACAAAAATAGGACATTATTGTTGAAACTAAACTGTCTGATATTTACAATTACTTAAATTTTCCAGACGAGAAACATTTGCCTTCGAATTAAACAACTGTTAAGAGAGCTTATAATAAATTCAGTCTGTTTATTTTACGAGATGTTCCACTGCTATAAATTATTTTATGCAATATTTTTTATTGAAAAACTTTTCTCTCAGTCAGGTTATTTCTCAAATGCGCTCATAAAATATATAGCCTTTACTGGTGTCGAGTGCTGGCCCGCAATGAAATGTTTTATTAGCATAAAATTGGAATTTGTCGCCTGTTTCCAATTTTGAACAGTATTAAACTTTCAATCTATTCGTAGCCAATACACAGTATCCGGTACTTATATACATTGTTGTACATGTTATAAGGTGTATGTGTCTCCACCGCCATCTATTTCCAAATTTCAGAACTAAATAAATAAAATTGATGGATTAAAAGCTGTGTGTTGCTTATAAGAGGAAAATGTTATATCAAATTCAGTGTTCTAGTTTGTACGTGATTGGAATATACACGTATATGAAGAAAAATGTTGGTGAGTGTAATTCATCATTTTTATGTTTACATTTACTATTTAACTGAGTGGTTTTCTTTTCATTTTGTTTTCTTTTTCTTATTATTTTATTTTAATTTAAGTTAAGTTTAAGTTATAATAATTGTTTAGTTGCTATGCATATTTTATCATTCTTCTCAATTTCTATTTTGTAGTTTATCTGTGTATACCTTAAAATTGTCTTCTGTTTACCTATACCTTTTATGAGTTTTTTATTTGTACTGTTGGTGTACCTTTTGAAAATAAATAAATAAATAAATTTTAATTTTCACATTTTTTTTAGAGAGCTTGGAAGTTGAATTTAAAAACCGCTTTGAATATGAAATATGAAAAATCCCTATATTGTGAAGCCACGGCCAACAGATTGATATATGATGCCTCCAGTCACAAGTGACATGCACAGATGCTGCAAAATAGAATGAAATCGCGCTTTAAAAACACATCAAAGTGTTCCAATTACTTAAGCTCAGTGCCGTGTCAAGTAACAATAAGAGGATGGCAGTGAATTAAACATTAAGCTGAGAGACAACTGACACGACACTTGACAATAAAGTTGCTCGGAGCGGAGCCTCGTTCATGATCATATTTTCAATTACACTAACATTGTAAGTACTATTTTAAGCTTTCGTATAGATACACCTGCGTTCTCATGCGAGTGACTCATGTAACCTATGTAACCTATGTTACCTATGTTCTTTTTCAAGACTTCAACAATCCTCACTAAAACTTTATATAAAACTGTTCTTTTGTATAGCAGTAAAAATATTCATGGAGACAGAAATATGGAAGCTGCAAAAATAGTTCATGAAACTATCACAGGTTTCATGGAAACGTAGTCAAATATCATAAACTGTATCATAAATAACTGTATATAGACGACACGTTCGGTCTAGTGGTTAGTAACCCTAGCTGTTAACCAAACGGTCACGGGTTCGAATCCCGCTAGGGGTAAATGTTTATGTGTTAACATTTACTTTTGTACCGGGGTCATGGATGTTTTATTTATAATTTGTATGTATTTACAAAAAAAAGTAAGTAATCTATGTAGTATAATTATATTAACCGTCTGGTATCCATAATACAAGCCTATAGTTGCTTAATTTGAAACTAGATGGTGCTGTGTGGAATGTGTGAAGATATTATAAACAGTAAAAAATCAGGGGGATCATAGAGCGCTATCAAAGACACAAAAATAGAACAGGATATTAGGGTTCAATTTTAATATGTAGTTTCTTCTGTATTGTTAATGTAAAAAAAAAACTCTCTTACCATTAATTAGACCGTGAGCCTGCTAGCTTTCATTTAAAGTGTTTTTTTTTCATATGAAAACATGAATAAAATACATGTATCTTACATTTAGATATGACTCTTCAGCGAGATGTTTAAATATGTGAGACCTTGTTCCAGTTTTCTGAATGCTGCTGAGGTCAAGCTAATTGAATGTAGTTAACCTGGATGCTCGAATTTGTTTTATGATTATATGAATTTTAGTGAATTCATCATAAGCAAAAATTGAGCAAAAAGTGTAAACAGTTTGAAACAGTTTTCAACATCTGGCGTCGTATCTCTTTATTGTTAATTTTCTTTCATTAAAAAGTGAATGTATAAGACAAAGAAAGTATTTCTGTTGTTCCAGATGGTACCGAATCTTATTGTGTTTTATGTTTCTAAAATAAACGAGTTCGCGAGGGTCGTCGATTCAACAACCTCTTCGTTTCCCAACAGCCCTCATTCCGACGCCGCTTGCCTCCAAAGATAACAAACATTTTTCGAAGAACAATATCCAAACCGGTAGAAAGACTCGAATATCATTTCATTCGGAAAATAACCTCCATTTTGGGAGCGTCTATTCGCCCTCAAGGGACGGCTGACACCTTATCGCCTCATATTGGGAGTATCCGATGTCTATATAATGGGTAACTCTTCTATTCATAGCCGCACAATTGTTCAATTGGATGTGAATCTTTCTCCATTAAAATTCGGTTTGAAATTGCCTGTCCCTTTGAGAAGAATTTTTCGTAAGTATATTTAAACCAGAAAGTGTACAGTTTACTTGACAACGACCTGACGTTCGATAACTGGATACTAGTGGCTTTATTCTCTCAAGCTCGATTAGTCTGTAAAAATTGTTTTCAACAAAACAGCAGATGAACACTCTGCAAATTTTCCCTTTTTTATTATAAACGACGGCGAGCAAGGGAGATTTCATTGTTATCTGCTACAGTCGCCGTAAACACAGACAATACAGACAGGAATACAAGATGACAAGGAATACAAGAGACAAATGAGATATTATGGTTACCTAAAACTAAAAACCGTTTATCTAGATCCATGATTTTTTATAGCAGTGTGCCAGAGTAGTGATCACATTAGAAGCTAGTAAGATTTGGATATCAATCTCTGTCACAACTTCTCTCAACGATGTAAGTACTGTTTTAAAATTTTAGTATAAACTCAAAAAAAAAAAATACATTTGCCCGTTCCAGAAACTTGACTAGCTTGTTATCAAAACAAAAGAAGAATAACTTAATTTTACATTATTAATTAATTATTTACACATAAATGAGTCTCAGCAGTCTTCTTGAAGGGTAGTTATGGTTGCCATAGTCTGCGTGATAAATCAGAAAGTTCAAGTGTATTGCCAACCTTACGATAAGTTTAAAAAAAGTACTGTTTCTGATGGACCATCTAAATATAACATCAACGCCTATCAAAAATATGCGATAAAGATGTTTTAACACCTAAGAAAAAGGGGCGCAGATGAAATCGCGTGCAAAAGCTAGTTTTTTTTTTTGTATCATTCTATATACATTCGCATTCTTTTAGTAGCGCATCCAATCTGAACGTGAATATTGCTTCCTGTCCGACTAGGAGACACGAAATTGGTTTGTAAGCTTTAGTCGATAGCTCGCTTAAGGTGTTCTCGCTATAATAGAGTTGCACGATAGAAAATTGTAACATTTGTCAACTATATTGCGTTGTGAGATTCTCAATCTTACCGACAGAGCTGCACTAGGGATGTAGGTAGTATGGAGATAAAATAAACTAAGATGTATAGGAACTTTACTATCTGTAATATATAAAAGGCGATGTGTGTATGTATGTCTCCTATTGACTCCAAAACCGCTGAACCGATTTTGATGAAACTTTTAGGCAATCTTCAGATAAGTCCAGCGGGTGTTCATGTGAGATTTGGTAGCGATCGGACGCGGACGAAGTCGCGGGTAAAAACACTAGTAGAAGATAAAATTTTAAAGATAAACAACATAAATTTAAAAGTTTTTTGTCTTATGTAAAAGAGATGTGATGCCCAAATGAGTGCTAAATTCAGTATCTCACTACAAACCTCTAGGGAGATAAAATAATGCAGTCAGATAAAAGCAATTACGAGTAGCACTCAATAAATTGTCCCATAAATAACACATCGTTCGAATATGTGGTTTATTTTCACACATCAAATAAATAATTTATATTCAGGCTATTGCCTAGTACTAGAAGATATATCCTTGATTTTCTTTATCAACTCTAAAGTTACAAAAACCACTAAGTAAAGCGGTTTGACAGTTCTAAGTTGAAAATTGCCAGAGGCAGGTTTGTGTGGTCGACATTTTTAATTAATAAACGTTGTAAATATGGATGCATATTTCTTGAGAATAAGCCAATAAAATGGTCTGGTATTATGAATATTTAAACTCATTATAACCATATAAGTGATAGAATTTAGAAACTTACGTAAAAGCTGTCTTGAAACTAGAAATGACACAGTGATCATTGTAATTACGCTCACTTTAGCTCTTCGGCCGTGTACGAAACCGGAATTTCGTAACCGGTTTGGATGAAGTAATTATTCTTTTTCGTACGAAACCAGTTTTGATAGAAGAATCATTCTTCTTTTTAGGAAACATGGTTTCGTAAGAAGTCACAGTAGTGGCAGTACACAGAGCGATTCGCAGTCATAAATTGGGCAGTCCGTACCTACCTTCTTAAAGAAGACCACCATAAAATAACAGTATTATATGGTGATGTAGTCCGCAGAATAAGTAAAATGTGCCAGAAATCAAATGCCATAAATGATTTCTGGCTTTCCCTACCACAAATCAGCACCTATGACGTTGCTTGCGACCGTAGCCACCTACTCTATAAAGAAAATGAACTGGAAATGAAATCAAGAAAACCATTGTAGATATGAATTTTCGTTTTTGAATCATTTGAGTTTCGATTTTCTTTAATTAGTGCAAATACCATATTATATTAAGTACATCACCTTTTTATCATCAAATTTCGAGTATGTATGTGGATTAGTTAAGCAAAGGTTGTAAAAAAATTTCATACGTGTATCTGCAAAATTATTTCGCAATTAAAACATAACGCGAATGGCATCAAGTTGTTAAGTAAGTTTATTTAATTACCGCCAGACGGGAGCGTCAAGAAGCATTCTCAGAGTGGAACTGCACAAAACTTCGCTAATAAACCAGACGCATTTAGCTTACCCATTTCTTAACAAGAAACTCCACTTTTGAAGATTAAAACATAATCAGAGGTGTTCGCCACTTTCAGCTAGTCCTAACAATGGCATCAACTAGTAGATACTCTTACTGTGCTCTAACAGTTTTTCTCGCGATAATAAATATTTTATTCCAATTACAACGTTAACTTCCAATATTTTAACAGAGAAATTCTCTTAACCCTAAAATATCAATATTTGTGTTAAAGATTTTTAAGTTACTACAATAAGGGCCCTCTTTCACCATCTGTCAAATAGGCTAACCGTCATTTAAAGTCACCGGTCACCGTGGATAATGAAGCTGATATACCTTTGTTTGTACGGTAAAAGTCCTAAACATTAAAAAGAAATTATTTAATAAAATAATTTAATAAAACTTAAAATTATTTCTAAAAGTAACTAATCAACACTTTACTTGTAGTTGGTTAAAGAAGCCCTAAGTAACAAACTATGAGTAGCTGTTGCTTCTTACTTAATTTAAATCATCTACATATTTATACAGTTATAATAAAATGGAAAACTAGCCGTATAGTATCTGTTCATTAAATATTAAAAAAAATGTACAAGTTATATTTATGTTACGGAGGTAAAAAAAGTTTCTTTTTTTAGAATTTTTGTGTTTGTTTGAGCGTCTGTGCACACTTACCGATTTGAATGGGGTTTTCGTTTATATAAAAAAAGTTATTCCAAATACCGAAATACCAAGCGTACGGTATTGGTAACATTGTACGGAAATAACACCATTTATAAAAGTTCGAGTTAAAAATTTACGAATGTAGTGTAGGTAAAAACTGAAGTTTCCAATAAATAATAAATAAAATCTATACTAATATTATAAAGAGAAAAGATTTGATTGTTTGTTTGTTTTATAAAGTTAAACGGACGAAGTCGCGTGCAACAGCTAGTAAATAAAAATTCACACATTCCACACAGCACCATCTAGTTTAACGCTAAGAAACTAATGCTTGTGTTGTGGATACCAGACAGTTGATATACTACATAGATTTCCTCTCAGCACAAATATTACTTCATCTAAAAATTTAATAGTTTATCTACTGTTATTGAAGTATACTAATTGGCGTTAGTTGTTAAGAAAGTACTGGCTGTTCAAGAACTAGATGCAAACAAGAGAGGAAATTGAAGCTAGAGATCTAACGGCATTGAGAATGAAACTTAATAATTTATCAACTACGAGTAGAAACGAAAACCAACTCAATTTCCTTTGACTCACTTCGCTTTTGCTTTTGTTAAAATTTATTATAATAATTTTAAATATGATAATCCAGTGTATAATCTACCTATATGCAAATTTTATCTGAATCCGCTCAGCCGTTTTTGTGTGATTGAGTAACAATTAATGTCCAAAAATACAAACTTTCTCATTTATAATTTACTAGCTGATGATCACGACTTCATCCGCGTTGAACGATGAAAGGTACCCTATGTCCTTTCTGGTGTCTCAGACAACGTGCGTGCAAAATTTCATGGTGATCGGTTAAGTAGTTTTTGGGTGAATGCGTAACAAACAAACAAACTCACATTCACATTTATAATATTAGTAAGGATTAGGATTAGAATAGCACCGTAATAGCATCGTAGCACCGTAGTAGGACCGGAGTAGCACCGTAGTAGCACCGTAGTAGCACCATAGTAGCACCGTAGTAACACCGTAGCACCGTAGCACGCGTAGTATCACGGCCTACGGCGTAGCACGTCATTTCTAGGCAAACATTTTAATATTCCTTATTGTAATTTTGATATTTTTTTTCTGAAATACATATTTTATTCTGTACGAATACAAAATAATTGATAAGATCTCCGTATAGTACGCATGGCACGGCTATCATTAGTTGTAAGAGTAATTTGGTTAGAAAATATAGGCCCATTTTCTAAGTTCTAAGTTACAATATTCACTGGCACAATAGACGTGTAATTCGTATAATATTGTTCTCCAGGTGACGTTAATATCAAGAATTGGAATGAATGAAACTTTTTTCCATTTATAAAAGCAATTTTTTTGTATCGTCCCTCAAATAGAAGTTGTGTATTTGTCGCTCGGCTGGCATTGTTTCATCGAACAGTCCACTAACGTCCAACTGAGCCCGAAGGCCGGAAAGGAGCGTCGCAGGCACGTATCTGCTGCAATTCATTCAATAAGCGAATCCACTTACAATTTAAGCCACGTGAACACTTTTGTTCACGTTTCAGCCACAAACGATATCATCCATATTTATAAGAAACATGTTACACACTAAACAAAATAAGTGCCCATTTCTCATTTGCCATTGCTTTTTCTTGCGATTGTGTCCATAATTATGTCTTCACGACTTAGTTGTTACATTTAATTTTTGTCAGGCGTTGAATTTTTATAATACTTTTAGATGATCCCTCGGTAACAGTATTGGAGTTTTCTCCTTAAGAATCGATTTGCATATATATTGCATACACACATCTAGTCGTGTGTCGGAGCTGACACACACAACTTTTTTTCTGGATGAAAGCTACCCTATGTCCTTTTACATTGATAAAATTGGTTAGGATTATGATGTGTTATTCTCAGGTATAAAGTGTAAAGCTTTATTGAAATTTGTTCCATAAATTTTGCGCGAAAGAGTAATAAACTTACATACATCCATTTCCATTAGATTTTGCATTAATTACTAATAATATTAATAGTATTGTGCAAAGATCGCACGTTTAAAGTACATATTGATAAATGATGCCTCTATCTGTATAGTTCAGTACCACTGATTTGCATCTGAACATGCTTATTTCGGCGAATGATAATGTTGCGACCTGGTGTGGGCCCTGGTAGTTTAACCTTTGCCCGGTACGAAACAAGCTTTTTAAAGCTCTTTGATATTTGCGACTACTCATGCGTCAAACGTTCGCGTCGGACGAGTGTCGACCACTCAACTGCTAATTGCGTTTGCCGCATGACTTCACCTTAACCAACCAATCAGAAATAAATGGATTTTTTTTCATTATTCAAATGTATTCACAAATTAAGCTTCACGTAGTTAATTACCGATCTTTCGGGTTTAGAATTATGAAATTCTAACCTCGAGCAAAACTCCACATGAGCAAAAAATTAAAGACACAGTGCGCTTTCGATACGTATGGGACAAAAAGAAAGACATTAAGGATCTAAGAAGGTATATTGGCATCCCTTTACGCACGAACTTAAGCACATTTGCTAGCATTTCCCGTGATTCTTTTCAAGGTGATGGTTATATTATTGCCAATAGCTGCTTAATTTTATGACTGCTGAGCGTCAATAAACAGTACATTAGGTATTACAATACATTCACTCTGGTACAATTAATTCAAATAACAATTTGAAAAGTGTATTTCAAATATTTCGTAGGTGTAGACGACAATATAAAAATAAGAAAAATTTTTAGCTGAATCATAGGTTCATTTTGTAATATTAAAGCTGTTTACGAATTGCAATCCGTCAAAGCAACTGTTTATGCCCCAAACACATATCCACAAAGCATACGTCAAGTGCTCCCCGTGAGGCCGGACCGCTCTCAACGCAATTAGCGGAGATATATCACACAAGCCAACTGGCAGTAGGTCCGTTTACATTGTTTAATACCACAGCCTCTTTCCTAACAAGGTTCAGCTATTGTCCACTGAGATAAATTTGTTTTTGCACACGATTCCCTTGGGAGGTCACGTGTCACGTATAAATTCCATTTTTTTTATAATATTTACTTATTCTGGAGACCCCTTAAAGGGTTTCCAATCATTAATACTTATTTTGAAGCAACGATCGGTTCGAAAGTGCCTTCATGACTAGGACCATGATTAAACTAGAATGTACGAGGTGAAATTTAAGTGTGTAGGAATAATTTACATGGGTCTGAATGTCATCGTCATAGGAACATGCAAAGATTATTCCATGCAATATGTCGTTAAAACGAAACTGCGTTTTAAATTGATTAACTGTGCTATCTCTCTGGCGGACTTTAAAGAAGACCAAGGTGGAACAATCTGCAGGGATTTTTCCATGTCCTCCTTCTGTTCCCCTTGCTGTTGTTCGTGTTAATAGGTTACGGTAGTTACCTATCTTCAAGTAGACCATAAACCTACGTGCCAACTTTAAGTAAATCAACTTCGTAGCTCCATATTTCACCGCAATTTTAGTTATACTGGGTTGTAGTAAGATGAAGTACTGTGTGTAATATGTAAGGTATCGCAGAACCCTGGCCCATGCCCTCCTTTCCCATTTCACACCGCAGAGCCACAACACAGCGGCTCTTGTGCTCCAGTTAATTAGCCAGGTACAGGTTTCGGACAAACACAATTTGGAATGACTGAAGCCAATTTAGAGGGATAGTTTAGATTGAAATATGAATTGAAAACGGCTTCATTACACATACTTGTTGAATTTCGACTAAATTGGAGGAACTAGAGCATCTCTTTTCATATAAAGTGAAGCATGCAAACTAGGTGCTATAATTGCATGTGTATGATTAATTGCTGGATTCACCTTAATCACTTTATGTAGTACGCTAAGCCCTTGGAAAATATGGAACACGGAATAGTGTCAAGGTAATTAAATCATGTTTGTCAATCAATGTAGTCGCAGTTGACTGTTTAATGTTAAAAGGTTATAGACAAGCTGACGGTCCACTTTTATAGTCTATGAACTTATTTGCCAAAGTGCACTAACAGAATTTATGGTCTTCAGATGCAACAATGTTGTTTTATTTAGATAGTTTAGATTTTATTTGAATTTTTAAGTTCCCGATTTAGAATTATTGCAATTTTTAAAAATATTGTATTCTGCGTTACTAACAAGAGAAGAAATTTTTTACATTAAAAATATAGGATTGATTTAGTCAGTGAGAACAGGCTTTTTAATAACGTAGTGTGTATAAATGTAAAACAATATTAATATAAGCAAATCGTATGTTAGAGTTCGTTGTGTTTAATGATATTTATGTTGTGTTTGTATTGTTTGGACAGCTCTTTTATGTTGCTGGGCACTTTAAGTTTAATCACAACCTCACCTGATGATCTACCTGATGTAGAAAACTATTATCTACTTGAATCTACCAACTTTAGAAAACAACTCATTTAAATGAACCGAGTACTCTTCATTCGTATTGAACAAGTAAAATCTAGTTTAGTCTGCGACCTAATACAAGTCTGCACCTGCGACCAAATTTATTGACAATATTACAACAACCTGGCGATTTGCCACTGCATCAGTTTGCCATTTTCCACCTATCAGCCAACCTAACAGCCTTCGCACATAAAGCCGGAGAGCCCAATGAAGGTTTTCAACACTGCGCAACACACTGCCATTGTGTGTTCCCAGTTAGAGAAGATCCAATGCGTTTGAAAGGCCGCCTGTAACGGAGCCTGAATGAACATTGTTCTTGGTTTGATGCTTGTTTTGCTTCCACTCAGTAAATAGGATTGTTTCAATGCTTTGTCTGTTAAGAGCGGTTTCAAGTGCGAAATAGAAAATCGAGGAGAGCGCTTTTCGCTGATTAAATGTTACTAAAGTTCCGACTCGCACCAGAGAACACAATTGATTCCAATAAAATTTCCACTTTTAAATTTTCCCTTAAGGGGATTTAGTTATTAGCTGTTATTTTCCCCTGTTAACTGTTTATTGCTTAAAAACATCAATGACACGTTTTACTTAAAATCGGAGATGGATTGTGCTATAAAAATATTTGTGTAACTAAGGTCATTAACGATAAATATCCCTAAACGCAAAAAGTCCTGAACCCATAGAAGATTAACTTTTTGACAACCACTGTTTCCCTCAGGGTGTCAACGACCACTTCCTAAAATGACAATTTCCTAAAATGACAACTTCCTAAAACGACAACTTTTTTGTGTACAGTTGACAATAAAAGAGGCTCAATAAAATTTACACAAAATAAAATTCAACTGATTTTTTTTTACCCTTTAATATGTGAGTGAGGGTTAACAGCCGTCTCTACCTGTGACATAGTATTTCTGCGTGAGCATCGATTGACCATAAATCGGAGACGAGCCCCCATATGTTTAGCGATAACCTTCGTAACTCTTTCCCGGGCGGATCACTCTATTCACGATCTTTTCCAAAAAATATGGCTTTTACTCTACACTTTATGGGTATGCGAAACTATTTACTCTATGGAATGTTGTTTGGAACTATTCGAACGAAATCCCCGAAGGAGCGTTAGTCAGAAAGTCACAAAGATTTATTGCATTATTCGTTTTCAACGCCAACCACATTTAAAAGCCCCTAGCGACGGTAATAGGCTATGGACCCTTCGCTACTGCAAATGAAGATTAGTATCCATAGGTTTCTAGTTTATTTAATCCCTTTTTCTCCTTATTTTTTATGAAATATTTCATTTATAGTTTTAAAATGCAATGATGGATAAATATTATTGGTAATAAAATGTAGCTTTTATTAATTACTAGCTGGCGCCTGCGACTTCGTCCGCGTTGAAAAAGAAAAAAAGTAGCCTATCCTGTGTCCTGTACGTCTAAATGTTTATCTACCAAGTTTAATGAAAATCTGTTAATTCGTTTAAGAGTTATGGAGGAACATACAATACATACAATACCTACACTTAGATTTATTATTAGGTAGTATTGATTGATATGTGACAGCTGGGAACTTTTATAATTTGCAATGTTGGAAGACTTGGAAGGCTATCATGACCATTGGTCATTTTGTATGTATGTACAGCACCTACTTTAATAATGTGTATGTATGTACATTGTACATATGCGATCACGTTATATTGCCGTAATACGTCAGAACAAGGTTGCGTGACTTCCACGTATTTGCCATTTCCGGAACAAAAATATATGCCGAGTGCAAAGAAGCGACGAACGACGTTATTTATTGTTATTTTTATGTTGTTTAATGGGTCGCGAAGTGAGTGGGGATATCATTGAAGCTTATATCACCTTTGTAAATACCTTTACCTAATATCCTAGTTAGACATGTCCATTTTCTTTGGGGATGTCCATCCCTTTCTATTTTCAACTTCAACTCATTTAATATATACATATATTAAAGGCGATGTGTGTATGTATGTATGTATGTATGTATGTATGTATGTATGTATGTATGTATGTATGTATGTATGTATGTATGTATGTATGTATGTATGTATGTATGTATGTATGTATGTATGTATGTATGTATGTATGTATGTATGTATGTATGTATGTATGTATGTATGTATGTATGTATGTATGTATGTATGTATGTATGTATGTATGTATGTATGTATGTATGTATGTATGTATGTATGTATGTATGTATGTATGTATGTATGTATGTATGTATGTATGTATGTATGTATGTATGTATGTATGTATGTATGTATGTATGTATGTATGTATGTATGTATGTATGTATGTATGTATGTATGTATGTATGTATGTATGTATGTATGTATGTATGTATGTATGTATGTATGTATGTATGTATGTATGTATGTATGTATGTATGTATGTATGTATGTATGTATGTATGTATGTATGTATGTATGTATGTATGTATGTATGTATGTATGTATGTATGTATGTATGTATGTATGTATGTATGTATGTATGTATGTATGTATGTATGTATGTATGTATGTATGTATGTATGTATGTATGTATGTATGTATGTATGTATGTATGTATGTATGTATGTATGTATGTATGTATGTATGTATGTATGTATGTATGTATGTATGTATGTATGTATGTATGTATGTATGTATGTATGTATGTATGTATGTATGTATGTATGTATGTATGTATGTATGTATGTATGTATGTATGTATGTATGTATGTATGTATGTATGTATGTATGTATGTATGTATGTATGTATGTATGTATGTATGTATGTATGTATGTATGTATGTATGTATGTATGTATGTATGTATGTATGTATGTATGTATGTATGTATGTATGTATGTATGTATGTATGTATGTATGTATGTATGTATGTATGTATGTATGTATGTATGTATGTATGTATGTATGTATGTATGTATGTATGTATGTATGTATGTATGTATGTATGTATGTATGTATGTATGTATGTATGTATGTATGTATGTATGTATGTATGTATGTATGTATGTATGTATGTCTCCTATAGACTCCAAAACCGCTGAACCGATTTTGATGAAACTTTCAGACAATCTTCAAATTAGTCCAGCGGGTGTTCCTGTAAAGTTTGGTAGCGATCGGACGCGAACGAAGTCGCGGGCAAAAACACTAGTGTATTTTAGAGCTAGCTTTTTGTTTTAAAGTTATCTAGTTTTTGTGTTCATTTCTAGTTTTCTAAATAACTTTTCAAGTAAGCAAAGTCGAGTTGTTGGTAGTGTATTATTATATCTTTTGGACATAAAAATGTAATGTAAGTTTTGTAGGGATTGTAGAGGTTTGTAAATTTCCATATTAGAGAAGGAATTTGACGAAATTGCAAATCGCTCGCAATCCACCCGTGCCCTGGTGTTACGTAATTGCTATCCCCGTTAATGAATCAAGGCAATCACAAAGCATTCGTACGTGCCATACGCAGTATGGAAACCGAAGCGTTAATCAGAGCCACTTACGACCTTTTATCCTGCAGTTCAAACGGAATCAGATTCAATCAGAGAAAACTTCGCTCCATTACTCGGGTTCATTGTCAGATTTCCACTCCTTTGCTGTGGGAAATTATCCTCAGATGCATTTACATATATCTCTTATCGTGCCTAAAAAGATATTGGATTTTGGGCAATTAGAGCCCGTACAATTAGATTAACCTTAAAAAAAACTTTTATTTTCAAACTACATTGGCTACAGCCTTAATCTATTATTTTTTTAACTTTTTAAGCGATACACCGATCAAAACAATTAATTTATTTAGAAGAATCAGTAGTGACAAGGCACATTGCGTTTCGCTTGTCGCGCGCGCGGCATGTTTGGTGGCATTAACCACAATTCCCCTGGCTATCGTGGCTACAGAAGCCCATAGTGAAACTACAGTATTTTTGCTATCAGACCATACTTCTATGTCATTCTAATCCCTTCTACTTTATCTTGCAAAGGTCGGCAGCACCTATAAACTAAGTAAACCTGCCTGTCTTTACAAAAAAAATTATCAAAGCAGTCATTGCTATGCATTTTTTTCCGGTTTACACTCTTATTACGATAACGGGATTCCCCGCTTTACAGTCTTATAACAACGCACAACAACGGGATAAGCGGTCGTCAAACTGACTCCCAGCAACAGGTGACTTCTGAAACTGCTACCTCCGTATACTGCGCGCTACAAATTGGATCGGCATACTAAATGGTAATTGCGTTTGGAATTAAGTTTCCATCCATCGTACAATGATGTGTCATCGAATATTCAAATGGAATCGATTGATGGACGTGTGAGCTCGTCCAGGGATTAGAGAATCAGCTAATTAATCTGCGTTGTACTCACCAATACCAGATACTCAACTCCACATTCGGATCATCCGATTAACGACCCAAACAAAACTTTAAGTTTGTACAATTTGTTGGTTAGATGCTGTTTCTAATATTTACAAGCTTTAAATTAGGATCTATTTTAATGCTAATACCATTACATATAAATGAATTTGAATATACCGTTAAACATAAAATTATGAATAAATAATTAAGTTAATTATTCAGTAAGTTTAGTTAAACCGCAAGAAACACCAGAAACCGATTGGAGGCGTTTAAAATGTGGCTACACAGAAAAATGCTCCAAGTGTCGTGGACTGAGAGGGTCTCCAATATGGAAATTCTTCGAAGAGCTTATACTAACAGAGAGCTACTGGCGAATATTAGGGTTCGTAAAGTTGCATATCTGGGTCATAATCGTGAGGGGCAAGAATATGTGCTCCACCTCATCATGGGGGCAAGATTGAGGGGCGAAGAGGAGTCGGCAGGAGACAGATGTCTTGGTTGAGGAACATCCGTCAATGGACCGGAATTGCGGGAGTGGGAAAGCTGTTCAAAGTGGCCCGTGACAAAGAGGCCTTTTAGAGGGTGATCGCCAACGTCGGGGAGACCTGATACTTAAAGAAGAGCGAAGAACGCAAAAATAAAATAAAAAATAGTTAAGTATTAAGTAATAAAATAAACACATTGTACAAATGACATGACACTCACTAAAGATGAATTTACTTTTGATTTTATTCGAATAGATAAAGTTATCAATGCTACCAGTTACAAGGATCTTAATATAAAACTTGAGTGATATTACCTGTTAGCAATATAAGATACCCTTTATTAAGTGCATTAATCGTGAGGTAGTCTGTTGCAGACAGTCTTCTCATTAGAGGCTAATAAGGAAGGCGACCTAGCGAGATATTGCGACTACTATGCATAGTTCGCTAGACAGAGTTGTTCAAAGGTTTTATTGTTGAAAGAAAACTTATTGCTAGAGCAACACCACTTCCTAACATCTTGTTTGAACATTCAAAACGAACCCAAAAATGTTAATTCAAATAGAGGTTCAAGATTTTTAATGGCATGATCTATACTTATATTATAGCGAAGTTTGACCAGATTTCCACGTAATTATTAAATGCAATAAGTCATTTGGCAAAACAATAAAGCGTACACTAAAATATTAGTTGTTGCGGGTGAGAGTTATAGTACATTATTTGGATGTGGTCGGTATACGTCGTTTTGCCACTCCCACTTATAATTTGTGGTTTAATTAACCGACAACAAATTAATGTAGCTAAACGAGGATTTGCTATTAATTGTACAACTGATATCATAGGTTTTGGTTTCAATGGAAATTACAATCTGAAAATGCAATAAAATTTGAGCTGTATTGGTCAATGGATATTATAGGCAACTAGTGACCCGCTCCCGGTTTCGCCCAGGGCGACATTTTTATATACTGTAGTGTATGCGTCTTGGATTAGTTTACTAACTCACACCGACAGCACAATCTCAGAACGTACAGTACGTATCTCATTCCTTTATCAAGTCGTAGACTCTTAGTACCTTTTGAAACTAAAACTTTAAGAAGACAACTGAAATATTAGAAATGAAATTTTGGCAAGACTGTTAATATTGCCTTGGTGCAAGCAAATGTCGACTTTAAGGTGACGAACCTTTTCTTACCCCCACTGTACCGCGTGACTACGCGAGCCAGCCTTTGGGCGAGAGTTAGTTGTGTGTCGGGAGTCTGTCCGTTAAGTGCGTGCATGAGCCTGTGAGACAACAAGTAAAGGCACTACATATACCTACAAACCTTACCAGTTTCACAATCTTTTCACAAATGAAAACAGAATTAAAATAGGTTAAGTATTAACAAGTTGACGGTCATCCTGTTGTCGGCCTAACATAAAATAGAAATAGTATAAGAAAGTTTGAGAATCGGTGTAAAACGAAGCGCTATACCTAAAGGCCACAGGCACGATGCTACAAGCGCGAAGAGCTTTTCAATTTCCTTAATACTAAAGGATGAGACACTAATAACGTTAATGTTTGAAGGCATTTATAGCTCATGAAATGGTGTTGTTTAGAACACATTGTTTACCGTCATAGGTACAAAGGGACGCCAGTCTGCATTCATTCAGTACAAATGCGGTTGCGAAGGAAATTACATTCATAACCGCTCTTCGATATAATTCATTTTGAATAAATATACTATTGTTTGTTTTCTTTCACAATAAGCAAATAGAGAGTAAAGCCAATTGCTTTTATATTACATTTTTCTTTGAAAAATATTACATTTATATTATGCTCTTGTACAATTTAACAAAGGGAATGCCGATGTTTATATTGGAATTTTTCTGGAGTTTGTGACCACATAATATAATAAAACATTGGAATAGTTTTGTCTGTACATTTCATATATTTACTGGAAAATTAATGAAGCGATAAGAAAAGTATCTAAAACCAGTTGTAGGTAAATCAATTACGATTATATCTAACCACTAGCTGGTCGACTTTTTCCGCGTTCTCTATAGCCTATAGCCTTCCTCGATAAATGGACTATCCAATATAAAATGAATTTTTCAATTCGGACCAGTAGTTCCTGAGGTTAGCGCGTACAACTAAGCAAATAAACAAACTCTTCAGCTTATATTGGTATAGATTAGAATTATATGATTATGATGGCCTAGTTATTCGGTTATCGTATCATATTTGAGTAAGTTTTGTCTGAAAAAGTCCAGTTTCAGATTTCTTCGATTTTTTTGAGATTTTCACATGAAACTTTTCCAAGTACGTCATATATCCGAAGAGTTTAACTATGGTAATATTTAAGGCCGTCTATCGGCTTAAAGAAGAACAATTGCTTATTGAAATCCTATTGCAGGATGAATATTAAAAAGACAATATTCTTTTTATGAATATACGTACCTAAGCATTAAAACTATAATGATTTATGTAACGTCAGAGTAACATTAATTCTACTACGAGTACTAATTATCAAAACCAAGAAAATGCTAGTTTTTCTTTCTTCTGCTAGTTTTAAATAAATAAATAAATATTCTGTTGGATTTCAAAAATTTGGCAAAATAAAAAAAAAATCTCTGTAGAAAGTAATGATTCAATGTAAACAATAAAAAAAAATGTGCTATAAAAATTCAGCAATCTCGTTCGGTAATGTCCCCTATTGTTCGTAATAACATGGGGTAGATCGGGTGATGAAGTCAGAATGAAATTAACGAGGGTTCCGCAAACACAATCTACTTTGGTGAAAAGGTGAACCGATCAATTAGGTCTCTCTTTTATCATATTATTACAAATAATTCTCATAAGGAACTAACAAATTAAATGACTTTTGAGTTACGATGAAGGGCATTATCTATTTTTGTCATATTTTTATTTAAAAATTTTGACTAAAATGTCTCAAGAGAGTTCTCGACTTCATCTGCGTAACTTTATAAAATACTACATACATACAATACCTACACTTACAGATATATTATTAGTATTGATTATTAATAATTAATAATCAATACTGTATGTATGTATGTTCCTCCATAACTCTTAAACGAATTAACTGATTTTCATGAAACTTAGACTATAGATAAACATTTAGACGTACAGGACACAGGATAGGCTACTTTTTTCTTTTTCAACGCGGACGAAGTCGCGGGCGCCAGCTAGTTCAAAACGGTATTACTTTTGTAACAGTTCCATTAAAAGAAACTACCTAAAACGAATTTTCTCGAAGATAAGACCATGACAGTTCGATTTCTAGACCTAAAAAACCCCTAACGCTAGATTTTCATCAAAATCGTTAGAGCCGTTTGCGAGATCGTCGTGGCATACAACAATTCCTCGTTTAGTATTATAGGATAAGATTATAGAAAACGACACTAAGTATGAAGGACGACTGCTGATGGGCATGGCTGGACATAGGTCCAATAGGTCCGATCAGAGGTAACCTGTGTCCACCGTCGGCCCTTTTCCTTGTCAGATCATTTTGTCTGACAACGAAAGCGTTTATAATATGCTAACTGTACACCTGCACAGCATCGCCATTTTCAATCTCTTTCTTTAATTGACCGAGCTATACGGAATACCATAAATATTGAATTTTTCTATAAAGTGAGGTTTGGCTTAGTTGTAAAATTGTTTTGAAGAATAAAACGCAATATTTGATATCCTGCGTGCGTCCCTATTAAGTATACCCATCAACGGATTCAGTTATGAAATAATGGTCATAGTCACGGTCACCTGTTAAGTCACGCGACGTAACAGATTACCAACTATCATTTTTAATATTTTTAATTATGTAGATGTACGTGTTTGAAAAACAAGCGTAACATTTTGTAAGTAGTCTACTTAGTTTCCATTTAATTTTGACTAATTATGACCTAATTTATTATACTGAAACTGTTCCAATGTTTCGCAATGGCCTCGATTTTATCCCATTAAAACGTTTCCGTGGGATTGTTGTTAATTAAATTAAATTTCAAAATTGACTTAGCAAATAAATAACCTGAGCCCGAACGACAGCTTTTGAAATAAACCTAAATTCAAAACCCACTTTGTCTCAAACTTTGAGACAAATAATAAATACATTTGTTCATCGCACAACTTCTTTACCAATTATTCTATCTAGGTCGCAGATAAAGCATAGAATTTCGGTTTGTTGTTATTTAACAGTTGCCATAAAGTGAACCGTCAGCCTACCTGCTGATCTCTTCGTCAATGGGTATTAACTTAGTATTTAAAGAGGTAAAGTTTGTACGTTTGTTTGTATATGGAGGTAATTCTAATCTTCTTAAAAAATATAAAAAATCTTTCACCAATAGTTAACTTTTCGGCATGAATTATGAAATATTCGGAATAAAAAATATTTTAATGGTGAAATAAAATAGATAAATTATTATGCAAATCCGACTTCCAATTCAAAATGGATCACAGAGCACATAATCGTAATGCATGAATAGATAGACATCTAATCGTCTTCTTCATTGCCGAAGGTCGTGCCGGCTCTGAAAGGCCTTGGTGGCATCGACCACCAGCTGTTTCCATTCTACCCTGTCCTCAGTCTCAGCCTTCGCAACTGTAAGGCCTCTAAGATGCACAACTTGGTCTGCCCATCGGTTAGGAGACCGGTCACGAGACCTCTTGCCATCCACTCTTCCAACCACCACCAGCTTCGTGAATAAAGGGTTGTAAATGTAGGTAGATTCTTAGATTGATGTCAAGACATTGTAATGATATTTTTGAAAGTTTTATTTAAGAAAAAGTTAAGCGAAACATAAGGATAAACTACGAACATTTGGGCCATAAAGTGGCCAGTCTTGTACTAGGGCCATCTAGGCGTGATGAATTTTATTCTGTTACTGCGTAATAAACAAGTTTTTGAAACGTTACCTTCATTTGTACTTGAGATCTCCCAAGGGCCTCCTTAGGGAACTCTTCTCGGAGACACGTGCGTGTCTCAATGCCCGTCGCTTTTATCGGGACCACAAATTGTAAGTAATAAGTAATAGTGGGAATAGAAATTCTATTCCTTAGCTGTTACTTTAAAAGAAAAAAATATATATATTAGGCTCACGCACAACCCGAAAATAAAAATAGATTATGATGTATCTAAATTACTTTGAAAGATCTGTGTCTTATTTAACAACTTTATAAATATGTATTTTTTCAAACTCCTGACACCAGTCTCTTTACTTCTTGAGATGAACCATTTTTTTAAGTAGCCAACCTTTACTAATTTATTGTGAATAAAAGGAAAATATAACATTTTCGAACCTTTGTGCAAAGGAGAAAAATAAGATTTGAATATTTCAGAAACATGTTTACGCAACATCTTGCAACCGTTGGATTTCACTAATCTCTTGTGAACGAAGACCTACATTAGGCCTAGAAATAAGATGTTCGTCTAAGTGCCTGACTCGACTTATCTGATCACCAGGGTCAGTCAGACAGGAGCTTTTTAAAAGATGACTCTTCTGTTGTTATCACTTAATAAGCTTATTAAGCTTAGCTTTTAAGAAGGCAAAGCGCACTTTACAGGGTTTTTTTCACTATTACTCAATTTTTTGGTTGTCTTTTGGATATTTTATAAAAATATCTATTATCTAAAACTAAAACATTGAAGGGATTTTTTTATAAGGGAGAGTGTCGTGTGACAAGAGTTAACAATATTTGAATATATGCCTAGCACAGGGAAGTAGGTAATATAAGCCTGATACAATGAATAAAAAGCTTTGAAAGTTCAATATAGGCGAATAGGTAATCGCAGGTTCGAAACTAGGTCGGATCTTCTCCTTTGCGCCTATTTAAATTTTATGTGTGTATTATCATTTTCTTCGAGAAAATTATTAACGAAAAAATATATCGTGAGGAGCTCATGAGGAAGATAATAATATGTGAAGTGTTAGCCTTTCCTGCACAAGTACGACTAAGTATTAGTCATAGCCTTGATGAGAGACCTAAATTCAGTAGTGAAATTAAAAGTTGTCACGGTATTATAATCAATACTAATAATAAATCTGTAAGTGTAGGTTTTGTATGTATGTATGTATGTATGTTTCTCGATAACTCTTAAATGAATTAACTGATTTTCATTAAACTTTGTGGATAAACATTTAGACGTACAGGACACAGAATAGGCTACTTTTTTCTTTTTCAACGCGGACGAAGTCGCGGGCGCCAGCTAGTATGAAATAATAGTTGTTACTTCGTCCGGGTAACTTTATAAAATATATCCTAAGTATGTTACTCGCTGATAATATGGCTTCCCAACAGTAAAAGAATTCAATTCAAACTAATAAACAAACAAATCTTTACTTTTTATAATATTAGAATAGATTATAATGATTTGGATAAACGAATTGAACAGCTTTGGCCCGAATGGCCATTACGAAAAGCGAACTCATCAGGAAAGTAAGCAGCAGTCGCAAAGTTCAGGCTACGTTAATTTGTTGCCAACTCGTCCGGTTGTAGCTGACGACCGCGTGTGTCCATTGCCACACGACAATTCAACGTAACGGAACCTTTGTACCATTTTCAGTGAATCTATTTGCAATTTGCACTGCAAACGCAGTAGAGTAATGTATCGCAGTCCGTCCACCCCCTTATGGAAGACCACTACGAAATATTATTATTGGAGTTTACTCCTTAAGAATCGATTTGCATATATAAGCCCATGGTATGAAAATTTATGAGAGTAAAATCAAAACTGTTACACGAATGCGTGTTGTTATGCGTTATGTTCTATTTTTTGAATGTTTTAGAATATCTCTGAAGTTTCAGAGATATTGCACCATCTACACAATATTATTTAAAAAAGAACAATGTTGTTCTTTCGGCGTGATCGAATTGTGAAAATTTAAATTTTATAATCGTTCATGTGTCGGAGCCGACAATCACAATTGTTTTTATCTGTGTTATTTCATTTTAAGTTATTTTTACATTAAACTTTTGTTTTAGTAACAAGCTAGCTAGTCGTGGTTCAGGAAAAATTAAATTAACAAATAAACATTTGCCCCTAGCGGGATTCGAACCCGCGACCGTTTGGTTAACAACTAGGGTTACTAGCCACTAGACCATCGTGTCGTCAAATCAATCGAAGTAAACTTTGTAAATTGTCTGTGGAAACAGGGACACCACAGTGTCGTTCGTTTCAGTGAGAACAAGTTGCTGTGAGCAATTAATGCAGCTGCAAAATTGGCCCCTCCCACTCCCACTCCCACTCTCACTAATAAACAGGAAACGACCATTCACTATCGGTATTTAAATGTTAAACGCTAAATGTAGAATGGCTGCATTGGCGCGAAGTTTTCGATATTCTCGACAGCTTTCTTCGAATTTACCTTAATGAATTAAGATGTACGAAATTTACAATATTTCTAAATTTAAATCGAATATAGTATGTATTGGGTAGACTCTGGCTCTGTTTTAGTTCTGTTTTATTTACCAATATACTTTGGGGATTGGGACTTCCATAACATTATCAGATCACATGAACATTTAGTGAAATGGTATACTTAAAAGGCAAACTTAAACAATTATTTTTATTATTATTTTTTTGTTATACAATTTATTCCTCTAACAGGAGATACTACATTGTTGTTGAAAATAGGTAATTATTGTATCTTTATATCATTAAATATTATTTATTCCTTTAATAGTTTAACCGACACCTCTGTATATTTTCAGATATTGCGCCATCTACACAATATTACTGAAACTAGAATAGGTATGTTATGTAATAATACATCCTTGCGAAAAATAATTGAATTGAAATAATACTTACATAAATGCGAACAGAGATGATTCTGATATTAATTTAAAAGAAGAAAAAATTTTGAGATGGGAAAAAAACCATTAAACTCGCGACCTGTTAGGTAATGTAATGTAACCGAAACCTCTGTATAAATATGTACTTTCTTGACGATTCAAAAAATACACACCTAATTGTTCAAGTTTTCACTTCTGTCGGCACTTTTTTTTATATAAGTAGATTCACATAAATGACGTAGAAAAAGTTTAATTTGTGTATAGTTATATAGCGCCACTAGAACAATCCATTATTTTGCGAAATAACAATGGCACGCCGCGTACAGCGATGTGTTTGAATTAATTTAAAAGCGGCTCTTTAAAAATTTAAATAGAAGCATATCTCTTATTCATTACTGAAATTGTGAAGCTGGCGGAAACATCAGTGCTTATTAAATCAGAGAGCAGAAAATGCGAAATGGCGAAATGAATGATTTTAAAGAGAACTCTCTGGAAAATGATACAATACCCTTTACATATAAATGTAACGTTCGCGTTCCTCATTAACGTGTTGTAATTATAAATGCGAACTTATGTCTGTCTGTTACAAATCAACCCACTGGACTGTAAAATTTAAATTTTCAGAATTCGAAGACGCCGAAAGAACAACATTGTTCATTTTTTTTAAATAATATTGTGTAGATGGCGCCAATATCTCTGGAACTTCAGATATACTAAAATATTCAAAAAATTTAACGTAAATATATATAACGCATAACAACGCATTCGTGTGACAATTTTGATTTTATTCCTATAAATTTTCATACTATGGGCTTATACATATAAAATCGATTCTTTAGGAATAAACTCCAAAAAAAAAAGTGAAGCATATCAGCATCTGATATTAATTAAGGCGACCCTTCCGTTCACCTTGCTAACCAGTTTTACAATTAACATTGATTCTCTGTCATGAATTCGTTTAACCCTTACAAACCGTTGCTTTTTTGTTGAGCCTCGCAAATATTGTCTGTGAATTTTACTGTAACATTAAAATGAAGTTTAATATTGTCTTTAGGAATCTTCCTTTTCTTAAAAAAGTTAATGAAGGAAACCTTCTAGTTTTTGGAAGTATGCGTCATCAAAATTTATACATTTTTGAATTTGTTAAAATCATTGTAATAAGAAATTGGCCCAGTCCTTTATAGGGAACCCCACCATCGCTAATAAATCATATACATATAAACTTTATTAATATTTTTGTAAAAAAATTGGTTGAGACTCTATGGTGGATGCATCATTCGTTCTATATTTGAGGGTTACAAAAATGAGCATTCGTCATGTAAGTGAAAACTGAAAACTGGGTTGCCTCATGAGGAATATCGTGGCCTCCTAAGTTATTTTAACTTGTAGCAAGCTAATGTTTACATTTTAAACGATAGCATGTCTCGTTTTACCAATAGTGTAATCATTACCAATCTTTGAAAATTTATGTGAAGACCACACAATACACAGTCGACCAATGTGCTGGACTATTGCCATTTTCTACTCATGTTGAAGAGATATCAGTAAATATATACCTCGAAGTAAAACACTGAATACACGTTCCCTCAAAAAAAATATCTATCTACAACGACGCTGCAATTTGCCGTTATAAAATTATAAGAGACAATAAAAACATAGTATGGAGGACGTTTGAGGGCGATGATAACGTTTGAGTGAGTGCATTGTCAGGCGTCAGGCGTGTTAATAGCAATAGCAACTGGAGCAGACAATATGCGTGAGGGCTCTCCATTATAATTATGTTACTACTGTGAATTCATTATCTCGATTTTAAAAGGTCTATTTTTACGGGTACATTGATAAATTTAATTTTATTATTATTATTAACTTTATTATTATTTAATTATATTGCGACTTTGCTCGAATGACTGATTATGCCCTTTCAAAAAGCTAACAAAATTTCTCAAAAACATGTCTAGTTAATTTAAATGTAAAAACTTAACAAGCAGCGAACATTAACTTACAGTTAATTAGATAAGTGTTGGCTATGTTAAATACATATTGAATTAAGAAATAATCTCATTAAACTCCAGCGAGCTCAAACACGAGTGGATCCCGAAGCTTTACAAAAATGAAATGTATGCGACATTTCTCGCCCGTCCAAACAGTTGTAGCGAGAAGTTTCAATTAGGTTTCCATTGAAACGAAATAGAGTCGTTGTGGGAACATAAAACAATGTCGCATGTTCCCCAGCCTCACAAAGGTAATGTTCACATGAAAGTTGTTCAGCTATCGGCACATCCGGTTCGTTTGCCTGTCCCCTTTCGCTCGCACCGGAACTGGAGCTGTCGGAACAACACTTCCAGCAAGCTCGCAGTAACTTGCAGCCACTTCATTTACTATTTATTACACTTGCTGCTAGGTGCAACACCAGGTTAACAAAAGCACAACTGCTCTTATTAGATAGAGATTATTAGTGCTGCCAATTGGACTGCTAAGTTTATGACAGTGCTGCCACTAAAAAATGAGAAGAATGGGATCTAGTTGTAAGGCATACTAGTAAAAAACTGGAAATAATGTCTATAGGAAGTGACAATCTCCTTATAATTCTATAAGAATATAATCGTTAAATAACAGAATTTCTATTTGTCTCTCTCTCTCTCTGTCTGTGTGTGTATGTGTGTGTGTTGTGTGTGTATCCGTGAAACCTATCCTCCTCATTAATGGAACTCCGTAAAGGGTGTTTCCAATGGATTTATATATGTTTAAATATGACTGTAACTACCTACTAGCATGTGGACAAAAACTCTAATTAATAGAAAATCTAAGCACGTAATCAACCTTGAATGAAAGTAAACATATTTTAATGGATTCTAAATATAAACTTGATAATTAGCAGGATTAAATGAAACATATACCTGCTAAATAAGACTCATTTTGAATGTATTTTGCCTACAGGTTGTACTCGTACGTTAGAAAGTAGAAAAGGGTGAAATAATTTTCGCTCAGTGAATGAGTCTAGACAGAATAATAATTATTTCTGAGAAGAATTTTAATAAGGAGCTTAGCAAAGAAAACATTTCGTTCCTACGAACGGAGCAGTGGGTTTCACAAACGAAGTATACGGAGCTTTCTTGAATGTTTGACAATGTACCAAAATAGGATGCTACAGTCATTACAGGCATTGCTTCAAGTATAAATCTATACTAACATTATAAAACAGTAAAGATTTTATTTGTTTGTTCGTTTGTTTGTTTGCATTACCAAACTACTGGACCGATTTGAAAAAAATCTTTCACTGTTGGGAAGCTATGTTATCAGCGAGTAACATAGGCTATGTTTTATAAAGTTACGCGGATGAAGTCGAGTGCAACAGCTAGTAAGTTTATGTTTCTCTATTTTCTTAAAATTTATTTTATACTATTAATTGTGTTATACAATGAAATTATAGACTTGACTGACTTTAAAAAAATATTTCACCTATAAAAAACTATATTATCGGAGAGTAACATACGAGTATGATATATTTTATAACGTTACGCGGACGAAATCGCGTGCAACAACTAGTATTTAATATTTATATATCATTAAATATTAACAAGTAAGTTCCACGTTGCCTCTTTTCTGTTTTCGTCATTACAATGTAATTATCATTAATTATGTTGTGTATCATTAATTGTACCTAATATATTTCGCTATGTATTACTTGCCATACGAGTACGAAATACATTATTCTTTTACATTTGCCTACTTCTATTAAATATAATTATTTTATTATACTACACTAGATGTGCTTCGCGGTTTCACCTGCCGCGACTTTAAGGAATACCTATTTAATTTTGATATGACATAGTTTTTATTGTTATGCGATATGTCGCTTTAGTATCTTATATTTTCTTTATATATGAAAGATATATTGGGTAATAAATTTCACGTTTCGAACACTCAATTTGTTTCAGTAAACTGTATCGACTGTATTAGTATTATAAACTATATATTTAAAATTAAATTTTAAAAAAGTATAACAGTTTTAGAGGTTAGTCTCTATACAATTCGTGGTTGGTTATAAAATAATATTTACAGATACCCTTAGTGAGTGGTGCCTTGATATGTGTAATAAAAAAATACCATAAAATACAATGACGACAAATACCTTTTGAGAATGCCAATTTAGTTGTAAAAGCCGAATTGATCTTTCTATAAAGTTTATTGTCGCCGTAACATTCCTAGAAGGCTCATCGCTAACTAAATTTGTATTATTTGATAAAAGCTACAGAGAACCGGAACGAGTTTGTTGTCAAAGACGTAATACCATACACAAGAGAAGCATTTTTGTTTCTTAGATTTATTATGAACACAGCAGTCACCATCCTCATCTTGTCTAAATCCCTGTTTCTCAGACCAAGCCCTTTAAAACATCCGCACTGCCAAGGTTTTTGAATTCCCTGCCAGCGTCTGTATTTCCAAGCTCATATAACCCAAAGCTTTTCAAAGTTCGAGTCATCCTTGCTACACAGCTGGTTGTTGGCCAAGAGCAAACCCACCTCTAATGAAAAAAAAATGTGTGTGTCAGCTCCGACGTATTCAGATATTCTAAAATATTCAACACGTAACATAACGCATTCGTGTGACAATTCTGATTTTACTCCCATAAATTTTCATACCACGGGCTTATACATATAGATATGTAAATCGATTCTTATGGAGTAAACTCCAAAAAAAAAAAACAGTATAAATGCAAAGGGAAATTTTAATATACCGCCGTAACGATTGAAGAGAGGTTTATCCGTCATCCGTTGCAACGCGTTGTGTTTCGTTCCGTTGAAGTACTCACCGTGTTATAATGAAATGAAATTTATTTCATGGAATCGTGCACCCGCAAAAGGAAACTTTCGAATAGTAATGGTTCTCTTTTTTCCCCGAGGTTCGTGATTCCGCGCCGCGGGCTCGGCTTTTTCATTGTTAACAATTTTTATGGAGTACCGCGTTTCTCTTTTTTATATTTTAACGGTTTTTGTGTTTCATTATATATCGCCGGCTCTATCGGAGCGAGGAATTGCTTACGGTGGGCGTTGAACGCGATTGGCGGGATTCATTAATTAACCCTTCGATAGAAAGGAGAGCTGAAAATAATTAGTTAGCTCTCTTGAAAAAACGGGTTTTTATTTAGTACCAATGTCGAAATTTGTGCTCATAGCTATACATACATCAATATATATAAAAAAACGGGTTGTAGCTATATCTTTAAGCCAGTCTCTTTAAATTAGTATTGTATGTTGTAGACGTTGTAAATGTTGTTGTAAATTAGTATTGTATATTGACAATGAAGACACGTTGGTCTAGTGGCTAGTAACCCTAGCTGTTAACCAAACTGTCGCGGGTTCGAATCCCGCTAGGGATTAAAAATGTTTATATGTTAATATTTTACTATGTGTGTATTTACAAAAAAAGTAATCTATGTAGTACATTCACTGTCATAATACAAACATTAGTTGCTTAGTGTGGAACTATACGGTGCTGTGTTGAATGTGTGAAGATATTTATGTAAGTAAGTAAAGTAAGTAATTTACAATGATATAAACAAATAAACATCATGAAATAGTAAAGAATATCATATTTAAATAACATTCCGAACTAAACATATATTGTGGATATGTAGGTACAAACACCTCAATTTCCTTTGTACACCATTGAAGTAAGGAATAGTCCCTGAGAGACAGGTAGCCGCTTGAACAATTAGCTAGGGTTATCTCCAAGTTCATCTTTTCACAGCACGATAAAGTTTAGAAAATATGAATTATAACATCTTCGTCAAGCGCTTTTTTTTCTTTATCCCTCACATACCTTTGTCAGGCATTATATTTTTAATTTTATTTTTAGATTATCCCTCGGGAACGATACTTTTTTGCAGGTGAAAGATGCCCTATGTCCTTCGCTGTATCCCTGAAGAAGTGTATGCAAAATTTTATGATGGTCCGTTGAGAAGTTAAGGCGTGAAAGCGTAATAAACAAACAAATATAATTTCGCATAATATTAGGATTAGCAGACCTAGAATCCTATGGGATCTAAGACATGGGAGCCAAGTGGAGGGAGATACCTTAACTCTCTGTTAGTCTCAACTCATTATATTTTATTCCACATCTTATTATTAAATAGCAAAATTCAATACAATACAAGGATAGAATTACAGACAGATTGTTGTTCTTTGTAGTAATAGCTAATTGGTTACTTAAAGCTACTACCCCAATTGAACCACAGGATAAGGAACTAGGCGAGGATACAAAATGGACTCTGCCATCTCCTACTCGCGCAAAGAAACATAATGGCAGATGTGCTGTAATTTCACTATGGTTACTTAATTAATATTTTGACATAAGACTAAAAATATACTTTGACTAAGTTTTAAGTAATCTTGGAGTCTGTAATGTTAGGCGATGAAAGGCTATAATGTACTGGACGACTTCCTGGTTTGACTATGAAATATATTCAGTCTCCCGACTTAACTCCAGCGGTATTATAATAATAATATTTCTGTTTGTTTTACGTATTGCGCTCCGCATAAACCCATTACGTCGGGCTCCGAGCTATGTGTGGATTTACATAATGACACTAATTTGTAGTAGTAGGCCTCCGTGTGTTGTCAACTATGTTTTAAAAACTGTTTGACTTCATATGTACACGCGGGAAATTATAATTAGACATAATATATAGGTAACAAGGTTTTTCCCGCGACTTTGTCTGCGTCCGATCGCTACCAAACTTCACAGGATCACCCGATGGATTAATCTGTAGATTGTCTGAAAATTTCATCAAAATCAGTTCAGCGGTTTTGGAGTTCATAGGGAACATACATACATACACTCATTGCCTTTTATAATTATTATAGATAGATATATTTTAAGCAATGCGATGATGATGATCAAATGGAGAGAAAGTTCAAAAGAATCCGTAACATTTAATATTGCTATTGTCGAAGTAATTCGTCAGGTATTCGGGTATTGAGGAGAATTTCAATGCATTTTCATAAAATCCCATCGAGATAAGCCTTCACAATCCAAATATTATCCACTTCGAGAGTTGTTTTCAAAACAATTCTCTGAAGCTTTTATAAGAACGAAAAGGTTTCCAAACGAAATCATTTTCAACTGTTTGTTTACTACCAGCTTACGGCTTTGGGGCTCTATAATTTATTACATTTTTTTACTTATTCTTACTTGTAAAATAAATTTGTAAAAAAAATTACTGCCGCTACGCTTAAAATAGAGTTTGGAAGGAATTTGTTGGGTTTTGTTAATGTGATACATCGAAACGCCCCGGAGGAAAATAAAGTCAAGGAAAGGTCCCTTTTAAGCATCAATTTCTTTGAGACCTGGTGGTAATCAGGGGTAAGCCGTTTTATAAAGGCCGCACACCGCTCTAAAGTGGAACGCAACATCCAGCAAAAATAGGAGTTGAAAAACACAAAGGAATACAGTTCTTTGTGGGGCATTCTTATCGCAAAAAAGAGTGACGTCGAACCGGAGAAAGTTTACGAGTCTCTGCTCTACGATAGACCACAGTGTACACGTTCATTAGCAACCAGTATGTTTTCATCTCCCAATTAAATACTTCGCCTAACCAATTAATGTACAAACGAGCAAATGGAAGTTATTTGTAGAAAAATTTATATTTTATATTACCGTCAGTATTCAACAGATTTTTTAAAATTTATTTCGTGCTATTATGTATATTGCTAAATGTGCACTTTTAAATGTAAGATGATGTGCAAAATGTTTCGGCTTCTCACAGGAAGGGGATGCAGATCAAAAATTAAACTACGCCGAAGCTAAACTAAGCTAAACTAAGCCAGGCTAGAAATATGCTAAGCTAACTAAGCCAGGCTAAAGCGAAAGCCCGGCCAGTGTTATGAACTCACTACATATTATAAAACACTCCTCCGCCGCGTCTGTCTGTTCGCGATAAACTCAAAAACTACTGCACTCATTTTCATGCTGTTTTCACCTATGGATAGAGTTGGTTCTCAAGGAAGGTTTTGGTATATAATTTACAAAGTTACGCGGGCGAAGTCGCGGACAGCAGCTAGTAATCGATTAAGAAAGGTACTTATGATGATGAATACGCTAAAAATAAGAAAAACTCGGAAATTGTATAGTATAGGAAACCTTGACTTTCATATACTACTTGAAATTGTTCAATATATCAAATTATCCTTGTTCTACATAAATGAATAAAGCTTATGTCATAGTTTCGCAATTCAATTCAATTTGAATTTCTCATGTTGAATTCTCCGTGTCGAGGTCTTGTAAGATTAATTTTGAATTGTATTAAATTCAAGCTTTGAGTTTTCAATCAAATCTTATTTTTTAGAGACTGACATATTCGTTCTTTTCATTGGTTTCCAACTTGGGTTACATTTATTATTTTTTTAATAAAAAAATAAGGATTTTTTTAATAAAAGCTATGTATGTTATATTAAAGCTATTATTAAAGCTATGTATACAACTTATGTAACTTATTTGGTTTCTACAAGCTTTCTACACGATAACGAATTTTTAAAATGATTAAATTATTTTTTGAGTTTATCCATTACAAACAAACAGAAAAATTCAAATCTTTTATCAATACTAATAATAAATCTGTTAGGGTCGGTCATGGAGTAATTCACTTTGTTTTAAGAGATATCGTGTTTATAGGCTCTATACATAATACTGAAACTAAATTGACCATTTTTAGAATTTTTTTCTGTATGTATGTATGTATGTATGTATGTAAGTGTGTATGTTCCTCCATAACTCTTAAACAAATCAACTGATTTTCATGAAACTTGGTAGATAAACATGTAGACTTACGGGACACAAGATAGGCTACTTTTTTTTTTCAACGCGTACGAAGTCGCGGGCGCTAGCTAGTCTTTATAATATTAGTGTGTAGATTAACTGGTGTTTTTATGATGATCCAGTATCAGCTGATATCAGACGTCATTAGGTGCATTTTCGCATGTCATTAGTTAATTTAGCTACTACGTGTAAAATATACTGCGGTTTCTTTCAGAGCTTCACAGCGACACGATGAAAATTAGATTTATCTTGCAAATAAAGATAGACGAAGGAGAAAAAAATCAAACAAAAACCTTTCCGTGAAACCTTTAAAGATGTTTGTAATCCATTTGCGTCGATTATAGTTGAGTTATAAAATCTTTCTTGATTTTAAGTGAACAATGCTAAAACAATCATTGACTAAGTCATTTGAATTAACTTCAACTTCAATAGTATTATTACTAAAATCTGTTGTAATGATTAAGTTTTTAACTTTGATTGATTGTTAGGTATTAGGTTTAGGTATTGATTAGGTAAAAATCAAAATAGACTAAAACTACCTTAAAATGAAAAAAAATCTTTGTATTTCCCTCAAATAAAATGAGTTCTTATTTGATAATAGGTATTTTCTTTAAATTGGTTAAAATTAACAATGGTAAACAAACTCAAACTCTCTACTTTTGTACTACTAGATGTCATAGTTGTCGCTGCAACAAACTGTTTCTGTCAAAATTTAACTCAAAATATAAAGAAAAATGACGTTGAGGAACGGTACTTGTATATTGTATTTTATGTATTGTGTACTTATTTAGTATTTATTGCATTTATTATATGTATGTGTATTTATAAGTGAAAATCTATAATTAAAGTAGGTAATAAGTATTAGAAGGCGTCTGACGTCCTGGGCCTGAAGTCTCTATGGATCCAATTTTTTATTTATTTATTTAATACTAATAAATTATTAATTTAGAGTACAATTTATTATAAAGCAATGTTAATTATACTACTATTAATAATTTGTTAGTAGTATGGACAATTATGGCAATGCAGGGCATGCATTGCCAATTAAACTGTTTTCCATTACTTTACCTAAAACGAAATAAAACATACATAATAAAATAAAATTAAATTTTTGAATAACAATACAGTAGTTGTAATTAACTGTGCGATAATTAATTTAGAAAATAGAAGCATCTTGGATTCCTGGATCTTATTAGGTTAGTCAAATTTACCAAATCGTACTTTTTAAGGTTTCACTGCTGTTATAATAACGAATTATATGAGCAGGTAACGGTCTGTTTCAATGAAAAACATAACTCTACTGAACCACTTTAGCAATGTTACGAAAAAGTAAATAAAGCGTCCATTTTGTATGGCGATGGGCAACGGGAAGGGCCTTTGACACGGATTTGGGCACTTTGTCCGTGTTCCGCCCTTCATCGCATAATGGAAACATAAGCTGCGACTGTAAATGTCAATTGGGAGCTTGTAAATTAGCTTGATGGGTTTTCCGAGTTTTATGAATGAACGATTTCATTCAATTAGATTAAGTGCGTCTTTAATAAACAAATCCATCGCGAAACAGAAAAAGATTTTATTTACTTTTTTCCTTCGACGTATTTATTTAGAAACCTAATTATGCAGATTAATATTTGCCTAAAGGAGGAGAGGAAAAAAGGTAATTTCAAATTATTTCTGATAAATTTAAAGCTCATCACTGGCTATTCGGTTTTCATGAAAATTGGGAAAAAGGATCTAAAGTTATCACTTCACGCATTGATAAAATGATTCTATACAAGTTTTGTAAAACTAATTATTCTACGCTACTGATGAAGTAGCATTAAGATACCCATTTACTGGGAATACATACACTATAGAGTGGCAATACATTCGCGGATGAGTAGAACCTATTAATTCGGGTGAGTTGGGAAAATTAGTTAACAGTAGTTAGTTTAATATTCGGGTCAATGTGGCATACATTTTAGGCTCAATTAGGAAAAATTAATTCGCATGATTCCTGCGGGCGAATAAATAAATCAATAAATAAATACTAATAATAAATCTGTAAGTGTAGGCATTGTATGTATGTATGTTTTTCCATAACTCTTAAACGAATTAACTGATTCGGACACACTATTTTTTTCTTTTTCAACGCGGTAGAAGTCACGGGCGCCAGCTAGTAAACAAATAAATATCTTCACACATTCCACACATCACCATATAGTTCCACACTAAGCAACTAATGTTTGTATTATAGATCCAGACAGTGGATGTAATACATAGATTACTTTTTTTGTAAATACACACATACATATTAAAAATACAAAATATTCGTGATTTAAGTACAAAGGTAAAATGTTAACACATAAACATTTGAACCTAACGGGATTCGAACCGCGACCGTTTGGCTAACAGCTAGAGTTACTAGCCACTAGACCAAACGTGTCGTCAAATGGAAATGGGACCTAAATCTACCAAAGCAAGGCTTCGCCAATGTGCTGTACCGGTTACAAGTGCTGGATAGAATCGTATAAATTGGGGGTAATCCGTTCACTGCCGCACTCTGTCCTCTCCCAGCCGCAGAGTTAACAGTTTCGTTTAATTAAAATTTTCGGATCGTGCTCCGAAAGCAACCACTTGTCCAAAAAGCGATCAAGTATTTCCATTATTGTGAAATTAATTATTTTATCTGCGGTATTCAATTTCGATTTATTATTGTTTGTGAAATGAAATGGCTACAAAAGTATTGTTTCCTCTAACTGTCGTTGGTAGCGAAGTGAATACGCATATGCTACTATGTACCCGAACGAGTAAGTGTCTACAGATGTCTTACTACAACAGATCAGTCTTTTGTGCAACCATAAATACCAATATTTATTGGGTCTTTCAGGTCAATGGTACATAGTCATGATGGTAGATATTATATTCATTTATTTACTGATCCTTTAAAGAGCAAAACTCTTGTAGATGTGTGTTGTATCAGCGTTGAATCACATCCTAAAACAGTTCAGTTTTCAGGCAAGTGATTTATTGATATTGTGCCACTTCTGATGATATACAGAGAGATCCCTACTTCGGTAGTTTGAAACTCAAAATCAAAATCATCATTATTCAGCAGCAGCAAACCCGCAGCCCTTATTCAGTTCTAACACTGAATAAAAGCAGAGGGTTATTTATCAGTTGAGTATATCAATTTTGACGACACGTTTGGTCTAGTGGCTAGTAGGTAACCCTAGCTGTTAACCAAACGGTCACGGGTTCGAATCCCGCTAGGGACAAATGTTTATGTGTTAATATTTTACCTTTGTACCTGAGTCATGGATGTTTGTATTTATAATATGTATGTATTTACAAAAAAAAAGTATTATAATATCTAGTATATCAACTTTCTGGTATCCAATAATACAAGCATTATTTGCTTACTTTGGAGCTAGATGGTGATGTGTGGAATGTGTGAAGATATTTATTTATTTATTCATTTATTCATTTATTTATTATTTATCAATCTTATCGTCGAATATCGCCAAATATTCATTCTATTCTATTGCGTTGTCCATATTTGGTGTTTCGCGCGCCAATAGGTAAGCCAGCGTCGATTTGTAGTTCAACACTCGTGTAGGCAACATACTGGAGTGTATGGATTGTCGTCCTGGTCAGCAGTGCGGACAAGATTCACTATATATATATATATATATATATATATATATATATATATATATATATATATATATATATATATATATATATATATATATATCGACCCAACGCTGAACTGGAAAATCTAACTAGAGGCCAACGGTCACTGGAGCTGGAAGCAAACATATGTACCTACATATCCAAATGTGTTCTAATTACTTTGTTGGTTGTGAGAACTTGTACTATATCGTTAGTCATATGACTTTACATCTTCCCCTTCAAGTGTCGACCTAAATGTGGCTAACGCGACGGTTACACGACACCGGCATTCTTTAGGTAAGGTTTATTATATTATGTGAGTATAAATATATTTAATTCGCTCCGCGAATCTATGTTCCTCAGTAACAACATGTAAAATTTTTTGAGGAATAGATAATCTGGCAATAATGGGCACAATGACGGACTTATCATTGCAGAAAATCTAAACGAATAAGTTTCGATTTAAGACAATTACAAAAATCTCACATTGGATTTCTTTGCGTCATTTAAGATAATCCAGCAGCTTTAGTGTCGTTTAAGAATTACTAGGCTGAACTCGCCACATATAAACAACAAAGTCTAACAATATAGAGAGGATCCATTTTCAACCTTTTTATAATCTTGGAGCTGAAATTAAATGCTGCATGGACATTAGGGTAATTAATCCCTCTTCTCATATATGATCCCGAGACTCAATGTATTAACTGGAGCTCTATGACTTCATTCAAAATCTAGCCTTTCGTTTTAGCCCCTCAGTTACTTTATGTAGTTCTACTGGTTGAATGTTCGGTTTTAGGCCTGTAAAGGCCTCTTTCATCAACTACAAGTAAAGTGTGGATTAGTTACTTTTCAAGTAACGCTAATTGGCGAGTAAATGTTACGAGTATCTTATTTCAATTTCATTAAAATTTCCATTGATATGAACGGTAGTAATACTAAATCTATGGAAATTACCCTTGAGTAATGCTACTCGGAGATGGTGAAACTCGTACGCTTTCTTACCGGTGACTTTAAATGGCGGTTAGCCTACTTGACACTTTACTAAGAGATGGTGAAAGACCCACCATCTCTGGCCCTTAGACTTACAGGCCTAAACTGTAAGTCTATAAAAAATATCATGTTTTGACCCATATTTTTGTGTTTAACAATTACCATTTTGTAAATAAATCGATACTTTGCCTAAGTAAGCACTTATAAACTTGTTGTATAGTATAGACTTAAGTCTTAACCATATAAGTGATATAGAGCGAAACCTTACAGAAACAGACCAGGATCAATTTGAAACATTTTCAAAGCTGGCCCTGCCAAGAATGGAATCTGGGACCGCTGGGTCAGAGCGCTAAGGCCAGCACTTCCACCTTGCTACTATTGACCTCTTCAAAAGTAAGTTATCATAATTAATTACTGAAAACAAATTATTACAAAATATAATTTTGTTAAATTTAAAATTCAAATGGTATATTTAAAACGGAATTACCGTTATGGTAGAGGGGAGAAAGCGCGACATCTAGCTAATATTAAGTTCGTAAATTCTGTTTATAAGCAAGGGAAAAAGGCTAACGAGGGCCTCGTAATAGCGACCGCCTACCCATTTTTGTTTGGTACTTAACAAAGCAATATTTCATATTTAGTTTTGTCGCGGTGAAACGAGTTTTTTTATTGGTGTAGGTGGGAAACTTTTATTCGGGCGAAGCTCGAAGTGTAAAGTTTGCGGGGAGATTTGTCACCCCAGGAGGACGGTGGTTTGTCGCTACCGTGCCGCCTCGTGTGCCGTACACATTTAGTTTTTCAAACAAACACCCGGAGGACTTTTAGTTTTAACCCATTTGTTATGAATACAAAGGGAGAAAAGGGATGGATAGGATTTTTGAAGAATTTCACAGGTAGTAACTGGGATAGTAGTTGGATGTAAAGAGATTGATGTTCTTCGGAAAAAAACTTTTATATTACGAATAATACAGGTCATGATGGAATAATATCTAATTTTTATCATCAATCAATCAATCAATACTAATAATAAATCTGTAAGTGTAGGTATTGCATATATGTCTGTTCCTCCATAACTCTTAAAAGAATTAACTGATTTTCATGAAACTTAGTAAATAAACATTTAGACGTACCTACAGGACACAGGATAGACTACTTTTTTCTTTTTCCACCCGGACGAAGTCGCGGGCACAAGCTAGTAATTTTTATAAATATTCAGAGTATGAACACTCGCTCACTTATATTGTACACACACACACACACGTCTAATACAAAATCTATAATACAAAATCGCTTCTGGCCATCTGTTCCGCTGTATGTATGCTTAGATATTTTAAACTATGTAACAGATTTTAATGTGGTTTTCACTAAAGAATAGCACGTTAAGGGGGGCAAGAATAATAAAATTTGCAGAAAAAATCCGTGCGAAGCCAGGAGAGGCCCGCTAGTAATGAATAAACATATAATTTGGAAAAATTACAGATGTCAGATACTGAGATGCATTTGTTGAACTGTGTCCAAATAACATCGGTGTTGGAAACCATCCTCAGAAAATTAACATCTAAATATGACATTATTACATGAATAAGCTCCTCTCAATGCATTTATCTTGTTTGAGGGCGGATTACCTTAGCAAGATGTTCGTAAAATGGCAACCTGCCCGTCAGTGTCACGAGTATCCGACCTTCCGTAAACTTGGTCGCTGGGTGATTTGTCACCGTTATTAGCTTCCGACAATGTCGTTTTTTTACACACATTTTTGTCGAGCTATACTACAAACACGGGAAACTTATGATTGATGACTTCTTTTCCGCCGCTAAAGGGAGTTCTCGCAAACTAAATATTGAATTAGTCATCGCGTGATGAGCTCCAATGGGGGTCTAAATCAATATACTAAGAAGTTGGCTTCTTTGTTCTACAGTTAAAACGGAAGCCAGATTTTTTTGAGGGGCTTAGTAGTAAGGCCGTTACAAATAAAGCTAGTTACATTGCAATACGTTCTGGACAAACTCAAAAGGTATTCAACGCATTTTTGCCGATTTTTCTTGGTCACGGTGACTGTGGTGTGTGGGTTCAGATAAAATTAACAAATTCATTTCACGAGAATGGATGAATTCGTATCATTTACTGATCTTAATGTGTCGTTCAATAAATAAAACAATAGCAACTAATTTATTAGTTGCTCTGCGCTATATACGTACCTAATATCAAGTTTAATATATTCTACATAATAATATAATGGACCGCAAAGAAAAAGGGTCGGTTAGAAAATCTTCAATATCTTCAAAAGTACCTGACCAACGTTTATGAAATAAAGACTAAATTAAAGAATATTTTAATGTGCTTAAATAAAAATAAAATTTATTTAGTTAGGCTGTAATTTAGTCTTTATATTCATAGTACATTTGAAGATATTGAAGACTTTCAAAGATTCGTAAATATTCAAATATTTACGAATATATAATTGTACCTACGTGATACCGAAGTGTCGTTTTGTGAACATAATACAAGAGATTTCGATCCCCTGCTCTAAACTGATTAGGGAACTGATTAAAGTTCGACCCTGAGGGATACACGACGGTAATTGTTTCTTCACCTTTCGCCCGAATCATATGGGTTCGTCTCACGCGAATAAAATATGTATTCGGCCCAAAATAATGTATAAGAGTAAAAATATGACAATGCTTGTTTGTCGAGAGACAACCAACCTCTCTCTAATAAGAGACATTGTTCTCATTTGTATTTTTATATAAAAATGTAGGTTATTTATGTTTTAGATGTAAAGTTTATGAAACATAAATTTGCTTAGAGTTAAACAAAACTACCAAACTTTATGTATCACATAGTAATATGTTCAATTATTAATTGAACATTACTAATGCGACCATCTCAAAGACAGAAGTACATTTAGCAGAACTTGTTGCTTCCGATAACACAAAATAAGTGGTTATGTAAGTATGACAATTGAAAAATGAAGTGTTCATATGTTTTCAATATTTATTCGCATATAATATTAAAGTAAAGATTAGCCACAGAGGTGAATGGTTTCGATCACAGAGCAATAAACAATATAAGGGAGCAGTCGTTAAACTGATATTAATGGTGCATAAAGCTGAGTGAGGCATTAGCGACAATCGTAAAAGCCGAGCTTTCCGACCAGCAACATCGGGTGGCTTTGCTCTTACTCAGCTTAATATATAAACCAATTAATAACCTTATTTTATGCATAACTATATTATAGTTATATTATAGTTATGTATAGATAATGTATTACATTATCTATACATACAAGTAAATAGGCATCTTCTGGGTAAGCTCGCTCCATCATAGGCCTCATCCTTGCTACACAGCTAGTTGTTGGCCGAGAGGAAATTCATCTCTAATAAAAATAAAAAAAAAATTCGTAGGAGTCACCTATTTTTGGTCAGTGATTGGTTGTTCAAAATTATAAGTGTAATACTTAACTAAGTTAAAGTTACAATGGTCGGCTAAAGCTTAGCGTTTTCGTTGCGGTATCGTCGCATCTCCGCTTTTATCTAATTCGATTTGGAAGCATCCGCGGAACAACTTTACTGTGTGCTCATAAAGTTAACTTAATTTTTAAGTGGAACTAGAAAGCGTGTGTTCTGCTACGTAACACAAGCATAACATAAATAATGTTCGTGTGTGGAAACTACATGTGTCTTTAATCGTACCTATATGTACTTGAAACAAAGCATAAATGAAAGAAAGAAAGAAAGAAAAAATGTTTATTTGTTACGTTCTAATTACATACATTATGTATATTGGTATAAAAAAGTGTACCAAAATGCAAAAGTAATTCTGTTTGTCTGTAAAGATATCATGGCAAAACAGCTGACTCTATTTTGAAAAAATAACTTTGGCCTGTACTTTTTGAAGTAAGAACATAAAAATACTTTTTTAGGTTTTAAATGGTCCACTTTTGATGATTTATTAAAACTAACTTCTTAACTAGTGTTCTGATTTGCAAAACTAATACAAATAAATGTAATTTATATGTATTATTATTTCAAAGGAACAGTTTCTTGAAGAAAAAGTTTGTTTCAGTTTGATTGCATAATTCACGTCACCAGATACGGCCACGGCCACGGCCACGAAGTTAGAGATTTTATTGCACTATAAATATATATAATTTTTAATGTATGTACTGCAAAATACATACATTAAAAAGAATAAAGAATCATTTTTATTAGATTACCAATTGATAAACGAAACTATATTGAAACTCAAAATTAAGAATTCTTACTTTTACAGTAACACTGTTCGTTTTGATTTCTAATTTTAGTAACATTAACCCACGGCTCTTTCCGAAATAGTTAAAAAACTAAAACAATATTACTACCTCTTTTATGGGAGGAAGGTCCTCATGTAAGTAGAAGCAATAATTATACCTAATAATAGGCGTAATAACCTATTCAATAAGATAATTTATTTTAACTGTACATTTCTCTCGGAGTAGTTGTATCATGTTTTTTTTTTATACATAAGCATAAGTTTTTGAATTTAATTAACGCTGAGCTGAAACAGTGTAAACGAAATAACAAAATCATTAGTTTACTTAAAAGAGGTTAAAAAGCTCTCATTTAAAAGCCTCAACAAGAGCGGGAGGGATTTTCTTTTATTTCAGTAGAAACTTTTCTGCAAATATTCATTTTTTTCAACTTAAAATCTTCATGAATTTAAAACAGTCTGTGAATATTTTATTGCACAAATTAAAATTTATTATTTCCTTAGACACGGACGCAAGGTGCATTTATAATTTTCAAGGGAAACTAACTACGGAAGATTTAAATGTGAATGTAAATTCATTTTAAAAAATCTCAGTTAAAACTACGGAACAAGAAAACCAGTTCTTCAGTTCTTGGTCTATCTTAGCGAATGCAATAAAAGAAAAAGATAAAATCATCTCATTAATAATAATTGAAGATGGGAAATGTGAAGATTGTCTGCCACCATGGCCGAATAGTTTTGACCTGCATTAAAGTGTTATGATAACACTAGCGGCCTCTTCCCGGCTTTGCACGGATGCAAATTATATACCAAAACCTTCCTCAAGAACCACTCTATCCATTGGTGAAAAGTAGTTTTTGAGTTTATCGCGAACAGATAGACAAACGCGGCGGAAGACTTCGTTTTATAATATGTAGTGATTAGGTTATGATCAGAATTTGTAACAGTGACCGAAATACTCTAGGAATGCACTCATCCGCAGTAAATTATGATTATTATGATTGGAAGTACTCAAATTTGGTTATTTTCACCTTTTTGAATTTTTTTTTTTTTCTCGAATGTTTTTTTTTAATTTTTATGTGAAAGTCGGCATGCAGGCATACCGTCACTTCACCGCAACAACCGTCAGGCAACCGTCGTTCACTTGATAGTAGGTGGCTACTGTAACCTATTAACACAAAAACGCTATATGAAATGCATATATGTACAGCAGACCTTAGTAGGATAAAGGAGAAATGGGTTAAGGCCGAATAAACGCGTACGCATCTACATACAAAATCGGTATTTTCAATGGACCAAAGCTCAATTCACATGAATAAGTAGTTTCTTCCTTACTCATCTGAGCACAACAGCACACGTGCTGTTATTTGGCAGTAATCTGGAAGGCAATGTGCCCTGTCACTAGTAAATGGTGCATTGTATTTAATAATTTATCTTGCATTTTTACTCTCTCTCTCTCTCTTAAAATTGCTTGTTATAACAATTGCGAGAAAAAAAGTTCGTAAACGGGAACCGGAAGATGAATTTAATTGTAATGAGAGCCATTTAGCACTCCACCGCTTTTGGCTTTCTTGTATCTTTCAACTTTTTAACCATTTGTTATCCTGTCTTCTCCCCATTACCACCTTCTATTTTTCTGTCAACTGTTATTTCTGAAGCTTAAGTTCAATGGAAGGAAAAGTATTCGAAATAAAAAGTCATTTGTTTTTAAAACCCACTCAATGAGTACTCGATATAATGTATTTCTAATGGTGAAGGAAGTTTGCCGTGTGGCTGAGTGCTTCACAATAATTTCAAATTACTTTAATTTTAAAATTCAAATGTATCGAAATATTATTACTTATGTTATTATAATATTAACTTTATTTATTTTACCTTTATTGATTTTTACAAATTTAAGTTATTTGTATTAAGTTCTTACACAGAGAAATTAGACTTATTACATTCATTGTGATGTACTTGTGCAAATATATTATAATCTTCCCCTATAGACACCAAAACCGTTGAACCTATTTTGATTAAACTTTCAGACAATCTCCAGATTAGTCCAGCGGGTGTTCCTGTGAAGTTTGGTAGCGATCGGACGCGGACGAAGTCGCGGGCAAACACTAGTTCGCTGTTCTGACGATTTTAATTATTCTAGTGTCAAAAAAATGTCTTTGTTGTTCTGCACACTTTAAAGAGTAAATATTTCAGATACAAATTGGTGCTGTTTTTAACTAATTGTGTTCAAATCTAGAACTAAAATATTGTTATTTCAAAGCACTTAAACAAATATATCAATGTAGTCAATATTAAGAAAATACATTACACAAAACACGTTTGACAGAAGATTCATTCGCAAAGCTCAGCATTTCGAGAGGCTCTTCGCTCTCTAATTATAAATTTGAGAGTGTTGTCAACTGTGGTATCGAGACTTGTATCGACTTAGTTTAACTTGGGAGTCTATTATTCATGTTACCGCAGGTCGGCTCCGACAGTTGTCCCACACAAGTGACCCCTTCATTGGGCTTGGATATCCATTCATTGCTTGTTTACCCGTGTTGTCTAAGGTCAACCAGAGTGCTGGTTGCTGGGGACGTTACAATTGAATTTAGAACTTCTTTAATTGTTGAATACTTGTTATACAGAGAGAAAAAGATTGGGCAAGGCAGACATTTGTCATCTCAGTGAATTAAAATGACATTTCACGACGACACCTTTCCAATGATTTCCAATGTTAAATTGTCTTTTTTTCTTTTCTCGTATCATTCAAAAAAAGATTATAACGTTTTTAGTCTCCCCTGTAAAGGTTGCCTCAGAGGAGTTATTTGGTTTGCGAATTAAGGTATCGATTGGTTATTAATTTCTCTGTATGTAGTCGAAGTTTGAAGGTTGAATCAGGAGCAAATGTTTGTTGAGTCATTTCCCCGATTTAATAATGTCAGTGCTGTAGAAATAGTTGTATGCAAAGGAGCTGTTAGTGCAAGGTGTCCAATGGATCGGCTTTTTTCATAGAAAAATCGTCTGATCTTTTATGAGAATTACATTTTTAATTAACAAACATTTTATAATATTTTTTGATTGTGAAAAAATTTCAAATTCTTAAGTAAAAATTTAATTGTGTATCTGGTTAAGAAGTTGTTTCCTTCGATTTTCAGGTTAATTCCCAGGTTAAGTAACAACTTTCACAAGCTTCTATATAAAGAATTATTACGAAATATGTACCGAAGAATAGAGTCGATAAGTTCTCCCGAACATCCCTGGCCCTTGTCGCGTCGGTATCGGGTATCAACTGGGGCTGCAATTGTCTCGATTGGCATTATTAGTGCGCCCCAGTAAACATCATTGTCAATTGTGCTTGTGAATTTTCCATGCAAGCCTTGCCCTATTCATTAGGTTACATTTATATTTAGGTATTCATTAATAAGTCTTTCATTTTGAAATGAATTAATTTTAGTAAACGCATATTTTTAACTGCACATCAAAATTATACCCTAGCTACGAGTAGCTTCTTTTAATTTTTTGGGGTCTGTGTTGGACTAATTTTTAGTAAACGCATATTTTAACTGCACATCAAAATTTTACCCTAACTACGAGTAGCTTCTTTTAATTTTTTGGTATCTGTGTTGGACTAATTTTTACTAAACGGATGTTGAAGTGACTGAAAATTTTTACAGAAAAAATTAGATGAAATAAAAAAAAAATTACAAAGGTTAAGTCCAATCAAAAGTTTACTCTAAAACGTGCTAGCCTTTTAATTTCTTTGTGTTTGTGTTGGATTAATTTTCACTAAGTATACCGATTTTGACGTGACTGAAAAATTTTACAAAAAAATTAAGTTAAAATTTAAAAAAAAGGATCATCATATTAAATGCAAAGGTAGTCTAATGTAGGTGCTTGTCCTTCATACGGTGAACACGAGCAATTTAGAATGGTGCTGTCACAGTTTATTTATATTAATGGGATTTAGGATTTATGCACAATCAGTGGGTATTAAACATTTTCCTTGATAATCCTCGACGGGGAGCCAACGAAGAAAGGTTAGGAACCATTAAACCTGATCGCTTTTGTTCCTCCCGAGGGATTAATAAATCATAACAGGATCAAATCCCCCCCCCCTCCGTTACCCCTCGCCTCTCGGCCCTCACTCCCTTTGGTGACCGAAATTTTTTGTGCCACGCTCAAGTTAATTTATATTGGAGTAAAATTTTTAATATCGTTTATTTAGGTGTCGGCCGTTGGAAGCGTTTTGAAGGTACACGTACCTAATGTATTTTTACTAGATTGATCGTTCGAAAGAGTTTCAAAATAATTAATATAAAGTAAACACAAACGAATAATTTAATTCAAGAGAAGTGCTTGTTAATCTTGATACATTTAAGGCCTCTTTCACCAACTACAAGTAAAGTGTTGATTTAGTTACTTTTAGAAATAATTTTATGTTTTATTAAATTATGCACTTGGTTTAGTGCATCCTTCGATATTAGGCATTTTTTTTAATTATTTTCTTTTTAATGTTTGGGACTTTTACCGTACAAACAAAGGTATATCAGCTCCATCATCCCCGGTGACCGGTGACTAAATGACGGTTAGCCTACTTGACAGATGGTGAAAGGGGCTCTTACTCTGATAACTTGATACAAGCAAAGACGAGAAGTGTCCTTAGGGAAAAGCTGATTGATAGAAAACATTTTATGTCTTGTCTGTAAAAGTACCATAGTTTCAATGGTATTAAAAAAAATGTGATCTTTGTAGCATATCAACTGTCTGATATCCACAATTCAACCATAGGTTGCTTAGTGTGGAACTAGATAGTGCTATGTGGAATGTGTGAAGATATTTATATTTACTTATACTTAATGGAAAATCTTAATTTTCCAGGAGGCAGCTAGTTTAATTTATCTAAGTACTGATTTTCTAATAAGTAAAATAAAAAAATTAATATGTGAGTGGGTGTGCGAGAGTGTGTATGTGCGTGTGTGTGTTAATGAAATATCAAAATGGTATTTAAAATGAGTAGTGGCATTTTAAAATTCGTTACAAAATATCACGATGTCTGATTTTCTTCCTGTACTTACTCCAGTCTTACATATTATCTCGTTGTGTGGTCAATAAAACAGTGACTGGTAAAAGAGTGTTCCGGCAGCCATTTTATCACTTTTATTGCACTAAATCGTTACGTTTCGGTCGAATTAGTTTCGAAGCCGTAAAACTTTATGATCTATTAAATACTTTATTACATTCATCAAATACGGCTTACTTACCCTTATTATTGCAGATAAGAGTGTAAAAGCTACGAGAAGCAATTATACAGCGAAAACGATGTATAAACCAACATAAACCCATTTTAAAATGACGCAATCTTAATGAAAATCATTAACATAATATGCACTTGAAAGGTAGCATAATGAGCATATCATAAAAAATCACTTTCCGCCGTCTGTCCTTCTGTATCTTATAATACTAAACGAGTAATTCTTATATGCCACGACTATCTCGCAAACGGTTCTAACGATTTTGACGAAAATCTAGGGTTAAGGGTTTTTAAGAAAGCGATCTATCAGGATCTTTCTTATCTTCGAGAAAATTCGCTTTAGGTAGTTTTTTTAATGGAACGGTTATAAAAGTAATACCGCTTGCTCGTTTTATAATATTTAGAATTATTAATTATTAATTCAAGTATTCTTGAATTTTTTTCTATAATGTTTCATAGACTTTCTTTCTTACATGTAAAAATCTTTAAACCTTTCACTAACCCGAGCAAAGCTCGGTCACCCAGTCTAGTGTACGCTTAAATAACGCAACGAATTTTAGTGCGGTTTTCTCTAATGGAAAGAGCGTTAAACGAGGAAGGTTTTTATATATAATTTGCAGAAAAAAGCCGGGGGCGGCCCGCTAGTTAATTATAATATAGATCTTATTTACTGAACATTGTCAACATGCCGTCAAGATATTGCTGAAAAAGCTTCAGATGTATGAAATCATATAAAAACAAACGTAGAAATACAAAACTGCAAGACTACACAATAGGAATTTCAAAGTGGGGATCCTTTTATCTACACAATTACACAGTTAAGAAATCTTATGATGAATCTTGAATGGACAGCTCACATATAAAGTTATTTTAATGATATACAAGGTTGTGTTGAAAAGTTCGTAGGCGAACACACAGATGGCGCTACTAGTATTAAAGCAACTTTAGTTATTTTGAGGCTAAAGACAAATCGTACTACAAAAATGGTATCGAAAAATTGTGTGACCGCTATTAATCGTTGTATCGCCCTCGAAGGCAACTATTGAATAATAAATTCAAATTTTATCAAAAAAAAATATTTTCTATGTTAGCCTTCGAACTTTCAGCCCAACTGTTTACATTAGTTTAAATTTATTTAATTTGGTTCAGTCTATTTTTTTAACTTTATTATTTTATTAATATCTGTAGATAACAAATGAAAAAATAAATTAATATAACTTGATTGTATATCAAATATAAATATAATAAAAAAAAGTTAACTATATATTATTCTCGAACTGGCGGCATCGCGCTTTTGAATGAAAAACTTTTTTAATGATAGCTTTTATTTCATTTTAAAAAAGCTCGATTTAAATTGAATTCTATATTGCTGTATCTCGATGTAAATTGAATTCTGAAAATAAAGCCTATAAAAATATTTGTTTTATAACAGAAAATGGATAACGACGACGAAATATGCACAGTCGAACCAAAATAACCCAGGATAAAGCCAGATTTAAAATAAAAATATAAAAATTACAAATTGCCACAGATCGCTAAATCATAATCATGGCAACCAGTTCGAAAGTGTTGGAAATTAGACACCAAGACAAGTCTTCTCGTTGATTCTATAACATTTTCGGTCAATTTTAACATTTTTCCAAGCATTTTCAAAATTTAAGCAATTTCAACATTTTCCTGAGCAAATTCCAAAGCAAAATGTTGAAATTGACCGAAAATCGGTATATATAGAAGTTTGCAATCAAATTCTTACCTAGCGCATTCAGCAAAGTAAGTCTTGCGACCTTTCAGCTTGTATATCGCAGGTTACTAGGTCACTAGGGCTTCACATATCTTTTAAGAATACTAGTATTCTTACACATAGGCTTCCTTACATATTTGCATTCACAAAACACAAATTAACTTAATATTAAAAAAACACTTTTAAAATACTTATATTATTATTATTAATAAATAAGGAATTTAATTGATCTACTAGCAAGTGGCGACGGTAGCCAAATATAGATGCAGGTAAATGAGGTATTTTACTCTCTGTTGTTATTTAAAAAAATCATTCGTTAACAATTATGATTACATTACCTTGTATTTTCTACGCCTATGTATCTGTATAAATAAACTACTTCAAGATAACTTTCGAGGGGTGAACTTTCTCGCATTTGAACTATTTTTTTTTTCTTATTGTCAGTAAATTCAACTATAAGATCATTATTCAGAGCACGCGGAGCTTCAGCAAAGTTAAAACACGCCACTTTCCACAGTAATCGAGAAACGCCCGCAAACGTAAATGCAAATAATATGACTTCTGCACTTACACCACTAACTCTGCGGCTTCCACAGTTGCTATTACAATCGGCTTAAGGTTCATTTTAGGATTACCAACGCACGCCTTTGAGTTGTTACCTTTTATGGCTACTCAAGTTTACATATGTCTCGTCGAGAATTGGCGTCGTAAAAGCGTGGAACGCACGGCGTCCTATAAAATCTCAAGATCGTGTTGAATGTCAACGAACGTCTTGTTTCAGGCCTTATAACGTCTGATTCTGACTTTATTGCGTATTCTACTCTTGTAGAACCATTGGGAGAGTAATCAGGGAATGGAACATCATAGGGTCTGCACGAGGGTGCGGTAGACCCAGTGACAGTTCTTTGCTGTAATGTGATTAGACGTATGCACTGAAGACACATTCATTCTCGCCATCTGTCTTTAGCTAAAAGCTTTTTCGTCTGCGAAAGCCATCTTCGCCGAATGTTTCCCAGGAGGGACAAGTCATTGACGGAATGCGGTATACATCTCGATACAAACAATTATTCATAATGGATAAATAATCTAAAAAAAATTGCTGCATTCTAAAATCCAGCGAATTCTAAAAAGACGAAAACATACAAACTTTATACGTACCTATATTTTCATGTTACGAAATACAAAATTTAAATTTATAACACCTGTTTCTCGGAATTCTTTTCCTTTTTCGTAAAATGGAAAATCCGTACAGTTTATTTCGCATTGTTTACGAATATGAATTCTAGCGCTGCGGTAAAATCTATATATTATATAAAAGGCAATGTGTGTGTATGTATGTTCCCTATGGTCTCCGAAACCGCTGAACCGATTTTAATGAAATTTTCAATCTTCAGATTAGTCCAGTGATCCTGTGAAGTTTGGTAGCGATCGGATGCGGACGAAGTCGCGGGCACCCACTAGTACTTTATGTGTGTGTGTTAGTTATGTGATTTATATGATATAACACACACCGTGATGTGATTAGTTGATTCAGGAAATTCAGAGATGAATATTATGGCATTTTTAACATAACATTTATTAGAAAAGCCACTACACAAGTGATTGACAATTGAATAGTTTTTGTATCAACAATATTAAATCTGGTGTAATACCAATTAAAACTGAGTTAACCCTTTAATATAATATATGTATACTACTTTATAATTATAAATGATAATTATATATTTATAATTTATAATACGTTACTCGCTGATAATAATTATAGCTTCCCAACAGTGAAAGAATTTTTCAAATCAGCCCAGTAGTCAATGCAAACAAAGAAATCGAATGATTTAGTATTGAAAAATAAACTTTGTAATTGTAGTTTCAGAACACACGTCTCCGCTGAGTGGTTATTTTTATTCATTTTAATTATTTTTGCGGTAGATATCCTCGCATATAAGCATGAGCATATACCATGTGGACTCAAATGCCTTGCCTTGTCTTCTGATAGTGTAAAGACAACATGTCAAGCCTACACAATAATAAAGTTCATACATTCGCGTGTGAAACGCCGCCGCCTTTGCAACGCGTGTCTTAATGATAAATGCACGTGAACAGATTTACACCCGACTCGTACTGATGGACTATTTCGGTCCGTGTCCGACTTGAACAAACAAATTCCGCCTTACAAAACTAACGCAAGCCAGAGATTACATTATGCATTTTCTTTGACATATTTAAAAAGGTCATCTCCGTAGAGCCGTGATGTGGAAAATTTCGGGAAAATGAAGCTCATTCACATTCAGTCAGAGAGAATTTTTTAGAATCTTGTGGAGTGTGCTTCGGAACAGTGTAACAAAAACAGGCAGCACTCGTTTACGCCTTCTCGACTCGGCTCTGAACACTCGCTTTCTTCATCTTTTAATATTATGGAATCACAAATAACTGTAACGTTCACTCGAGCGAGTTATCAGAAAACTTCTGACGATTTGTCAGAACAACATTCTGTAGCCGAAATACACGTGTCTATCTTCGATCTATCCAAATATATGGACTTAAAAACGACGGAGCGAATGTTTTAATTTCACAAAATCAAAAAAGTATTGAGAAATAATAATACTTAATTCTATCAGTACATGCAATTTTGTACGCAATATTATAGTCTCATTTGCTTAAAATTTTCCTATCTACCTGATCGCTTGGATCAGTAACCTCTACCTATTATTGCACGGATTTTCTCATAATGTAGCTTCTACGATAAGCTACGATAAAATCAGCATAAAATGCTTGCTTTATTTTGTTTATAAAATAGACACTATCTCCTCTAATAGCCTATTTGTCAGTTCATTAAACATAATGCAAAACTTTTGAAACTGTGTATCAAGCACATCCCTCTTCTCTTCGTTCCAGTCTTTGAATTTTACAAAGTTTATATACTATATGATATAAAGCTCAAACAGCGTTGCAATATTAAAGCTCTCGCCGCATACTGTTGTTGACAAAAAGTGAATTACTTAGCATACCAGACTTCAGTGATATTTTCACGAAAAGCTACCTTATCTCTACAATTATAAGGATTAGGAGTGCTTTCAGGCAGATTGCGGTCGACAGAACCTTGAAGCTCAGAGTTCCAAGTGACTCATTAAGGTTAGTGGCATCTGAATAATGAGAACGTAAAACTGTCCACTCTTGGCCATTGAAACTTTAACTATTCAGTATTTTTACTTCTCTTAAAATCATTTGCGACTCGCTAAAAGGGTAATGGGATTACTGCTTTAAAACAGCTTCCTACAGCTGGAATAAATATTTATTGTTAATAGTTAATAATAGCTGGAATAAATAAATAAATATTGGAATAAATAAATAAATTACGTTATTTAACCAGATATTGTAAGTTTACCCGAAATGTTGGCAAATTTTCTAGATTTTTTTTTTATTGTAAGGTTTGCAGTGTATTTTATATATCTAAACTCAATAAAACAGCAACAGAAACCTTAAAGTTGATGGTCAATTTAATTAACAACAACTGTTAACAACGAACATCTAGATGTTGCGTAAAAGCCAAAAAGATAATTTTAATACTAACCCATTCTAGGCATCTTTTAGGTACCTGATTGTTCTATTTTATTAATATACCCAAGCATATTACCAACATTTTTGATGTAGTCGTTGCACGTTATTTATTTTGGCACTTTTAAACTTGTGATAAAAGAAAAATTCAGACTAATAACTAAACCAGATAACTCAGCAGATCTTAACTCTTAGACAAGAGTCTTAGTTGAAGAGTATTCGCTTCCTATTTCGTGTCTCGAGAAGAAATCGCTAAAGGAACATTGGTTTCATTTTGATCAAATATAATCTTGTTTCCATAAATAGTTATATAATCCTACATACAAATATATGTCCAATTACAATTAAATTAACTTAAATTGTAACTGTTTCACGACACAAAAACGTTCCCCTAAGAGATTAGCAGTGGAGATATTGTTATTACATAAATCGGAGTAAAAATAATGCAGTTTATTCTGATATAACTTTGTAAATTTAATGCACAGCAATTTGGTAAGTTCATAAAGCTTCCTCCGAAAATGTTGCTGCATTTGAACCGTAAGTACAAGAACAATTTTCTTGGCCAACACCATAAATTAGATTCAATCTCGACCCAATAAACAACGTGGAGTTTTTTATAATGTCTTGTTCTTTTAACTTAAAAGTAATTTAATGTTCCGCTTCCTTTAAATTACATTTCGCTGGAAATTTAAGGTGAAGCACTTGTTATTTAGGAACTGGATTTCATTTAAAACACGAGATAGTACGACAACCATCTTTTTGTGTTAGCTTTGGAGGAATAGCCAGACTCGACTATGAATTAACATTGGACTGCAAAGAAAAAGGGTCGGTTAGAAAATCTTCAATATCTTCAAAAGTACCTGACTTAGCTTTATAAAATAAAGACTAAATTAAAGATAATTTTAATGTGCTCAAATAAGAATAAAATATATGTAGTTTAGCTTTAATTTATTCTTTATTTCATAAAAGATAGGTCAGGTACTTTTGAAGATATTGAAGATTTTCTAACCGACCCTTTTTCTTTGCGGTCCAGTGTATTTCCACTATTTTTAACACGTTCTTTTAAGAAAAGAGTTACATCTTGCGTAAGGAGATGTGCTCAGTCATTTGGTTATTCGCTCCATTGTCACAAACGCCTTTTGCTACCAACAAAACACTTTGTCGAAAGTTTTCTCATTAAATTAAAGCGCAGAAAGGAAGCTCATTCGACTCAAGGAACGCACTAGACTAGAGTGCTCTTGAAGAAAATAAGAGGTCTACAAATTATTATAGCAGCGGTATCTCATTTGTGAACTTTGCACAAATCAAATATTTTTACTCTAGCTTATTTACAACTTTATGAAAAATCTTTTAAATCTATAATATCTTTAGCGAGAATGAGAGTAATAAATACAGCGGATAATAAATGTTGCTCTTATATTAAATATAAGAAATTTGCACAAAATTGTCTCTACAAACTTTTCAATATTTTAAAATTAAGAATAACATTTTTAATAAACTGAGTGTTTCTAAGCACTACAGTACACATTAAAAGAAGTACTGCTAATGTTGATAAATTCAAATTCAAATTCAAATCATTTATTAGATGTAAGTTTTTACAAAACATTTATCTTCGTCAAAATTACAAACTACCACCTGTTCGGAAAGCTGTTTCTAGGGGGAAGAACTCGGCAAGAAACCCTCTAGATATTTTTTTGTTTCATATCAAGCTTTATTTATACTTTTTACAAATTGGAAAACTATTAGGAAACTATGAGCTAGGTTAATATACTTTTAAGGCAAAGTTCTCAAGATGTTTATAATGTCGTAGAATTTCATATCCCTTCTGGAACAAATTAAAAGTGGATCGGTCGAAGCTACTATCCTTTCAACATTAAGTCCGGTAGCAGCTGGTTCTTCGTCGCTACAACAAACTCAACTAGGGATCCCTGCATCTCCCCACTTTCCCCTACTTTTCGATTACTTAAGTACTCGACGTATTTTCCGAAGACGATTGCAAATGGAAAAGAAACTGTTTACTCATCTTAATTATTGCCGAGTTTACTTTTTACATTTTCATGAGAACATTTAAATGTCCATGATAAAGGGTTTTCTTAAAGGTATAAGCACAAAGTATATATACAATGACAAACGAGGTCAAAGTCTCAGGTAGCAAAATTAACATCACGGGTTCGATCATTTTAATGCTTTATTTATAGAATAAGTAGGTTTTAATGAAAACAAATACATAATTTGGTTCAGTTTACTTCACTACTTTGATCGTTTTTAGTTCGAGTATATTATATCTTCTGTCTCAAACAGAGAACACGTTTATTTTTAAAAATATTACAAGCTCCCAAAATATCCAGAGCCTATTCAATTCAAACCAACAAACAAAACTTTCCTCTTTATAATATTAGTATAGACAATCAATTGATAGAATATTTTCTACCACTTGTTAAATGAATACAACATGCAGCAATGAAATACAAAAGTGAATATGAAATAAGCACAAGAAGAAATGGTCGGATTTACGAGAGGTTTTGTTACACGTTTTATTGCGACTGGATTGTCTATAAAAAATTATATGAACCGAGTAAAATATGGTTAAGGCTCCTTCGCACACACTGTAACACCATTTCGTTCTTTATTCAAATAAATGTGAACTCTCATAGGGTTTAATAGTCTTTTTCTCGTTGTAATATAACACGGAAGTTGCAGGTAAATTTCTTATTTTCATACTTAATATAAAACATAAGCTCTTAAACTCTAAAAGGTGTAACGTGAATTCAATGACTAACAACATAAAAGCTTGTAGTTTTGTACAACAAAACTTATAGAATTAAAGATCTATAAGTTCGAGTGTTTCCTTTTTGAAATATTACATCCTAGACATTCTTGGTTAAAATACCGACTTAGTTTTCAAATACTTCATTTTAGTTTTCAAATACAACTATTTTATAATAATGACATATAATGAATTACGTACTAGACTTGAATAACATAATGAATTACATAATATAATGATTTACATACTAGCCTAGTTTAATACGTCCTATACTTTTTTGGAATACCGACCAGGAGAGGACAAGGATCAGACGTTGAAATTGTAATCAGAGTTACGGATGATGTAACGGAGACAAAAACGAGGGTTAAAATAATAACGTACGTCGACGATAATAAAGTACACGAGGCCTTAATGAACTCCATCGTCCGGACTGTATCAATTTTAATCTGTGTTTCAGGGCAGCTTTTAATTACCCGTTGGTCAGATGGGATTCGGTTTTATGCCTTTAAGAGACCATCAAAGCGCCGTTTTACTGTGTCGGAACCTTTGTACCTTTTCTATTCTTCAACGTACTGTCTTATCCCAAAAACAGATTACACAGGATTAAATAAGACTATAATTTTTTTCATTGCACTCTAAAAACATAACATATGAACATTTTAATTTTAATATGTTACTAAAAGTAAGTTACAACTACAAGTATGTTATTAATTTTACACGAAGGAATTAAGATATTTTAATATTTTTTTCTCAGTGTGGTGTTTTAAGCTTTTTGACAGTTGCAAACATCTTCAGGAGTTTACTCCTTACAAACAATTATAAAATTAAAACTTTCGTAATTCGAACACGCCGAAAGAACAAAATTGTTCTTTTTTAAAATAATATTGTTTATAATAATAACTAATAACTATAATAATAACTATAACAGTCACAACTCGGTCCTTGTAGGAATAACGCTTGCAAAAGTTAATGTGTGCATTTAAAAATCCACAGTTGAAAATAGAAATGGAAGTTGGAAACGGTGATGTTATCGTTGTCAATATTGAATGCAAAGCAAATGCTGGAGCGAGCGCCACAGGCCAAACAAACAGACACGTCTACTGCTCCTTGTTTATTACGGGTGAACAATATTTGTTCTACTTGTTCGTCCAATCTGCAAGAAAGCCACCTTGCTGACAGTTTTAAATTCATTCGTGTGAATAAGATGATAAATAGAAATAGTTTCTGATTTTATTACTAAGTACATACTTAATTGAGGTCAAATAAATTTCATAGTATTAGTGAGACCAAAATGTAAACATTTATTTTTATTTCATTTTATTTTGAAAAGTATCTTTCCAAAGTTGATCCTGCCACGAATTCAACCCGGGACCTCTGAGACATAGCGTTAAGACAAGCACTCTAATCACTCGTCTAAAGTAAAGGAGTATTTACTGAGAGTACAATAGGCAATAATGTTCTAATCGTGAAATAGGTTACGATGACATTTCTTTGTATTTGCTAGTTATTCTAGTATAAGCAGCTTGTATCACATGTTTCACCAATGTTCAGTGGCAATTAAAAAATATAGTGCAAACTCCCACACCCTAATATTATTATAGAATCCCTTAAACACGTAAAAAGCGAGGACTTTTTTTTATTTTGGCCAATATTAGCCCCAAAATGTTCGGGACGAAAACGTCATCCGAATGAAAAATGGTCCCCGCCAAGCGAGGGGATTGTCGTTATAAATAATTTTCGCGGTTACCCCCTGACCTCAGCGCGGGCTTCTGTCGCAAATCTCTCGTTATCGTAAACAGACTGAGACAGATAGATGAGTAAAACATTAGCAAATCGGTAAATCAGTGACATTGTCATTTAGATTTATTATTTACGCCTTGACGCTCTTCTTATTAGCTAAACTAGCTGGTGCCCGCGACTTCGTCCGCGTTTATCGATGAAAGGTACCCTATGTCCTTTTTGGTGTCACAGACAACGTGTATGCAAAATTTCATGGTGATTGGTTAGTAGTTTTTGTGTGAAAGAATAACAAACATCCATAGATGCATACAAAGTTTTGCATTTATAATATTAGTACGGATTAGTAAGTACGGATAACATTCAGGAACGGTGTATTCAATTAATTTACAACTATCCAAAACAGTCAAATATTATGTACAGAAATCTTTAAAACATGATGATTGTAAAACTATATAATACTACTAATTTATAAATTTGCGTAGTCTCACAGAAGCCGTGCTGCACCCCAAACTAAAATTTATTTGTTCAATCCCTCGAATACCTCGGTTTACAAATTATCTTACGGGATTGCATTCTTTGTAACGTTTGAAACCCAATTAAATCTTGACCCGAATCCCTTTCTGTAATCGAGATGAGAAGCCCACTCGACAAATTATTTGCACGCCAAATTCCTGAAACCGAGCTCCAACTGTTCCGAGCCATATCTATAACTTAAGACAACGATCTATTACAAGACTAATTCCATTAACTTTAAATCATTTATATATTTACTAGCTGCTGCTCGCGACTTCGCATGCGTAACTTTGTAAGAAACCTTCCTCGAGAACCATTCTATCCATTGGTGAAAACAGCATGAAAATCGGTGCAGTAGTTTTTGAGTTTATTGCGATCAGACAGACAGAGGCGGCGGAGGACTTTGTTTTATAATATTATGTAAGAATAAAACGTAGTTATCATGTAGGGCAGTTTGTGTTCAATGGATAATTAAAAATATATTTGTAGAAAGTTAAGAGCCGCATAAAAGCTCGTCGTGACGAAGCGAAAGGGGAAGCTTAGGGCTCACACCCCAAAAAACAAGTGGAACCGACAGAAGAAAGCATCAATTTCCAACATCGAAACATGGTTTTAACTCGAGAGCTAATGTTTAATTAAAACTTTGTTCTCTCATAATAAAAGCTGCCAGTATCAACCTTCAATCTGTCAAACAGGCAACTTCTTACAAGTCCAGAGTTTTGGCGATCAGTTAGCGTCACTCCCAGTTACGCAAGAAATAATTTAATGAATCTCCATCATAAATTTTAATTTTCATTAAATAAACAAATCTTAACGTAGAAAGTCTTACTTTCTACATAACGGTAGACGAACAAATTATATATAACAAAATTAGAATAACAATTAAAAAAATGACTTGAGGTAATAAATTCACATCAGACTGAAAAAATAATATAGAAAGAGCAATAAAACGAGTTATCACTTGTGAATTTATGAACATTTTTAAAAATCACAATAATCTGATTTATGGAGTGACGAAAACCACAACTAGAACATGTAATTTTGCAAAATTCTAACTGCATTATTGCAATTGCATATTGCGCGTATGTTCCGGTACAACTCTCGCTAACCGCATTCACTTGTTAACTGAACATAAACAATAACCGAATATGCGGTGTGTAGACACCGAATATTTGGAGAAAAGTACCTACTATTTTTTCAACTGATTTCCAAAAAAGGAGGAGATTCTCAATTCGACTGTTTTTTTTTATATGTTTGTTACCTCAGAACTTTCGACTGGGTGTAACGATTTTGATGAAATTTTTTTTTATTTGAAAGCTGGTTCTTCCCGTGTGGTCCCATTTCAATTTGGTCCAGTTCTGACAAGGGCATCCATAAGAAAACGGTTTGAATCAATACTTTACATGTAGTTTGTGAAAGAGGCCCTAAGTGTCCTTTTCATTCTTTATGTAATTAAACATCCAAAATCACATGCGTTGAATACATACGAGTGAAAATCCAGAAATGTTTTCAAATAAAAATTCAGAGTAATATAACATACAATAATGAACGGAATGTGAATACATCTGATTCCACATACTCGCTCTTCAACCTTTCATTTAAATACATTTCAATGGCGTCCTGCAATTTCAACTTGGGAACATTCAAAGCTGACGTCACTCCTCGATATAAAACCATCGCGTTATCGGTGTTGGCTTACGGGAGGCGTCAAACGACTTTGATCATTATTATTGTTTGGAAAATTATGTATCTAATATTAACATACACAGTAAATGTTATATAATTTTGACGAGCCCCTTGCATAAATGGTTTAGGGTCAAGTTTAGAAATGAACTTTACAAAGTTGACTCTGGTCTGGATTGGGAAGGTAGCGCCAAGGCACATTGCGTTTCGCAATAATTTGGGCAGCCCGTCTGTTGCTACTTTATGACAATGATATGGCTTTACAATTCTTTGAATAGTATGTATAATGCACTTTATTTAGGGAACCAAAGATTTGTTTATTTATAGTATTATTTATACTAAACAATATACAAAGCAAAACGTATGGCAAAAAGAAAAGTTTCACTATGAAACTATAAGTTTCAAAACACTAAGTGAATCCTGGTCATGTGAAAGACTTATTTTTTGTCAAATTAAATATTTTTGAAACATTTGCTACATGCGAATAAGCGTCTTAATTGTTGGAAGTTTTCCTCACTCGGAGTAATATTGAATAAGAGAGCTGTAAAGTTTGTGTGGGTGAGTAATCTAAGAAGCCTCAAAGGGGATCAGAAATTACAAGTGTCATCTAAGAGATTACCTACAGTTGAAACGCATAAGATTCACGAAAACGGTATGGCAACTTATCTACTATTTTTCTACTTGTGTTGAGAGGAGTCAGTAGTGCACTACTCCGCCTACTGTAGATTCAGTGTTCGGTGTTCGAGCAGAGGTCGTTGAGGTTGTATAGAAACATGTTAATATAGACGCCGAGACATTACGGGATTAATTAAATGTGGATTCAAATAACACAGACATTAGACAGTGTGCAATGGGTTTGGGAGCTGAACGAGACACGCGTTCAATTTACTTCAATTAAACTGCTCAATTTTCTTTTCGCATAATTAAGGAGTTATAAATTAAAGGTCGTAAGAGGCAAATGTAGCATTTATATATTCCATAAGAGGTAAATGTGAAGGTTTCATGCGAAGGCAGGAGCGCGAGTCAGGTCTATCAGCAATAAAGTATGTGTAACCTACCTAGTGTTTAACTAATATTATGGAGTACATATGACAAAAAGTTTATGAAATTGTATAAATTCTTATTATTTTTATAATAAAGACACTGGACAGGCTGCCTCATACAAATGACAGCAAATTTTTTGTGCCATTTTGAAACGCCGCCCTCGATTGTCCCGTGAACTAAGTTTGACGTTTGCGTATTTTTATTCCATATGTATAATCACTAATTTTAGTTCCATGGACACTCGTTCTATATAGCCTACAGCGCCAAAATGGCGTTTTTCAAATAGGCGCAAAAATAATTTGACAGCAGCCTGTCCAGTGGTATAATTAAAGGTCAGTGATTGCGATACAATGGTGCTACGAGTACGTTTGTCGTAGCAAGCATCTACGGCTACGCTCTACGGTTATCTACAGAACTTCGAGGTTTTAACGCTACGAATGATATCGAACTACTAAGAAAAATCTCTTTTTTGCCAATGATTAATGTATTATTTGGATACGCCCACGACAAAAGGTGGCTCCAACGGTTAGAATTGGCGGTCAGGGTTCGCTTAGAAAAAGTTATGTGTTCAGCGCTCAGCCGGCGAAGCTGACATAGCTGACGCGACAGTGGGCGGCTTGCGGCCACCTTCTGACCCATTTCGATCACATAATATTTTCTTTCAACCTTTTATTGAGAAATTAAGATATTAGTTCTTCGACTCAAGGACCTCAGGTTCGAATCCTGACAAGGTGAACAATGAAAACAATATTTTTAAATAAACACTCATTATTATTATTATCAATTGTAGAGTAGCTCAAATGTCTTATCAGGATAACTAAAAATATTCGTATGGTTTCCATGAAGGTTTTTATTTATAAAGAGCTAGATTGAACAAATTGAAATATAGGTAAATTATATTGCATGAAAAGGAAATTATATAAGTATATTGTATACAAAACTTCAATCTACACAAATATTAGTTTAAAGTTGTAATTGTGACAATAATGTCATATTTTACGAGTCGATTTAAACTGGGCGATTGCCGTTCGCTAACAACAAATAGGCATGTCACCGTTTAAATTGAAAAAGCCTTATTAACATAATAAACTACAATTTTGCCTATTATACGTGTCACGCGACTGAACCACATTAGCTTGAAAGCGGTAAAGGAACTACAAATTCATTTGAAATTAATTCCTACAATTTATTGATAACGGCATCCGTTCATAACGTGAATGTGAAATTCCCTTCTTATTGATTATACTGTGACAAGGGTAAATAATAATCACGATTTGAACGGGTGCCGCAATGCGACTCATATTGACGACACCGAATCTATCATATTAATAACCAAGTTGGCCTACAATCGTTTATCTCTTGTACTTATTTCCAAAACTATGCCACTCGCTAAAGCCTCTTTTTATTTATATGCAAAGGGGGTTTTTCTTTGGTATTAAAACATTTATTCAATCAACATAGAATTTCTTCAATCGGATCCAAATTAAGGATTGAGGAACCGACTGTAACATATTATTGAAGTGAAAAAACCATTGAACTCGCGACACCGTTACCGTAATCGACACCTCTGTATACAATTATGTACATATGTATGTATATTGTGTATGTACATACATAGATACACATGCATGGTGACATTTTTTGAGATGGAAAAAAACCATTGATTCAAAAAATACACACGTAATTGTTCAAGTTTTCACTTCTGTCGGCACTCTCGGAGTGCCACTGTTATTTTTATAAATTTTAATTCGTTCAGAATAATCCAAAATAATAAGAAATGTTACTGAATGTGAAGAGAACTGTTTACAAAACATGTTTGCATAAATTTGCAAATATTATGCACAATTTGGAATTTAGCGAATCCGTGAGGGTTGAATTAAACATAACATCGATTTACATGAAACCACTATGTCCAATAATTTATGAATATTTCATACGAGTTTTTCATTTACATCTGCACACACTCGTAATGTCGAACCGATTTCTATTTTTTAAATTCCTTCATTACATTGACTTTATTGGAAATAATTTACGTGTCTATTTAATCAATAAATGTGGTCATTGTTAGAGAGCTTAAAGAGATATAATTATATATGGTTCTGACACAGAACAGAATAATCTTTGTGTTTAGGAGTTCATTGGCCTCAATGAACTCCCAAATATATAGGGAGACTAGCTGGTGTCCGCGACTTCGTCCACGTTGAAAGGAAAAATATGTGAGTGGTAACGCCGGACATCGTTATCGCAGTGACGAAATATATATTTTTTATCTTATTATCTTTTTTATTTATATCTTATATAGCCTATGTCTTATTCTGATGTATAAGCTATATTATTGGAAGTTTCATTGAAATCCATTCAGTAGTTTTTGGGTGAAAGAGTAACAAACATCCATACAAACTTTCGCATTTATAATATTAGTAAGGACTAGTAAGGAAGTAAGGATATACAACAATAAATAAATAGAGTAGGTATACATGAAATGTAACTAACATAATTTTAATATTATGCTGAGCTGCATTTGTGTTCTTGCTTCGTTTTGTTTTCATGCCAGAATAATAACAACTTTTACTAACTTTGCGTCGTGTGTGGCATTTAATGTGTGGCTGTAAACGGCAGGTTTCATTAATATTTGTACTATATAATTTACAAGTTAATTACATACCAACTTATTTCTGAATATTTCTAAGCAAAAGTACAGAGAAATTCAGAAATTCGATTCCCATCACAAATTCCCTGAAACAATGCGAAGCAGAAGAGAGACGAAGAATGTGCTTATAATTTATTCAAAATATTTGAATTCGAACAGCGCAGAATATCGGCCTTCATTCGACGATTTCTAAGTAACTTCACTTCTTAGAGAATGTTTTATTTCAAGTATTATGTTTGCTGACTCTTGTTATTATTTGGTTAGTACATATTATTTTAGAAACTCATTATTTGATATCCATTAAAAAACTAAATTTTCGTGTCCTACCATTTTGACATCATTGGTTTTTTTATGTACCTACACTTTTGCATATAAAAAAATACATTTCAGTAATCCAAATTCCAGCAAATAATTTTTGCTGTAGGTCTTGGTGAATTCCTTAGAGAGCAGACGACCTACAGACAAGCGCCAGTACGTATGGGACATAATACGAGTATAAGGAAATTGATAAGATCTTCATTGGAATAGCAATCCTCGCATGTCAGTTAAACTCACACACATGCTGCTGTGCTGCATATCTGCTAATGGCTCTAGATGTTGATCGAATGATGTAAAATTTAAAAAAAATCCAAGTTTATTTTTACGCAATCTAAGCCATTGGAATTCGTATTATTTTGGCAACAGTTATCACAGACAGCAGTCCAAATTGCACCAAATTAAATAAGTGTGTGAATTAGGAATTCCAGATTCCAGATAAATAAATATCATCACACATTCTGCACAGCACTATCTAGTTCCACACTATGCTTGTATTATGGATACCAGAGTTTTTTTTGTAAATAAATACATATTATGAATACAAACATGTACTCGTACATGCATGACTCAGGTACAAAGGTAAAACGTTAAACACATAAAACATTTGTCCCTAACGGGATTCGAACCCGCGACCGTTTTGTTAACAGCTAGGGTTACTAGCCACTAGACCAAACGTGTCGTTAATCCCCTTATTCTTAATGCTACTAAGATTGGTAGCGCACTTAAAGTAGGTAGGTACCTGAGGCTTTGCATGTGTGCAACGCAGGTGACGGCAGCCTTCCTGCAAAATTAGTATTACATGCCATGAATTAACATAACATGACAAAAGATTCTATAAATTCTACTCGTTCAAAACAACTATAAACTCAAAAACAACTGCACCGATTTTCATGCTGTTTTCACCAATGGATAGAGTGGTTCTCGAGGAAGGTTTTAGTATATAATTGACAAAGTTACGTGGGCGAAGTCGCGGGCAGCAGCTAGTTCTACATAAATGTTTGGTATCTGAAACGGTTTGGTGTTTTCAGATAGAGAATATCGGTATTTGTTTAGAGAACAAATCCTCCGATAAAGTTGCTCACACTTTTGGAGAACACGTTCGTCCTAACATAGAACAAACGTTTTAGCATAGAATTTAGACGTAACCCAGACACGATCTAAGGACGAATACTTTTAGTACAAAAAGACAAGAGATTTGTTGGGTGAAGCGTACCTGCTTGTATACCTTTGGAATTATTTAGGACGCGTTCTACTGAGTTATTGAGTGGAAAGTTAGAGAGGGCCACTTTACAAGACACGAAGTGACGAGCGACGTGACACCTAATAATATATTTATTTCCATGACAAGTGACGCAGAGGCAAACGAATAATCACCCTTCTTTGTATCATTCACTTCATGAATAACGCAACCGTTAGGGACATATTAAGTAACCTTTAAAATCAAATTTCATAATTGAGATATTTGATTTTAAAGGTTAATATTTCCACGACGGTTGCCTTATTCTGATTTTCATGAAATTTTGTAGATAAACATTTAGACGTACAGGACACAGGATAGGCTACTTTTTTTCCTTTTCAAAGTGGACGAAGTCGCGGGCGGCAGCTAGTACAAAATAAGGGTGAATGTATGTAAACGATTGACAGTAACAGTGGTTACTGTTGCTAGTTGGCTGCCTTGCTAACAATTTTCGTATCCTAAACTCGTTATTTAATAGTTTCAATAAATAAATAGAAAAAAGAGGCAAGTACTTTTCCCTTGTCGCCAACACTCGACTCAGTGTAATAGGGCTGAGCTGTCACTCTCAGTAGCAAAGAGCTCCGTCTCTCCCCAGAGATGCGTTATTGATTGCATTGTATCGTAAGGAACTGACGGATGTACGATTTGCAGACAACGCGAGATTCAGACTTTATTTCCTGCTTTAAGACTAGTTCTTGCTCTCAGCTTCGCACATGTCTATATAAAAATTTCGTGTCACGTTGTTTGACGCCAATGAACTCCTAAAATACTGAACCGATTTTGATAAAACTTCGTAACTATTTGGCCTAACTTAGAAGATAGGATATTTTGAACCCGGGCGAAGCAGGGAGCGTGTAGCTAGTTTTGTACAGAATACCATAGACGATGTGTTAATTTTCTTTCTGAATAAAAAATATACAGGCTAATTACAAATAACATTTAAGCAGATTAAAAACGCCAAAAGTTAGTCGATGTATGTATACCGAAGCAAACTCACAGATTAAAAGTAGGTACAAAATGTTATTTGTAAACTAAGCGAGGAAGTAGTTCATAAAAAAAAAATCGGTGTTAATATTGCAGCGCAAACGGCGTCATTAGTATAAATGCGAAATTAGTGGAAAGCTTCAGAAGTTCCGAGACCTGCTCGAAAGCTGTACGAGTGAGGCTGAACATTAAAACTCCTATGGGAAATGACTGTGGCGTCGCAATGAAATCCTTCAACTAGTAAAGTCGAAGCGATGGCCCGCAGCCCTTTATGAATATTAATTATCGCAAAACAATTATCACGGAGCGAAACTATGAGTTCTCGAACTTTACACATTCGATACACAGACAATCCTCTGAATTTTATAGTGTATATTTGTAATAGACTATCAAGGTCGGCAGGTTTAGTCCTATCATAATTTAGTCAGCTTTCAGCCTGCCTATCAGACATTATTAATAGAAAATAAAAAATTTCGACTACAAAGTTTCTAATTTCTTAACATTTTTATCCTTACATAATAATATAAAACAAAATCACGTATGTACATTGGCGAAGATCTCAAAAACTACTCAACGGATTTTGAAGTAGTTTTCACTAATGGAAAGATCGTTGAACGTGGAAGGTTTTTTATATATAATTTTAAGAAAAAATTGCTAGAAGATTCACGAGAACTTTGAAAAGATTTGGGTTATATGGTTGTATACATGCCACTATAAAATAGTATAGTGTACTATTTTTATTATTTCTTACTATATACTAAAATAGTAGCTAATGGTAGGAGTAGAGTCCAGCAATCGTCGCCGAATGAAAATGATGATTTATATCCATTTATACAACTCGAGCCTCCATTAATTACCGTTTGAGGCTCCCCGGTTACAGATATTATTTTAATTCTTCTCTCTCGAATTCAATCCTATCTTTCTTAACAGCTCAAACAGTCGTTATTCTTAAATAATTATTTTTTGTTGTTATTTAAATCATAAAAATAAAAATGAATAGATTATAATTGATTATAATTAACTATTTTTTAAATAGGTTAGATAACTTGATCGTAGATCGTAGACTCGTAATTTAATTGTTTGTTTCATTAAAAAAAAAAATACAGTTTACAATCATGAATATGCATGATGAAAAGAAAAGTAAGCAATGAATCTAAGCAGATTACAAAGGTGTAATTAATATTGTGAATATTTCACGCTGGGCCTGTTCAACCATTCGGCCAGAATTAAAAAGTGCTCATTAATATTTATTTTGTTAATTGAGTTGAGGCCCCATTTTTCGTGAATGAAAATAAATAGCTTTTAATATTATATCTCCACACCAGTGTAAAATTTCACCGACGGTACACGTCGCGTTGGGCATATTTGAGATGGGATAAAATCATCGTGAACTCGCGACAGTGTCATGTAACGTAATGTAATGTAACCATTGACTTAGCTGATATTAATTTAAAATAATTTTAAAAAAGAACAATAAGCAGACAACTGCATATGAAAGTAAACTTACTAGATATACATCGATGACTAGATATATATAGACAAGGAATATGGTATTACACCTCTGACCAATAATCTAGTTTCAAATCAACACCAAACCTTTTTAATGGTCTATCATTATGAAGTTCATGTTAAATAATTATTATGTTCTATTTAATTATCATTGTGTGTCCGTGTCATTTTTATTTTCTCTTGTACATATTTCTTGTGATCAATAATAATCGTATTTACCTTATTCGATAATGTCGAGGAATTTAAATATTATACAATTATTTTAGTGAACCTACGTTTTCACTTCTGACGTGCAGTCCGTCCTACGACTGAGATGTTTTTTTTAAATTACGAGGCCATAACGAGTTGCTGCAATTTAGCAGTCCCGAGCTTAGCCTGAAGAACTCAGCTGGAGTTACTAGTAAAGTTGAATGTAACAAAAGTGTGGCAAGGTTTGTTGTGTTAGTTGTAATAACACTACTTTGTATAAGTTTTTATGAATAAATGGCTAGGGGAGGTTCGTCCGGCGAACCTCGTCCGAGGTAATTTTATGCACAATAATATTGTATTAACTTGTTTACGGTTTCGTAGCTTCCCAGCGGCCTCCGGGCTAGAGGGACCGAAAAACAATTTCCTTTATTTTGAATAACAATTAACTCTCTATATTTTATTATAACTTTTTATACTTGGTTAGCACAAATTGAAATTAGCTACCACAAGTTGCTTTCTTCTGATCAATACCGTCATTAACTAATTAATGTAATCAATCTTGGCTCTTGACACGGCACCTCAAAAGCGTAATGGCGTTTTGCATATTAAAAATGACAACTCACATGATGCTTTGTCAGTAATGCTAGGGATACACGACGACACTTGACACTAGACACTCAGTGTCTTTGTGTGTCCACTGTTGTTCAGTGAACGTGTTGCAGCTGTGGACAGGAAGTGCTCGTAGACAGCCAAGGACACTAGACGTATACACCAATGTCGACACAAAAAATTGCTTAGGATTAAGTCGAGTATAGTTCCCGGCACCTAAGTTGGCAAGAATGGCGAGATGCGCAGAAGTCGTTTTTTGGGTCTGATCGGGTATCAAGCGGGGCAAAGGGGCAAGATAACATAGATCCGACCGCGCGATTGGTTCGCTCCTCGCCCCGTGCCTCTCGCACCTTGCACATGTCCCGCTCACTCCTTCGTACACTTGCGTAAGTTTTATCTCACGTGCGCAAACTTTCTCCCACTACGTTAAAATCTTGCCAAGTTATGTGCCGATCATTATATCAGTGTTGTGTATCTGGCGCTTTAGTGTTGCCTCTTGCTTTTTATTACATAAGGATCGCCATCTAAAGACTGGACGTCAGCCCGCTTCTCGTTGTTTATCATAAAAAAGCTTAACAAAAATGTAATACCCTGTGCAAACGTAGCGAGACGCTAAGAGCTGAGTCATGCCAGTTCATTGGACGTGACTTGACGTCCGGCGACTAATATGGCGCATGCTAATATTCTAAGTTAATCTTCCTTTATGAAAAAGTTCCGCAAATTCCAGAGGACTCGTTCTCGTGCCGCACGTCGGCAGCGAGAATTAGCGCTTTCGCACACATCTTTATGGACTTGAAGGGCTTAACGACACATTACTGTATGTAGGTTAACATTGATGACTGTATATAAACAAATTCCAATTACCAATTTGAAATGCTATGAGGAAGAACTGGCAAGACATCTCGTACCTACTCCTTTTAAAATTAATTTACTTCATAAGTATACAAGAAACAAATAATCAGGCATCCAGTCCCGAGCAGATCCTTCATTTAAATAGATAATCATTTATCATAATAATATACTATTTGTTCGTAACTCATATGTTTGTGAATCGATTTAATTTTGTTTTTAGGTGTTGTCAATAAATCAATTTTGGAGGTCATTTTTCGACCAGTGGGCCGTCTTCACTCGTAAGGCCATATTTTTTAAATTTCTATATTAAAATATGTATAGAACTTCTTCATATCCCAATAAGATATCTTCATTAAATATACAATCAAAATGTACAATGTAAACGCTTGCTTAGTGAATACAAATTCACCGAAAGAATATATTATATGGATTTACATTTTGTTTGATTGAAATCTACACTAAAAAAACAGCGTATTGCAAGATCCATTTTACTTTGCTACACAAAAATTGTTGAAACTTTATTTAACAAGGTTTCGTGTTGTGTTGACATAGTTTGATTGTGTATACTGCTACCAAATATTTCAGATCGCAAACATTTGTTTAAACTTTTGTTTTCACCTGGTTTCATATCATATTTTTATGTTATATCTTCAACATTTTTAGTAGTATTCTTTTTTTAATGTTAAGGTTGAAAGACAGGCTGACGATCCACTTGATGGACCAAATAAAAGTGTTGGACTGAAAGCAAAATACAGTTAAATCTTGAATAATTCATGATGTTGTTTAAAGAGTGTGTTGTTTTTATAGCCGTTGTCCATTCGAAGTGGTAGTTGTACACTGCGGGCCCCTCGTAAAACGGAGCGAGCATCTGCCTCGGACACTTGTCGATGGACGTGACAATTTCACTTTACACGGCTCCCGTCGTTAAGCTGTCCTAATTTTATCGTTGTTACAAAGTTGACCAACTTCAGATGAATGAATGTGTAACTTCAGCCTGTATTATTACTTTAACAACAAGTAATACAAACTTGGACATCTTAAGGGACATTCTTTGGCTCTTCGCATTAAGCTACCTCTCAATCTCGCTTAAATGGAAATTGAGAGTGCTAGAAAATATACGACTTTTACTTGTTTTGTTTTACAAAAATATTTGAAAAATTTTGAAAAAGAGAAAAAGTATTTTACTATTTTAAATACTCGTTTATTTTTATATAAGCAAATGAACACAATATTAAAGCAAATACCAACAACAAATAGAGGAGGTTAACTCTTAATTAATTTGAAAGTAAAAAAATTAAAAATGCAATCGGAATGTGTCTTCTAATTCGATAATGTTTCAATTTAGTACGAACGCGAGGCGAGGTGAAAAAAAAAATGACCACGGAATTGTGATTGCGACGCTTCATTCGTACTAAACTGAATTACGTGTCGGCTTTTTGTATGCGAAAACATTTTTCAGGATGAAACACTGAAACAAAAGTGAAGTTACGCGGGGAATCCTAAAAAGGGTAGTACAATCCATCGCGCCTTAATGTGCGCTGTAGCCGAGTACGTGCAAGCCATTGTGCACTCTATTGTAAGGGTCGGAAGGGTGACACGTGGAGAGTGTTGAGCGGACGCGTTGTCGCGGTTAATTGTACATCGTAAATCAATCGGTTGTCGCGCCGTAAGTGGTACCACTCTACGTAAACGTGATACTTTTTACCATTTTTTTTCCAAATGTTTAACGAATTACCAAATGTTTAACATGCTACTTTCATTAATATAATTTACATAAACAGGACATGATGAGGTTTGAAATTGAAACACCATTTAAAAATGAAGCAAATTATTGTTGAATAGGTATTTCTAAGTTGGCTCCCACACTAAGCCATACTTCTATCGTGGGAGTCAACTATCACATACTCTTCGGTTTCATAAATCCATTCGTTATTATCTGTACACATCACAATCCTTAGACAAAATATCTATCAATCACTAAAGTTATACAATTTTCAATAAAAAGAAAGAGCAAGCTTAATACAACAGACATCAGATACAAAATGAAAATAAAACAAAAAAGAAAGAACAAAAAATATAGTCTGAGAACCTATTCGTTACCTAGATATTTTATCGCAATATATGCATATGAAAAATCCTTTAATATAATAAAAGCAAAATTGACATAATGGCACAGAGTAGTTAGTTTAGCTATCGGACGAGGATTGTAATGAAATAGCAAGAAAATGAAGGCAATATTTTTGTATGTCTGTATAAATTGAAGTGCAGATAGAGAAGGAAAATAGCGACCACTGTGATTGGCTCATCTGCATAAAGAAATTGGCCCCAACACTTACTGAACGGTTTCCCTAGCGTGGAAAACTCCACTTTTTTCTATCACTCTAATCTTGTTTATTTTCCCATTTCTGTGGGCATCTGATGTCGGTAGAAGACTTTTTCTACCACTTGAATTTATGTCTAAATATGAGAACCTAATGCTGAAAATGTCAACTCTCCGAAATAACATGTAGCAATATTTTCAGGTATACATAACATTCATAACTTTTAGTACGAGTCGAGTATTTTCATACAAATTCGCGTCATTTGCCGCCAACTCTGTCACTAAATTCTTTTTGGATTTTTTTTGTGAAAACAACTCAATTTTATTGCTATTTTGATCTAATTTGAGAATACATTCTACTTGAAGCTTCCAACGTTACTAACAGAACATTAAACATTTAATTCAATTCTTTAACCTATTTTTTATAACTATCTATGTATGCATTATATTTTGTGAAGTAGATATTTCTTAAAATAATTTAAATTTAAAGAGTTGCCATCAAAAATTTCGTTGAAAAGTGAAAAAGAAAAAATATTTTGTATGCCATTATGCCACATTTTGACCTTTTATGAATAAAGGTTCTATAACAATGTTTACTCGGTGGATATTATTATAGCAGAGTTTCACATTCAGACTTTTTGTAAAAATACCTAAGCATTGTTCGTAAAGAATAGAATAAGGAAATTCAAGGGAATAATAGAATTCATTAATTCAAGGGAGCTTTCTTCTGATGTCCATAAACGACGGCAACAACCTAACAAACCTAGTGCACCGTTATTCCAGTTCTACCTTATTATCTTTTCGGGGGAAATAAAGCTAATAATAAATAGTAAATCAATAAACGAGTAAATATTTTTTTTGGTTTGTCTTGTGCTTACATAAATCAAACACTTCACGTCATATTTGAAGTAGAATGGCATCTGCCCTGGCAAAAGGAAGGCGCACAAGAAATGTAATGAAGTAAGTTGTGCGGCTCCGCATGTCTTGTAATAAAGCAAACCGAGTCAAGTGTAACCGCAAACTCAGATGTCGGCGCATTCAATGATGAGAAAACTTTCCTATACCTCTCTCTATGTGAACGCTTCACTCGTTTACTTGAAACGAGCTTCCTTAGCTTAAAGCTTGGCCACAACTTTTCTTAAAGTGTGCTGCTAGGCTGGCATGTTTTGGAGCTACAACTTTTCTGAGTATGGATTGCCACGACTTAAGCCCTTCTGTAACCGGTTCAATTAATTAACTCTCTGCACATTGTTGTAGTATCCATTCAGTATAAAAGGCAATGTGTGTATGTATTATAGACTCCAAAACTGCTGAACCGTTTTGATGGAACTTTTAGACAATCTTCAGATTAGTCCAGCGGGTGTTCCTGTGAAGTTTGGTAGCGATCGGATGCGGACGAAGTATCGGGCAAACACTAGTAAACTATAACAAGACAAAAATGAATGGAGCCTTAACATCGATACAACGTGGGCTATTCTATTGCCTTACAATTGAGAGCGGTCACAATAGATTCAACTGGTCCAAGTGTATACTCTCCCGATGGTTTAACCACGTACATTATGAACTTGGCGCTTTTAAGGTTACCTCTGTGCAGGCCGAAGGTCTACGATCTAGGACTTCGCATTTTTTGTGGTGAAGCTTGAAATGGAAACGGCGTTGATTGTTTATTGATATTGTGAGGCGTTTGCGAAACACAAAGCCGAAGCGAAACAATTACTGAAACACATTGTATACCTACTTGAAACGGCCTGTTTGCCGTTAGTAGAACAAGTTAATGTGTACATTACTATAGAGTGAGGTTATCGGGATACGTTACAAAGGGGATTCAATTATACATCGATTCCACCTTCGGATCCAATTTCACACGTCCGTCTATTGATAATAATTATCTACTGTTTGATGTAGGTATATGGTCAAAACTATAGGTCGACTCATGAGAATTCTGTCTTCTTATAGATAAAATCAACCAGACGCGAGGGAAGGAAAATTTAGACATTTAAAGACTCCGTGTTAGTCATTAGACTAACCTTGGAGGATAAAAATTGAAACAAAATGTAATTAAAATTCTGTCTTCAGGAAAGCAACAGAAACCTCTACGATTACATTATTAATTATAAATTTTGATTAAAGAACAAATAAATTAATTAAAAATAAATAAAATTTAAACTGATAAATGAAATTAACATTAACAATTAAAATGAAATAAGTATTATATTATTACTGAAATTTAAATAAATATATAAATTTATTCATCTCAGCCGTAGAATGCCCTGCTGGAAATGGGCCTCAATTTTTTACAATTTATCACAATCTACAGTGAATTTTACTGATTTCCCTCCAGTATTGAAATTTCCGCCCTATCTATACTTCTGTATAATTCCTACTAATATTATAAAGAGGGAATATTGATATTTTTGTATGTTTGTAAGGAAATAACTCAAAAACTACTGGACCGAGTTTAAAAATTCTTACACCTATAGAAAGCTATATTATTAGCGAGGCTTTTTATATAGGTACGAGAAGTCGCGTGCAATAACTTAATAATGAATCAAGAAAACAAATTAATAATCGCAATAAGTGACAAATGAAATCCGTAGAATATTTTGAGCACACAAGAACTGGTATAAAATTGAACGTTTCCTAAACAAACGTTTTAACGATACGCCTAATTAATTCGTCCCATTCGCATTCATGCGACGGAATATTCTGCCACCGGAAAACACCTATCACAATAGCTAACTGAAGCAGTAGGCAGCTTGTAGTTTCACATATTAATCTCTACCTAAGTCAGGATCCTCGAATTAGACAAGCTATACTATCTTTTTGCTAAACTCACTGATTATATTACCGATTTATCTGTGTATATCGCTGCTTAAAAACTAAAGGGCCATAAAACGAAATAATCCAAATGTGTTTTTATTGCAAAAATACAATCACAATCCTTCATATTGTATGTTGAAAAAATACTTATGGTTGTTTTATTCCATATTTAGTATATTTTGATAATTTTTTATATATTCAAAAGTAACTTATATGCTTATAAGTTACTTTATGCTCTTCTAGTATTAAATTTATTATAAAAGTATGCTACTTAAAAATAGGCTTCTAACGATGTATAATATGCATATATTCGATATATAACTAATAAAAAAGAAATAGACAAAAATAATTTAATTTTTTTCGATTAGCTCTCCTATAAAGAGTGTAATTTTGACTTGTGCCCCTTTAGTTTTTAAGCAGCGATATATGCAACTAGCTGCTGCCCGCAACTTCACCCGCGTATTTGTAAATTATACACTAAAACCTTCCTCGAGAACCACTCTATCCATTGGTGCAGTAGTTTTTGAGTTTATCGTGAACAGACAGACAGACGCAGCGGAGGACTTTGTTTTATAATATGTAAGAATGTTCAAACTACAAAACTATGCAGCACAAGCACGTCTAAAAAATTGCTTATACTATAATGACCGATTTCTGGCATCTTTAATTTCTTCAATTGCAGTATAAAATTATTTCTACACAAATTAATGACATTGTGGACAGAGCTTTTTTTTAAATAAATGCCTATGAAGAAATACATATTATGTGTTTGTTAAGTTTGCATAAGATTTTTATTTTGTTGATTTGTTGATTTATTTGTGAATTTATGTTGTATATATGATATTATTTTGATAACTGCACTTCAAAAATCAAGTATTTTTTACAATCAGTACAATAAAATTGTATTCTTATTTTTTTGAGATAAAATAAAACATATTTTGTTTACTCACAGCAATATCATGATTCAGCTGAAAATACACGAGAGCGTTTTTTCTTCACTATTAACCCGATTGGCTTCATTTGACAACTTCACACCATTTGACAATATTTGCCAACGAAGTGACGAAGTAAATCTATACTAATCTATACTATTATATAAAGCTGAAGAGTTTGTTTGTTTGGTTGAACGCGTTTAATCTCAGGAACTAATGGTTCGATTTGAAAAATTATTTTTTTGGTGAATAGTCCAATTATCGAGAAAGGCTATAAGCTATATAACATTTTGAACGCGGACGAAGTCTTGGGCAACAGCTAGTTGATAATATATAAATAACAATATTACAGACAAGTATGGTTTTTTTTTCAGATTTGAACTTCTTGATTATTTTTTTTTCAATGCGTCTCTTATCTGGGAGTAATATTATTAAAATAAAAAAGAATTACACATATCAACAATTGTTCCAATGTTGTAATGCGATTTTACTAAAACATAGTTCAGACTGTTACCAAGAAGATCAGTGCTAGCCTATGCCAGCAAAATACTGAGTAGGGACCTTTTTGTAACATAACTCCTATTTTTCTTACCGTTACCGTTTTAAAAATCTAGATATTGTGAGAGTGGGGCAGGCTGCCACATGGCAAGAAATCGTAGGGCAAAACTACGAAAATATTTTTTAATGTAGCCTTAAAATTTCCTCATACATACTGGTTATTTGATATACAGAGAGGGATTTACACACGCGCTCGACAGAGGTGCTTGTCGCAGATAATTAATTTAAATTACACGCCTCCCGTTAAAAACAAAGCCTAAATAAAAGCGGACAAATATTCAAAATGGTCACCGTCCTTTTTAGAACAAATAATTTCCTACATTTGAGGGTGTTCGTAAAAAGGTTTTAATATTACTCTCCACCAAAAACATTTCTGTATAATTATTTTCTATATTTTGCGAGTCTGCGTTGACGGTCCGTTTGACGGCAAGTGACTACCGTCATCTAGGGAAATCATGGGAGAAAAATTGCTTTTCGAATAGGAAAAACAAGTGTTTCCCACAATAACAACACAGTGAACTCTTGTTTAAGTTTGAATGATCTTAATAATCATAAAAAGGATTATCGCGATCGCAATGTCACTCTTAAATTCATAAACATAAAGACAAGAATCGAGTGGGGTGCAAAAATAATAAAACCCAAAAGACAAATGGAATCATTCAACCGTCATTACGTGGGTGTTTATTCGGCTCAAATCCATAGGGTCACAAGTAGTTGCAATGAGACGGTTGAAATTACACTTTTCACTCGCATGAATAAGGTTGAATTTGCATTGCGTTCGTTTGAAAAGTTAAGGAATTTAGTTATTCCCCTAGTCATATGCTGACCGTATCTCCTGTGACCTAAGCAAACAATTATTTCGGCCACAATGGCGTAAGGAATGTTATTCATCTTTCACCATGTCTCGCATCGTGAACCCATTCAAAGAGAGAATGAAAATGTTTGTTTTGAATTCGTAGCAAATAAAAAACAACAACGTCTCGAGTGGCACATCTTTAATGTTCGAGACAAAAGGCTCTACTATCACACCAAATGAAAATGTAAGTATCCGAGTCTAATTGAAAAGTAAGTAATCTTTCATCTGAAAATTAATACCCAGATGTACTTATTGTCATCATCATCAGTTCACAATGTGGCCACTGTTGGACATCAACATTTGAAGGCCAGTGAAGTCCTGCCAACTTCCTGTATGGAAGTGTTTACTGTTTTCAGAACACCAGTCAGAAACACAGTGCACTTAAGCGAAAAAAAAGGTTAATGAATAGTTAAAACGGAAACAGATTGAAAGACGAATAGTTTACTTGCTCTTAGACTATTACATGCGTTGTACGGTGTGCGGCACAAAGCAGATGTAAGCGTAGTGAGCCTGAGCTGTAATTACGGAGCTTAATTAAATGGAAGGCATACAAGCGAAGCTACCTCACCATCTCACCGACACGCGCACTCGAACCGCACAATATTTGGCTCTAGGTCTTCATTTCAATGCATGAAGCGCCTATTCCGACTCTGTCGATTAATTTTTTTACCAACTGTGTCCTGCTGTCAACTCCAAAGAAACTTTCTTCCCATACCAACTTTCAAGGTGTCGGTCAAACATTAAAAGCAAAGAGCAATCTAAATAATTACAAACAAATGAAGGTATGATTTTTACCATTAAACATCAATTTTACCATTAACAGATTGTAATGATTCTACTTAAAAACCTACTTCTGTTAAAATATTAGTACACAATTGAAAAAATAAATTTGAAATAGTATTAATAACCCTCAAGGTTAAACTCAATAGTATTAAGTTTTTTAATAATTATTTTTTCCATTTATAATTAATGTTTTAATAATAGCTTTTATGGAAAACCTATTGTTTTCTATTAAAATTTTAAACATAAATTCGTTTCACAAACCTTGACGGAAGTTGTGATAATCCGGCAAATATAAATAAGGTATTTATGAATTATACACATGAACCATTCTAATAAATGTCTCTAACCCTTGAAGGAAACAGAAAAACAATTCGTTCACAACTTTCCGTTTCATGCATACATTCAGACACACAAAAAGCGGATTTTTTTATTTAATACTAGCTGGTGCCTGCTACTTCGTCCACGTTAAAAAAAAAGTAGCCTATCCTGTGTCCTGTACGTCTAAATGTTTATCTATCAAGGTACATGAAAATCAGTTAATTCGTTTAAGTTATGGATGAACATACATACATGCACTTGCAGATTTATTATTAATAGTATTGATACACAGTGTTAAAAAATACTGAGGATATGATACGCCAACCGTCAGCTTGTAACCTTGACCTTGCTAGTAATCGAACGGAGACGCAGAGACCTCTAATGCTCTTCACTTTTATCGGTTTTTTATTATTCATGTTTTCATTTGATCTGAGTGAACGCTATAATAGTGAGAGAGTAATGACGCCATTAAGCGGAAAAATCAAACGGCATAACGAAGGAGTGTTTTTGACAACGTTCAGGAACAAATCGAGCGAGTGTAAAGCCAACTTTTTCCACGACGGACCTAATGAGTCCTCTTCTCTGCTCCCCCCATTGTTTCAAAAGATTCAATTGATTCTAAAGACCACTTACATTTGGACTTTGCTAATTCAGATAAATTATTTTAACTTGAAACGCTTTTATGTCATCTTCCTCGTTGTTTATTGTTTCATCCCTATAATTATTAGCTTCAGTCTTCGGAATATGGATTAATATTCAGAAAACTGAATATAATATGCAAAGAATCGGATGAATATGCATTACATCCAAGGTCTATACAGAGATGATTATTACCTCTCATCACAAAAATTCTCCATTGAGTACAGCACAATGCCCCCACATCGCTTTTTGTCCTTTGGCCCTTCTAGATGAGTGCGCTCAAAGTAAACCTGCATTAGAAAGGTCGTCGACTGAAAATCTTCATTCAACACTAATAGGAAAATGTCTAGATCAATCTATAGAATGCTATTAGAACTTTTACCTGGTTATTTTTATGTAAAGGTCGAGACAGATAGGCTGACGGTAGACAGGTGGCTACCAAAAATAAAAATAAAAAAAAATTATAATATATATTTCTTACTTAATTAATATAAAATAACATTAATCCTTACACACCTTGTAATTGGAAGATACCTAATATTATGATGAAAATGTACTGTGAAATATAAAATAATATACAATTTGTAATTCTTTTAGACGGTAAACCCAATACGTTACTGTGCTTTATTAGAGTAGGTTTATTTCCAGTAGAATCCTGTAGACACAGATCCTATGTGTGAATGTTGGAGTCATGTGTGTAATTAAGGCCTGTACCCACATACGTACGCACGTAGCGAGCAGTGGAGTGGACGCTCTGAAGGTGAAAGCCACCAGTGGTACCTACGGGTATCATTAGTGAGGCCACGAGATCCCTCAATTTGTGTTCACGCACACCTTACCTAACATTTATTCCACACGGCTGCCAATAGGGCTGTCACACGATATGCCCTTTACCACTATATGAGTACACTTATTTCAATTTAAAAACTTACTCTTCTTGTGCAAAAAATAACAGAGAAAATCATAGATTTAGTATTACTACAGGAGAAAATAGTTTCAGTTTTATTGCGTATTTTTTATTTCTCCGAAGAGGTTTATAACCAACGCGTATTGCCAGTTATTATGAAATGCTATGCTGAAACGTGGGCATTGATAAAATACAAGCGATACAATCTTTCTGAGGAATATAATCCGGAATACGCAGATCCATCGCAGAACTAAAGTGGTCGACATAGCCCGAAGGAACAGTTAGCTGAAGTGGAAATGGGCGAGGCATGTATGTCGTTCAGAGGATTGACGTTGGGGTTGACGAGTCTTGGAATGGAGACCAATGACCATCTGCTTACTGGACTGATGGACTCAAAAAGCGGCTAACAGTGGATGAATGTGGAAAGCAGAAGACCGAGTACGGTGGCGTTCTATTAAACGGTCTCCTGATTAATTTGATGATTGCATTTTCTCAGAAAAGGTCATGATAGTGTTACAACAACAACTAACTATCCTTGATCATAATTTAACAACCCTAAAGGTGAAGTGACAATGGTTGGTTCAAGCCAACGTGACAATACATTTTACCGTAATTCCTTTAGTGTGTATTACCAAGAAGTAACATTGAGGTATCCTTCACAGCGGTTAACATTCCTTTCGGCTGAAATTACAGCTCAGAAGCTATACCAGGCAAAACTTCGCTTCGCAAAAGCACGTTGGATGTTTATCTTACCGCTCTAACTGGTAATTATCTGAACGTTCCTTAATGTCTTGTTGAGCGTTAACGATTCGTTAGGCCAAATGAGGACAACAAAATATGTTTATTTGCCCCAACTTATGAGAATGAAAAAGCATTCTCGCCCTACAGAACGATTCCTTTGTATTTTGTATTAGAAACACATTACTGGGAAATCTCGGGGGATTGTGTAAGTAGAATTTGTTTGGAGTTAAGCTACCTAATGTTATTACATGTTCACAATGAGATTTCTCTTATAACACGCCTGCGGGAATACAGGGTTTCCTTGTTTGATTGAATTACCTGCAAAAGCGACGTCTTCCTTGGATACATTCGAACAGTGTTCAACTCAAAAGCAAATATTATCTTACTGTTCTTGACTATTTTCAAGCTAAATTACTAGCCGGAGCTAAAGAGCTAAATTTGTATAGCGCATTTGACATGTTCTAATGCACTTTATTAATAATAAAAAAATGTCAGTTGTTGGACTGCACGTCAGAAGTGAAAAACTAACCTTCACAAAATTATTAATCGCAAGAAATGCAAGAAAAAAAAAATATATATATATATATATTAGTATATATTAGTTTTTCACTTCTGACGTGCAGTCCAACAACTGACATTTTTAATAATAAAGTTTAATAAAGTGCATTATATATATATGACACTGACACACACAATGATAATAATAAATTAAAGGTTTAATGTTAATATGAAACTATTTTATTGGTCAGACGTGTATACCATATTGATCCTTGTTATCATATCTATTAAGTTTACTTTCATATGCATTTGTCTGCTTAGTATTTATATACAGAGCTGTCAATTTTGGTAACGTAACATGACGAGTTCAATAATTTTACCCCATCTCAAAAATGCCCAACGTGCCTAAAGAAATTTTCACTTCAATAATTTGGTATTACTTAGTACTATCACTGAGTATTACTTTGAGAGTACTAGCTACTATGTAGTACTCTCAAATATATTATAAGCATTTTGTTTAGAAGAAGAATCTATTAGGTTTCGGTATCCATATCGCAGAGTTTACGATCGTAGCCAGAGGTGGCGATAAAACGTTAATTGCATCTTTTGTTGAACCCGCAACCGCATTACTTCCACTTCGGGAATCGGGAATAGGGACCTCGTAAAAATATAGCCCAGACCTACCCCTACTTTTTAACTTTACGTTGCTCTTTCCTGTGATGGTAACATCAGGTGTTATTTTTGTAAATATCCAGAAAACAAAAAAGTGTATGAGAGAGAGAAATAAATAATATAATATGTATTTACTTTATGACTTTAAGTGTCACTTGATCGTTAAATTGAAGTATCCCAAAAAATTCGACCTTGAAATTTTACTCCTATCGAAGCAAAGATGTTTCATTTCAAAATAAGGAAATATTTGCGAAGGTCATAAACATGTAAACATTTTATTTTTATTTAATCAACAACCCGAAAGTAGTGGGATAGTATGTCGATGTATTGGGATAATATTTTTGAGAGAATTTACCTTTGAGAGGATAATGGAAAATTAAAACCAAAACAAATAATATAACATCTACGGTTAAGGTAACATACCCATTATATACATATTATAAAACAAAGTCCTCCGCCGCGTCTGTCTGTCTGTTCGCGATAAACTCAAAAACTACTACACCGATTTTCATGCTGTTTTCACCAATGGATAGAGTGGTTCTCCAGGAAGGTTTTAGTATATAGTTTACAAAGTTACGCGGGCGAAGTCGCGGGCAGCAGCTAGTCTATAATAAACGAAATCAATCATATAATGTATCTTATTTTTATATGTTTTGTGGCTTAACGATTTTGTTTTGCCAAGACTCTCAACAAAATAACTTAAATTATACAAAGTTAGGGAAAACATGTTTCAAAATAAATATTAGCACCGAATGTTTTCATAATAATAATAGCATAGCAAAAATTAAAGGTAACGCACGCGAAAAACGGCCATTTCTTACGGACGTTTTAACGAATATCGAAAAAATCCGCAATAACTCGCCAAATATAATAACATATTCATGAATTATACACACGTACAATCTTTCCACTTATTAAAACAGGAACAAAATCCATTTACAACATTTATTATGTACATAACTAACAGAAAAGACAAAAAAGTGAGGCTTAGTACTTATACTTACTACATTTTTTTAAGTTACGTACAGCCTTAAGTAAGTTCGTGGCTCCATATCAATTCTATTCGTTGCTGAAAGCCTGAAACAATATCCTTTGATGTTTTCAGGAAACCGAAGCTACTCGAAATATAATATTTTAAGTTCGTCTACTTTCACTTTAGATATTATAGATATTTAATTTTTTTCAATTTTTAATTCTCCTGCGAATTCAATTCCAGCTGTACAATAAGCAGGTAGATTTTTTTTTTTCATTTTGATTTCCCACGAGTTAAAAGAAATGGTCTGCATTGCACTTTGCAGCAGCTATGGCGTCGCTTGTGTTGTAGGCGACGGTAGCCACTTACCATCAAGTATACCGTCAGCGTGTCTATCGAGCTTAACATAAAAAATATATTAACAAGAGAAAACTTTAAAGAAATGGTTTCTCCCAACAAAAAGCTATTGTTGTTAAAAGAGTGTGAATGCATCCTGATTGATATTCGGTTAGGGTGGCCACGAAAAAAGCGTCACACATATATCTTTTAAATATCTTCACACATTCCACACAGCACCATCTAGTTCCACAGTCAGCAACTAATGCTTGTATTATGGATACCAGACAGTCGATATACTACATAGATTACTTTTTTGTAAATACATACATATTATAAATACAAAACATCAATGACTAAGGTAAAAAGGTAAAATGTTAACACATAAACATTTGCCCCTAGCGGGATTCGAACCCGCGACCGTTTGGTTAACAGCTAGGGTTACTAGCCACTAGACCAAACGTGTCGACACATATAACACACATTTTGAATGTCGCCGGCGAACGAACGTTTGCATAACGTAGTGTTCCCTTGCCACTACTGAATTTTTACTATCCAAATTTTCATGTTTATAACCTGTGAAACTGGAATAGGTAACCGTATTTTTATATGAAAATTGCCTTAAATGCTTGCAACTGTAAAAAGTAAAAAAATAAATCCGCGCACGTACTGTGCGTGTACAGTAATGTGTAATTTTTGTAAGAAAATTTAAAGTTTTTATAACTTTTTCATCTATTTGTGTACTTCACGAAGCTATCTTCCGAAACGGTTAAATTATTGTGATATGGCTTCCAGTAGTAGACAAAGAACCGTTATTGAGCAAAATATTGACTATTTATATCTTATGAAAAATTAGGGCGTTTGCGACACCACCGTTTTCACCAATGGATAGAGTGGTTCTCGTGGAAGGTTTTAGTATATAATTTACAAAGTTACGCGGGCGAAGTCGGGGGCAGCAGCTAGTGTTTAATAAATATTCGTGTATAAACGCATAGTGAATTTGTAGACGCAGTAACTCTTAGAGACCACGTGTATTAACGCGAATAGGTAAACCGAGATTGGTTGCACTAGGAACAACATTGATGGATGATACGTGACCTCAATCTGACTTTAGATTAATCCCCGTGAGAATCTCGAAGCTGTGACTCCGATACATATTGATGCGTGAGTCACATCGATATTCAACCTCGTTCTGCTTGTTTGTTTTGTATCAGGGTCGTGCCCAACGGTGGGCGAATTGGGGCCTTAGTCAAAAAAAACAGACTTCAAACCGTTTTCTCATGGATGTCATTGTCAGAATTGGACCAGAAACACCAGCTTTCAAATAAAAAAAGAAACATCAAAATCCTTCAGGCAAAAGTTTTGAGGCAACAAACATAAAAAAAATACAGTCGAATTGAGAACCTCCTCCTTTTTTTGAAATCGGTTGAAAACGATAACGGAGTTCGAAAGAATAAACGGTATGAAATGTATCACGTGATTTAACAAACTTCGTTATCGTTTCGTCGTCGTTTTGAATTGTTACTTTGTCTAGGGCCCCTGGGCTCTTTCTCAAATCAAATATTTTGTAGACCTTTGGACGAGTAGTTTAATGCTCTGTTTCAGAGGTCCAATGTTTGATTCCTGGCTCCAGTCTGGATGTGAAAAGTCATGGTCGAAGTCATATGGGCAAACCGTATGGCGGTAGTAACTAAAATATTATAATACTAGCTGGTAACCGCGACTTCGTCTACGTTGAAAAAGAAAAAAGTAGCCTATGCTGTGTCCTGTATATCTAAATGTTTATCTACCAAGATTCATGAAAATCAGTTAATTCGTTTAAGAGTTATGGAGGATCATACATACATACATACATACAATACCTACACTTACAGATTTATTATTAGTATTGAGTATTGATATGTGAAAATTTTCATTAATTCGCCCTCATAATGGCTTCAATAGCGTATGCGTAACGTTTATTGAATTCCCGACGTCTCCCGAGGGACGTTACCCACCACATTATCGTGTAACAGGAACACTCCGTCCCTTTCATGTGATATAAAGGAAAGGATCATATAAGTGTTTGTTTTCCCCTTTCGTTGACCATTAAAAGCCACGGTACTAGAGGTGTATTTTAGGAAGAAAAAAAAGTTTGATATTTCTTTGGCTTGAATATACTTTCGTATATATTTTCGGGGGGAAATAATTCCTTACAAGATGAAAAGAAAATATTTGATTGTATATTGAACCCAACGCGACACCGAAGGATCAAAGGGCCGAGCCGCGGCTGTGCCCTCGTCCGTGTCAATATTACATTCGTATTATGAAACATACACAAAATATATTAAACATATATTCTCCCAAACACCAGGTATTATTCCCTCATCCAGATTCAACTTCAAATAAGGGAAACGAAACTGAAGTTTCTCGGGACTGCTCATTATAAAACTTTTTTAAATGGTACATTTTCCTATAAAAACAAATTCTATCAGGCTGATAACTATTACTATATTAGTCTTGTTAGGATAAGGATAAGATGTTGTACATGTGTTTTGATATGCTTATTCTTCAAATTGTTTTATTCAGTTTCATTAACATAAATCTACAGCAATATTAATTTGAAACAAAACATTTTCAATACTAATAATAAATCTGTAAGTGTAGGTATGTATGTATGTATGTATGTTCCTCCATAACTCTTAAACGAATTAACTGATTTTCATGAAACTTGGTAGATAAACATTTAGACGTATACAGGACACAGGATAGGCTACTTTTTTCTTTTTCAACGCGGACAAAGTCGCGGGCGCCAGCTAGTACTTAATATAACTGCAGTTTTTTAATAAGTTTTTATTCAACAAATTTATTAATTCACAAACATTGTCGCTACAACATAAAAGGTTAGTCGTTTTAAATAAAAGTCAAGCGTCCCAGTAGTGTATCATTATTTTGTTCGCAATTAATGAACAACAACAAAATACTCGTACGAGTAAGTTGGCTTCGCAGAGTACGAGTATATTCCCGGCCATTGGGCAAACACTCGTAAATCTCCAATTCAATCACGGTAAGGCTCGGTGACGCGCCGTAACGAGCTTAGAGACCTTAATAGCAGCACAGACACGGAGATGAACAACATTAAAACTATAGACAAACTATCTTATCGCAACAAACCTACGAGTATAATATCTAGTTTGGGAAAATGGATTGAAATTTTTTTTATAAAAATAAATCATTAACATGAGTTGATTATGGAGTTCATTAAAAATAACAGTCTTTAATAAATTATGCGTTATATAGGTAAAAAGTCGAATCAAAATTTTATCTAATTATTTTATAAGTGAATCACGTCAGGAGTAATATTTCCATTGGGCGTATTATCCGTGTATTATATCCAACGAATTCGAATATACCATGTATACAGAAAAAAATAATTTTTGAAATACAGATTGTAGCTACAGCACCAAACTCAGTTTTCTTAATTGCCTGCCACTGTGGAAGCAAATTCAAAGACATCACGTCAAAACAAAGTAATATTTTTGGCGAAATCACATTACAGTATGTGTGATACCATCACTAATAAAATTCTCATCCATAAATTTATTGTGGGTTTTTCTGTTTTTTAATCGCACGTATTAAAATCCTCTGTGGAATCGAGTGAGAGGCGAAACGCTGAACGTCATTGACTCCCTAATAACAAACAAGTCAGTCTATTGTTTTTGTGTTGATCGAATGCTAAGACGACAGTATTTTAACCAAAAGGGATCGTCCCTAATCCCACGGAGGTATTGCGAGATTACACGTGTATACATCATTTTCTCATTCCACCATCAACTTAATAGAACTGTATATCACGAAAATACTCATCATTAATTTTTTATTTTATTTTATTAGAGTTGGTTTTGCTCTTGGCCAACTGTGTAGCGAAGATGAAGCCTATGATGGAGCGAACTCATCCAGAAGGTGCCTATTTACTCCAACTTTGAAAATATTTGGGTAATATGAGAAAGAATAACCATAAAAATAACTTTATTTAGAATAATGACACTCAATTTCATGTCAACTTAATCATATAAGTTAGTTGGTTTCGAAAAACAATAATTAAAAAAAGGAAAGAAAAATGAATAAAAAATACTTCAGCTTATTATTTTATTTTTTGAGGAGAAAAACTTGAATTTCATCATCCTTAGTAAATGCTATTTCTCTGGAGTCCATATTGTAACTGAATGTTCTTGAGAAATAAGTTTTGCTATACGTATTATTTTCCTTTGCGACTAATCCATGTACCGATATAAATGTACTAGCTGGCGCCCGCGACTTCGTCCGCGTTGAAAAAGAAAAAAGTAGCCTATGTGTCCTATACACCTAAATGTTTGTCTACCAAGTTTCATGAAAATCAGTTAATTCGTTTAATGCCTACACTTACAGATTTATTATTAGTATTGATAGTATGATACACATCTGAAGTGTAAACTTCTTTAGATTTTGTTAATAAAATCTCTTAAAAGGTGAAATCGAAAAATAAATGTAACAAACTTTCCGGTTAGGAATAAAGTTCACAAAATATTCTTGCAATTTGTATGAAACTGTTACTATCTTAGATAATGAATATAAACATATGCACTAACTACCTCTCGACTGTAAATTTATGGAAGTGATTCTCTCAGCCTTACTAATATTTTTCTTGATAAATTTTAACCGTTCATTCGGCGATAGCAGCACCCGCCTAAATATCTTAACTGATTTTGACAAATGATGCGTCATTTGTGCCAAACGAGCGAGTCAAATGGTTTCATATAAATTTGATATCGCAAAGTTTCCAATTTACCCAAATTGTGTGTTCGAAATGACGTCTGGCCCACTTCATTATCTGGACTATACTTTAGTATTCTTGAAAAATAGTTAGTTTCACTTCTTTGTATTAAAGTAAAAATGCTAGATCGCCTCAAACAAAGATGAAAGTTTGCTCTCGAACTCTAGCCGCTAACTTTCCTGATTGGTATCAGCTATTTAACTGGCTGCAAGCTGCTTTCCTTCTGGTCGATCCTCCCAGAAGTCTTCTCATATTTTCTGGTATCCGGGCCGAACTCACTCAAAGTAGCCATCTCTTTGATTTAGAGATAAACCTTGTCCACTGTAACCTTGTCTTACCTGACAAAAAAGTTTACCGTTCGGACTACGCTACTTCCCCGTGATCCTGCTTCACCATGATTGCAACCGCAATTCGTTTGGTCGAATATTTACAGCGAATTTTTTACCTACTAATTTTATTTTAAACCACTTTCTTTGTAAATATAAAAACTATAAACAGTTTCAAACCCTACTGAACGCAGCTAAGTTCTATAGAACCATTGAATTTTCAAAACTATGTCGAGGTACTCAAGTAACTATACCCTCCGTAAAACAGGGTAGTTTTTTCTAATTCAAACACTTAAATACTGTGAATGTAGCTCGAGGTAAGTAGTATTCGTATAATTAGTGAAAAGTCTTTTAGTTGCAATGGAGACTGCTTTTAAGGGGTTTGCGAAAGTAGTGCTGAGATCGGTTTCAATGGGCTTAAGAGCACGCAGGCGCTGAATGCTACGTAGGCCTTTCGTTATTACTGTAATCTACTTATTATTATTTTTTTAAATAACAGCACACAAAAGACCGATTTAAAAATGAGATGTGGAACCTTTTGAATTCATGTTTTGAGAGAAAAACACACGCGAGATAGAAATTGGCTACATTAGTCGAAGTCGTACGGAGCGACTGTTTCGTTCGTATCCATCAAGTGAATAATTCATATATTACGCTTTTTACGATTGCTGTAAAATAAACAAGCGATACCTCTCCCCGGGAAAACGTTATTCGGTCCATAAACGATGCCGTTTGCCCTGCCCGGGCCTGGGACTCACTCATCACATAAATTATGAAAATTACTTCACTTAACAAAGTGTATGTTTCGCGAAGCGGTCTTTGGCGCAATAAAACCGCCATAAGATGCCACCGACACAAAGTTTATACGGTTTTAAGTGATACAGCAAATGCGACAGCGACACATTAAATAAATGTAGCAGTTTTCTCTCCTGTCGCAACTTGAGACTTGCAGGACGCACTTGCACATTAGATGAGATTATTACCACTAATCATCTAACCTTTGGTTTAAAAAAAATATCATACACTAGCTGTTGCACGCGACTTTGTCCGCTGATAAAATAGCTTCCCACCCAACAGTGAAAGAATTTTTCAAATCGGTCCATTAGTTTCGGAGCCTATTCAATGCAAACAAACAAATTAACAATCAAATCTTTCCTCTTTATAATATTAGTTTAGATAATAGAAGCCGTTACAGCACTCTTTGGACAAAATGTTTAGTTGTGGACACTGCAGAGCAAGTAAAGATTTTCGCCTTACCCGCTCATCCCAAAAAGAGGCCTATGTCTTGCAATTGGTATCTGATATAAAATAAATCGACACTGATTGGATCAAAATCACAAAATATGATTAAATCGTACTAAAGGTTGAGTGTCAATATAAATGACTTAGGTTAAAGGTGGTCGGAGTGTTGTATAGTGTCCAATCTGGGAGCGATCTGGGCCCAAGTCACGCGTCGCCGTAATCACTGCCCGGTAATATTCAGCTCGCGTCCTCCATCGATCCGATTAGACCCCACCCCAATGCAGTTACACTGATTTTACTAAGGAACCCTTCAGACCTTAAATTCACTACAATTAGTACAAATTTATAGCTTTTTTACTAACGGCCTGTACCAAAATAATTCCATCTTTTGTCGCAAGAAAATAACATTTAAGGTGATGTCGGGTCGCACGTTGGATCACAAGACTGACAGCACGTCACGCAACGTGACTCCGGCGGCGTTATTTCGTGCTCCTAACTTAAAGAACGTGAGATTAAATAGTTCACAAAATGTAATTTTCTCATATAAAAAGAAAGCATGACGGTTTAGACGTGCACTATTAGATTTCGCAAGTGTTAAGGCAATTTTTCAGGTAATTCATTGGTGTAGAGTCTAAACACACCTTACGATAAAATAGCGAAATATTACAAACCAAACGTGTCGACGGCAGACTCAGTTCGCGTTCGTTTGATTACAATACATCGACGTGCGATGTGTGTGACTTCAAAGCATCTCTATTATAATGAATATGTACCTATATTATTTGGAGCGATAAGGTCTAGCCAACAAGGGACCCTTGTTTAGAGAGACGTGCATTTGATCGTATCTTCTGTTTTGTTACAAAGGATTTTGAAGTCTGGAATTATATAGAAACCAATAAAGAGAGAGATAGAACTTGAATGTATTGTCAGTTTACTTTTTGTTTTGGTGAAGAGGATTCTGGCCTAGTTTTTGGGTCTAGTTTTTGGGTTCTGAGATAGTGTACTTGGTGTTTAGTATATTTTGATACTATTACTCCCTTTTTTTATAAATTTGGAAGAACAACAGGCAGGTTGACTGAGGGTCCACTTGACGGTAGCCGACCGCCGTCACCTAGAGAAACAAGTAATCAGGTAAGATGCTGCAAGATTTTTGTCTTGAAGATGGAAAGTTAGATGGCAACTTGTTTTACATTCCGCGAGTTTGAAGAAAATTTCCATCAACCGAGTGCAGCAGCTCCTACATTGAAGTAATGGGTGCTGTGTTTAATTTTTTATTGATAACAGAATTCTAACTTCATTAATGATGACTAATATTAATAACAAAATTCTCGCACTAGTATATTATACAGCATGTACCCTATTTCCATCTGGAATAATTTGTCTTTCAAACAGTGAGATTTTTTTAAAATATGTTCGGTGGTTCCAGGAAATTTTCCTCTTCTTATAAATAAACATACAAAATCCGTTTTCTCTCTCTTTACGATATTACAAATATGTTATTTGCTAAACCAGTAACCAAACTAAATTCGATTGCTCTCCCCAGGAACGTGTTAGGCTGCTGCGCGATGGTTTGATACAATTGGATGCTTGATGACGCGGTATAGATGTATTGCATTCTAATGGGATACTTACGCTACATATGGAAATGTATGCTTTCGACTGTCGTAACTCGTCATTTCTGTGAATATCAGTCGGCGTGCATACGTAAGTGCTATGTGAATTTTATCTACACAGTGACATTCGATCGGAAATTGTTGGGGAAATAGTCTGCGCTCAGGATATTGGCGTGGCAGAGGCTATTACCAGCGCGTGAGCAGTACGAACTATGTTTTAAACCTTATGTTTTTAGTTTTTATTTTACTCAAAACAACTTTCTGAAATATGGTGGTCGAATTGGTTAATAAAACTGTCTGAAAGTTTTGGGTCATCAAAATCTGTCGACATCTGGCGCTAGAGTATTATCTAACGCTTTATGCTCGTATTACTAAAGTTTTATGTCAGTTTCAAAGATTACACTATTATGGCCATATGGTCGCGCCACTCCAAGTATTGAGTAAAAGTTTACAGTCAACCATCATATCCGAATAGGGCCGAAAATGGAACTTATTTATTTTAAACCATTAAGTATTAAGCGTTGGTTGCAAATTAATTTAAAATATCAACGAAAAGCCTTGCTTAGAATATTTTCAGAATTGCTTGAAATATTAAAGTTATTTCTTCAAATAACTCCTTTAATTAATATTTTAATTCCTTCATTTCTTCACTTAATTATATGGACATTTGAATATTCTGAATACTCAAAGAAAGCCTACAAAATCTCTTTTCTATATAAAAAATTGAGTAAACTTTTGTACGAGTAATAGCATAGCAGCCATTAACTAATTTGGAATCAATCGTTGTCAAAAGGGTTTATTAATTATATTTGCTCAATGCGTTAATATTAGTTAAAATTATTGTAATAATAAAACTTAGTGAGGTGATAAAGAGAACCGAATTGGTGTAGGTTAGCTTATCTACTCGATACTCGAAAAGTGATCAAATCAGTAAAGGCAGAAATCCGAAGAAATCGCCAAGCAAAAGACTTCCACGCAAAACCAAGTAACATATTATTATCTTAAAATATATTTTAAAGCTTAAAACTTTTTAAATGACATGCAAATTTTCTGTCCTTAAATTTTAGCCCACAACGGCGGTAAATATGGTTCCCAATATTTGAAAAAAGAAATAAAAGTTATACAACTCCGATGTCATGTAACAGTATACCGCGACAATGAGCCGAGATTTGCCCGGATCAAACGCGGATATAACATCTGGTACATTGTGTCGCTTTATTGTAAAGGTAAATACTTTGGAATTACAGTTCATATGTATATTCACAATAATGTACATTTTTCATGTTATTATTTAAGAAAATTAAGAATTGTATTGTGTACAAAAAAAAATACAGTAATCTTCGGTACAGCGCGATGAGAGTACCTAATATCTGTTTTAATAAGAAAATAATTTGCATTTTTGTAATTCTATATTAAAATTACAATCATATTAATTATTATATTTACTAATTAAACAAATTTTAAAAATATCATTCATTTTTTTCTTTATTGAGATTACTGTACTGGGTACCCAATTTTTCAATTTCATTTCAGAGATACGATAACATTGATACTTGTTCAAAGTGCAACAGAGATTCAATTGTTAATCCAACAATAATCATGTCAAAGGGTCTGAAGTCGGCGACGTGTCGGAGTTAGTTTATACCTACATATGTACTAGTCTATCTAGAACACGTGGGCCTTATAGACAACTAGGTCGAGCCTCTCTCACCCTCCGTCGTACACCGTAACAACACTGTTGCTCACGGGCGGCCTATTGAGATCGATAGCTTGGAACTTTTCGACTCTAGGACCGAGAAAGACGAGCGTATCATTATGATTGATGCATCATCTCAACATTTAAACCTTGTCCTTTCATAAATAATTGTTAGCTTAACCACAGACAATTAACTTACTACTTAAGTGGTAATACTCTCATGCAAATCTCTGAAAACCTACTTTACATATGCCTACAAAAGTCGTGTGATCTCTTTGTTATTAAAAGTGTTTAAAAAGAACTCTTTAGCGTATTTTGCAGTGCATATTTTACAAATAATATTATTGTAATTATTTAAGCAAATGGTTTAAAAAATTGAGTTTTTATTTTTGACCATTAATTTTCAGTAAAAGATCTCTGATACTTAGATAGAAAGAACAAAAGGAACAAAGCCAGTAACAACATTGTACAAAACTGCGTCTTGTGCAGAAATATATCGAAATTATATATTTATTTGTACTCAATTCATAAGTTATACAACCACAGTAAAACCTGCAAAAAATTCTGACACTTTATAATTAGAGCTTACTTCTTAACAATCGATTTCATACATAAGCCCAGTGTAGGTATGAAAATTTATGGGAGTAAATGTCACATGTTACTTTACGCGTTACAGGCTAAAATATGCTTCAATACATATGTATAATATATTATATTAATATGTTTTAATTATATCTATTAAATTTATTATTTATTCGTTCGTAAGGAGTAAACTCCAGTCGTGCGTCGGAGCTGACATACACACATTTTTTTGTATTAATGTGGATTTCTCCTCTAATAAATTGCACGTCGAAAATCACTGTGCTATATCTTAAAGGACTTTGAATGGCTTTGTAGTGAATGTATTAATTAGATTGACAGAATCAAAATCCGAAAAAGCTTTACACTAAGACTAAGAATTTGTCTAAATTAAGCCGCTTTCATAAATTAAGTTTCAAAGTCGTAATTAATTTTAATTTATGCTCTTATGTAATACACACTCGTACAAATTTTAAATTATTCGTAAAACTTTAACATTATAAATGTGAAAGTAATTATGTCTATGCTTTTGCTACTTATAAAACTTCTTGTGAAGCTAACTCAGAGGAAAAACCCCTATCAAAAATTCAAAAATTATTTACCTTAGATTTAACTAAAAATTACTATAATTATGATGTCTACAAAATCGTGGAAGGACAGAACAATTTCTTTTTAAGTTTTCGCGTCAGAAAAGCTATTAACTCGTAAGCTCACCGATCACAATCGACTTATACGCCGACCTATCTTTTTCACACTCAATTAGCGACGCTTTTTCTGAACAAAATTTCTGTTTAAGTGAACCTTGAGATCGATTTTTTAATGTAGCACATGTAAGATGTGGTGCACCTTTACTTGAATGTGGGAGACATAAAAAATGTATGCAATAGTTATATTATTAAGTTTTCGTAAAACTTAATAATATAATTTCAATTAACCCAAGCATGTTGCTTAATGTTAATGGGGTATACAGTGCCAATGATCTGGTTGTTGTTGCTTGTGAAAATAAAGGCCTCTTTCACCAACTACAACTAAAGTATTGATTAGTTACTATTGTAACGCTAATTGCCGGGTAAATGTTACGAGTATCTCATTTCAATTTCATTGAAATTACCCTTGAGTAACGCTACTAGAAGATGCTGAAACTAGTACGCTTTCTTACCGGTGACTTTAAATGGCGGTTAGCCTACTTGACACTTTACTCAGAGATGGTGAAAGAGGCCTTAATGAAATGACGATTTGAAGTAATCGTGTCGTATCGTGTAACGCGGCTCCCATATCGTACATTATACATCGCAGCACGAAATTAAATCGTCTTTCTGCCATTAAACATTCACGCGGCGATGTAGCGCGAGCGCGGATATTACCGAATCTTGCTCCAAATTATTTCTTTGACGACCCGCTTTATTGAGTAGTTATATTAAATTAATGTGTACATAAGGTTTATTGTATAGATTAACATTTGTAAATTGATTATTTTGATATGTAAACTTTGAATTTAGGCGTAACTTGAAATATAATCCATGTTGAACAGGAAAATCGGTGCTTCCCGTGAGAGCAGCGCCTAATTCTTCATAAAGCCCAGATTTAGCCCCATATGGAGGATTGCTCTCACCTCTGGGCTTCGCAGCGTCGAATTGTTCTAATTGTCGACAATCTATTGCTCACACAACAACGGTCAGAGTAAAAATTAAAATTATCAATTATAAATAGCAAAGATTGTTTTAAATTATTATTTTGTTTTATAACTATATAGTTGTCTAAGCAGTTATTTTGATGGCAATGATGAACTGATAGATTTATACCAAACTAGTGTTTATGCCCGCGACTTCGTCCGCGTCCGATCGCTACCAAACTCCACAGAAACAACCACTGCACTAATCTAAATTTTGTCTGAAAGTTTCATCAAAATCGGTTCAGCGGTTTTGGATTCAACATGTTATATACATACACACGTCGCCTTTTATATATACCGAATGTATCTGTAACTTTTCTATTACCTAATTACGATTTGTTAAATATGAAAACTAAATCGCATGAAGCAACGAGCACTCAGAGAGACCTTCTTCTCTGCCGCAACCACTATTTCCATTCTAGGTTTCTTTCTAGTTTCATCAAAATGGTCTAGAGTCACGATTTTGCTAGAGCAAAATTTATCGCTCAGCAGCACGTTGAGAGACTCGAGTCTTGGAACAATCAATCTTCAATTACAATTTACCTAATTGTGTTGGTTCCAACACCATAAATTCGTTACAGCTTCATTACATTACGAGAGTGCACATTAATGGTTTTCTGATAACTTTCGTTCAACGCTGAGAATATTAAATTGGCTAACAGACCAAAGGTTTAGCCTACACAACACTACGCCAAGATTAAAAGCTGGGAAAGCCTTTGTAATAATAAACTGTGGATTAGCCTCACTAACGGCTTACGGCTTCCGCGCTTACGAGGCCGATGCGCGGTGTTACCATTTTCGCACTGCTACATTTTCACAGGGAAGAAGTACGGCTTCACAAATATTAATTTAGATTACATATATTATAGATTATATAAAAATAGGCCTATAGAATCATAAAAATTATAAATTTACATTTATTAAATTAAAAAAAGGAAAGAAAAGAATATTCTATAAGTGATAAAAATTATTTTTTTAAAAGTAATTCGCTAATTTTCTTTTTGTAAGAATTCAAATTGTTGGAAAAATATGTCAATATCATTCAGAACCTTATTGTAGTGTTTCATTATTATTATTTTTAATTTTTCAGCAATTATTTTTATTTCAGAACGAAGTCCGCTACAAATGGTAGACCCACGTAACCAGTGTACAGGTTAACGAAGATGTTTTACGACTAGTTAACTCAGTGGATTATTAATATTAAACATTGTAATAAAGAGAATGAGCCCTTTGGCTATTACTCGTGGAGACGAGGGTGAAAGAAAGGCTTTACGGGCCGCCGGGCACGCACTGTTTTTAACTACGAGTACCTTCGCTTCAACTGGCACTGGAATTCACTATTTCATTATCATTTTAAAACAGTACGGTTGTTTACCCAACCATTTCATTACTCATAAATTTCGGCTTGCTTAAAACTCTTAAGCAAAAATACTTATTAAAAATATTTTGTGTTAATTATATAACTACACTAGGTGGTGCCCGCGACTTCGTCCGCGTTCAGATGTTATACTCTATAAATGGACTACTCGTATGCAACACAAAAAGAATTTTTCAATTCGAACCAGTAGTTCCTGAGATTAGCGCGTACAACCAAACAAACAAACAAACTCTTCAGCTTTATATATCAGTATAGATTAAAGTAATTTTAGACACGTGATCTTTTAGAAAAAAATATCATAAAAGTTTTAATTACGGCAAAGTATCATTAAAAATTCCAAAATATTGTTAGTATCTTACTAGTTTAAGGGCATCTTTCACCAACTGTCAAGTAGGCTAACCGTCATTTAAAGTCACCTGTCACCGCGAATAATTTAGCTGATAAACCTTTATTTGTACGGTAAACATCCCAAATATTAAATAGAAAATAATAATAAAAATTCGGCTATCAATGGATGCACTAAACCGAGTGAATAATTTAATAAAACATAAAATTATTTCCAAAAGTAACTGATCTACACTTTACTTTTAGTTGGTGGAAGAGGCGCATACTATTGTAATCTGTTCGTGAAAGTACTGTGAATATCGAACACTTCGAAAAGTCGTCTAAAAAGCAAGTTTTAACAAGACCGCGGCGCCACTGACGAGTCGGATCTAGTTAGAGAAAGGTCAGACTAACGAAATTTAGGGAACGACCCGTACGACCACCTCAAGTAGAACCCTCACCCTTTTGTATTCGCTTTTGAAACCAAAGAAGCGCGAACGATGAGAGTTCTTCTTCAAATGGTGAACTTTTAAGGAACTTCCTAGCTCCATTTGAGGTGTAACATGAAGTTTATTGAGAAGGGTCCATTTCATGCCACCTGACATTTATTGTTTTCAATAATTTAACATCTCAAGCGGTGGATGTATTTGACTAAACTACATATATAAAAAAATAATCTTTATATCCCATACAAGAATTAGTAATCACATTATAAACAGGTGGATCGCTGGCGATCTGCCAGAAATTCCGTCAAAAGAAATTTAAAGTAAAGATAGTGAGAAAGTGATCTTTATACACATAGAAATAAAACCCATCAGGTGTGCTTTCAAAGGAAATGTAGCTAAACGAGTAGAAAAATATGAAACGTTAAATCCATTGATATATTATAGCCAACATTTACACAGGAAGCGAGATCAAAGCGATTATAGAGGAAACCAGAAATTATTTGTAGCGAATACATTCCTTTTGCCGAATGCTGAAACCGGTAAATATTCGAAATCTGAACGCTCGTACTTACCGTTCATGGGAATGTATTTATAAATATTTTATTTTCCGATGACTTTACATAAACAAATAAAAGGCGCAATCGATCCATAAATTATTTTGTTGTTTACCACTATCTCCATTAAGAATCGCAATTGGTAATTACCATCGGCCATTTGGCAACAATTTTTGGTGCATTTTGTAACCACTTTGATAGCTTCGAACCAAATAATTTTGCAAATGAAGAGTCGTTTATTCAGATATAATTTAATTTTTATGTACTTTAATAACATTGATATTTAAAAAATTGCGGGTTTATAGCGACTACCTGGTGCCTGCGACTTCGTCCGCGTTTTATGTCATATATATATATATAGTCTTATTCTGATTTATAAGCTGCATTATTGTAAAGTTTCATTGAAATCCATTCAGTAGCTTTTGCGTGAAAGAGTAAAAAACATCTATACAAACTTTCACATTAATATTAGTAAGAATAAATTAAAAACGCGTCATATACCAAAAACGCGCCTTGCTGCTCAATGCCCAATATTTTCAATCATGAAATAGATTGTAAAATAAATACAATACGATTCATATGAATAGATTGAATACATTTATTGTCAGACACCAGAGGTCGCCCTCGGCTAGGACTGTCGTAAATATGTAGACTACATATGTTGGGTAAATTATGCAAAGGTTTTTTTTCCTACATCGTCTCGTCGTCGACAGGACAAGTGGCGTATCTTGACAAGCAATCTTAATATGAAAATGGACCCTCGATGATCGATGGAGGTGCTCAAAGGCTCAACAGCTCGTGGCTTATTGATACAGCGATTCGGTGGGTGCAAATGACTACCTAAACCTTGTGGAACTATCCATATTTCATGACTAGGAGTATGCTATTGACTACAAATCCATATAATTATGTTCATCTACAGCGCGGGGTCTTGTAATTTTGTTTATTGGTGGTGGCTAAACCACTGTACCAATTTCAAATTTCAAATTTCCAAGGTAAGCTAAGTATATGTCAATATCCATCTAGATGATGAAACAGTAATAATACTAAGGATATATATAAATAACCGACAATAACCTGCGGTTTCACCCATTGTTAAATATAAAATAAATCGGCTTCTCTCTCTCTCTCTCTCTCTCTCTCTCTCTCGGGATAGCTCGGTTTTTGTCCGGCTACTTAACTCGGTATCTGACCTACCGAATTACTTAGCTTACTTTTTTTTTATTTTTACTCTGTTTCTAATGAACATAATGTGGTCTTAAAATAGCTTATAATTATCTGATTAATTGGGCTATAAATCAAATGCAAAAAGTGTGGTTCCTCTATTGTATTAGTATAGGTTATGGTCGAATGACCTCTATTTGTCCATAAATAATATCACGAGCATTTTTGTTAAAAACAAAATAAGGTTAAACATAAATTTGCGTAGCAGCCATTAGACATAATTTGATCATTAACATTAATATGCATGAAAACATACGCCCCGTAATTGTAACATGTACCCCGAGTTATGGCTCCAATTTTCCTCATTAAGAACCATTCCAATTTACCATTCAACTTTTTCCCTCGCTCTGCGAAACGCTAATATTCCTCAAATATATGGAAATCTTCTCAAGCCTTCAAATAAGCGACCAATTTAAATTTGAATACACCGAATTTTCATTTTGAAATAACATTGATTCCTTTTAACATCAAACTACTACAACATGGAACCCGCGTGCCATACAAAACACTACGAATTTTATGGAACATTTAAAAGTGACATATGCGTAATGAACTGTCATTTAAAACAAAACAAACATAATAATAAGTACGTAATTTAAAGAAAATGTGACTTTACGTCAACCCATTAGAGTTTAAAATGAAATAGTAGAAGATGATCGTTACTACCTTTTACCATTGATGCGTGAAGGCAAGAGTCCGCCATGATTCTGTCAAAGGCGTTCTTTTTATGTGCCGCTTTGGCATTTGTGACGCAAATTCCATTGTAGAATTTCGATGCCTTTTAAAGATATTGTTATTAACCATCTTGGTATATAGTGATGCAAAACTCTTTGGTTTGATTTATTAGGTACCTTAGAATAAGTACGAGAATATAATTCAAGTTAGGTTAGAAAAATACTGCATACAGTTAGAAAAATGAAAAAATTATAAAAAATTAAAACAATGATACAAATATTTTATCGGGTAGACTATACTTTGTTCTGTAACTGATATATTATATATCATTGAAGATTCTGTGGACATAGCCCTTAGCTCATAGCTCCATAGCTCGTTGAGCGACATATTGAGCTTTCTTAAGAGGCCTATGGTTATAGACTTTCAGCATCATATTATGTCATCACTGGCAACACACATTATTCGATAACTTTTGTTTTGTGACACTGAGAACTTTTGCCCGAACGCTGCTATCGGTTATTATAGTCTTTAAAGTTATGACTCATTGCTCTCTTTAAAAGAAAATATATTCCAACTTGGAGTATGAAAATATATCGAGTGGTTTAAAAGCGAAAGATGGATGATAAAGTTATCTGAGATTCGTCATTGCTTCATTAATGCCGGACTCTGCTTAACAAAAGTGGTTCGCGACACTATTTCAACGACAAAAGGCTTTCTAGCCCCTTGGCCTCAAACCACCCTCATTCTGCGGTCTAAACAAGCAAAATTGTCTCGTGTGTCATTGAGATAAGAGCCATTGTGGATGCGTACGTGTGGTGCACATCATTAGCGTCCGGACAAGCTATATTGTTCCCAGTCATGTATCAAACTGATGTATGACGCGTTGCGGACGCAAAACGACAAAACTAATGTACAAAAGTAATATGCGACCAGCAATTTATCTTTCTAGTTTCGTTTCGACAGATGTGCTGTGTGTCACAATCGTCACTCAAATTTTGGAAAAAATACTCTCGGGAACTCATATCCTCTTGATGAATTTTTCCATCAGCTGCTGATGAGTCTTTTTGATTTTCTGTGTGGATTGTAAATGATGAATTAATTTTTTTTAAAGGAAAATGATATTGGTTCTGCGGGCTTCCATTGTGGATTATCCTCCTAAAACAGATGAGGCCTGTATTCCCCTTAATACAGATAATGACGTTATGCAAAATGGTATATTGAAGATAATATAAACGGTTTCAGTGAAAGCTGTCAACTCACGTCCGAGTAATACAAATGAAAACGGACTAAATAAATGAAACAGAGCACGCGAACGAAATAAGTTTAATTTGGGCAAAATGGAAAAATGTTGCGTTGCCGTCGCGTTGCGTCCTAACACGATTAGCGAGAATTGTTTTTTAACATATTATTATGTTTCAATATAATATCTCATTACATTTCCTGCGATTTTTGCAACCCAGCTATATACGAGTCTATATTACTAATATTATAAAGAGGAAATATTTGTTTTTGTTTGCATTGAATAGTCTCCGAAACTACTGGGCCGATTTAAAAAAATTCTTTCACTGTTGGGAAGCTATATTATCAGCGAGTTAACATGGGGTATATTTTATAAAGTTACGCGGACGAAGTCGTGTACAACAGCTAGTATTAAATAAGGATGTGTTTGTGTGTAATTTATTATTCGAAGCAATGATCCATGAAGAATATTCCCTAGTAAGAGTAAGAGACAAAGCAATCATTGAATGGCTAATTCATGACTTCAAAAGCCAATACAAAAATAATATTTCAAAATTTAATAACACACAAGGGAATGGTAAAATGTAATAGATATATTGATCAATCAGAACGAACGCTTCACGAAAGGATGGTATCAATGAATAATCGATGCATAGCGTGATGGTCGATGGCAACATTGCCATAGTTATTAAAAATAACTTACAGGGTGTTCAATTTGGGCAATTTCGATTTAATTTTATTGTAGCGATATAATCAACTTGTATTTACCACGACGTTACAACGAAAGGAATCGAAGATACCAACAAATTACAGCCTTCAGCGAAACGTAGGTTCTTATTAAACGAATACAAGAAAAACTAATGAAACAAATCTCAAATCGAATCCGCTTCTACTTGTAGGTAATTGTATCATCCGAAGCAATTTCTTTCAGATATTAGACAAATAGGGGAGGAAACATTTCCGAAACTATGCCCAAAGAACAACTACGTGAGGGTCCCTCTGATTGCTGAGAAAAAATAAGACAAATTATAAATCATATTCAACTTTAGTATTACAGCATTAGAAGTTATATTCGATTGGTTAAAGGAGGTATTCGTGTCGTTTTGTTGGCGGACATGCGGTACGTGATAATAGTCGCATTAGCACCAAAATCGCTGCTTCGGTTCTCTGCGCAAACTTGCACACGCGCCGAGTTCGTTCCACAAACATGTATACTGAAGGTAATCTGTTTGAGCATCCACTTTCTGAAACTGCACCGTGTCATCCATTGTGTTACACCATACATTTAGAATCCGCATTCCGTCGCTTTTATAAGCCCGAACATTGAAATTTACATAACAGTTGGGCTGAAAAGTTCATAGGCTAACATAAAATTTGATTTTATTATTCAATATAGTTGCCTTCGAGGACGATTACAGCGGTCACACAATTTTTCGATACCATTCTTATAGTACGATTTGTCTTTAGCCTCAAAAAAGGCGATTACCCCTCCATCGGCCCTAAATTTCTTTCCAGCGAGCATTCTCTTGAGGTCTGAGAAGAGGAAAAAGTCGCTGGGGTCCAGATCTGGAGAATACGGTGGATGCGGAAGCAATTCGAAGCCCAATTCATGTAATTTTGTCATCATTTTCAATGATTTGTGACACGGTGCTTTGTTTTAATTGATCTTCAAACTAACAAAAGTTGCTTCACTCAAAATGCTCTATCCCACAAACTAATAGTCCGACAGCTGTGAAATTTGTACACGTGTCTTTTAAAGGCTTACCTTCAAAACCTTACCTTCAAAGGTTAACTAAAAATCATATGGATTTAATACTAGCAGCGCCATAAATGTGTGTTAGCCTACGAACTTTTCAGCCTAACCTTGTAAGTCCTTGTAAATGTAAACCTTTTATATCCTACTTTTTTATGCTGTAAATCGTCACGGGATCCCTCTGCATAGGATATCCTATTATACAACTTACATAATAATTGCATCCTAAAGTTCGAATTTGATATCTACCATGTGGAATTTTTCTAGACTTTCTTTCAATTATACGAGTTTTACTCCCAGATAATTGTGTCTATCCTATAGTAAATACAAGGCTAAGTACGATAGGGGCCAATCAAACGATCCCTGATACCATTACTTGACAAAGTAGAATTAAAAAGAAATTTAAGTTCTGCAATAAAAAAACTTTACTGAACTGCTGTTTTTATGTCCGGTACTTTTAAAATTCTTACTTTTTTGTTTATCTTGTATCGAATACGAATATGAGGAACTAACGAATAAAAATATGCATTCATTAAATTTTAATAAATTTAATAATTACAGTATATGTGAATATCAATTTCGGTAATACCCAAAGCTTAATTATTACATTAACATGGCAATTTCATTGGTTTTGGATGAGACATATAAGCCGTTTATGAGATTAGCGTGCACAGACAGACAATTATTCTGAAAACTATTTCTTTCGCCTATGTACTTAAAAACTGTTTTTTGAAAAAATATACAGCCACGGCTCGCTTACGATTTATAATGTACAGTAACAATTGCCCTTTTTAATTTTATTTACTTGCAACATTAGTCACAATTGCGAAAAAAAAAATCTTCTATTTGTTGATATTGTAAAATACAAAGCTGAGATTACTTTAGGGAAAAACAAGCGACAACTGAGCGTTTATCTCAGTCGCTGTGACTGGCTCTCCTCGGGCTACGGGTTACCGCGATACAAGCGTTTTGATTCTATTTATTTTCATTTTTACTGCAACAAGTTTCACAGAGCTAGTCCCACGAGAGTCGTTCGCGAAATGTGTGTGAGACTTTTTGTTCAATTAAGTTGAAATAAGTAAGCTTCAGCGTCCCCGCACAAAATGATTGTGACTCAATTGTACGAGTATGTGGTGACCTGATGAAACCCTTCAGCGGGTAATGGGTCGGACGGACCCGCTTCTAATTCGACGCGCCTCGTTGGCATCGCGACGTCCTTTCATCTACATTTTCTGAACATTATTTGATTTTCACTGTTCATTGACCACACATTTACACAACTGATATACAAAGGCCGCGTGGGATAACTTACATCAAATTAGATCAGCATTCACCGACACACTTTTCATGCTTACTTTTTTTAATATGTCCCTATGGTTCATTCTGTCGTAAACGAATCCCGTTTCATCGATTAAAAAACGAGTGAACAAGAAATGAGGGAAATAGTACATTGTTAAATTTCAATGACACTTTATTGTTCATTAGGTTTATTGTTCACACTTTATGTTTCAATAGAGACATTGGATTCTCGTACAGTCCTATTTTAACGACCCCATTTAAAATAAAGTGTGGTTATACGAGTACCATCCGGAAGATGAATGACATTCACCCTTAGTATAGCCGATGACCTATACGCTTCGTAGTTTTTCGCACGACAAATGTTTTTTGGTGCTGAAATCAAACAGACAAATTCATGGCACCTCTCAACGATTGCACATAATTATACAAGGTTCGGCTGATAAGTTTTAAATCCATATGATTTTTAGTTAACCCTAACCTTCAAAAGACACGTGTACAAATTTCGCAGCTGTCGGACTATTAGTTTGTGGGATAGAGCATTTTGAGTGAAGCAACTTCAGTTATTTTGAGGCTAAAGACAAATCGTACTATAAAAATGGTATCGAAAAATTGTGTGACCGCTATAATCGTTGTATCGCCCTCGAAGGCAACTATATTGAATAATAAAATCAAATTTTATCAAAAAAAAATGTTAGCCTACGAACTTTTTAGCCCAACCGTTATAAAGTTAAAATAAAAACAGTTTTAAAGATTAGAATTTATCGGTTTTTGCACAGGGTTATACGCTATATTTCTTAGAATCCTAGACAGCAATTTTGTTATAAATGGTTGACGAGGGCTTACAGAATCCGTACGAGGTCCGTCTAAATATGAGGAGTGCTGAACAAATTGAGTTTAGTTGGAGTGTAATACTCGTAGTGGTAGGTAGAGGCCCGAACAAGCAACGAGCACATGAAAGTTAGTTTAACGTGTTCCGTTATGAGTGTTTGTGGATTTATGGTAATCCAGCGAACTAGCGCAGCTTCGGGGAGACTTGCCTTTAGTTTCAGCTTAACCTCTACAACTTGGCTCGGCTTTATGCAGATACATTCCAATATCATCATATTCAAATGCTGCTACTGTTCCACTAACTAACTCTTAAACAATCCTAAGATGTTATGGGTTACAAAATTATCCTTGTCCACCAGACCTTTATCGTGACAGTCACTTTGGAAAATTATGTGTAATTTCATAATTATACTTAATTCATTTACGAAAAAAATTTATAGTCAACTGTTTTTATTTCAAACAACCCGAACTGTATTATTAGCCCTAAATTGACCATGATCTTAATGAGACACTAAATACCATTAATACAGGAGTTGTATGAAATCACCATCATCAAGCCAACAAAATAAAACTATTCAATTATTTCTTAATGTTAAATAAAGTCCAAATATTGTCATAATGATGTCCGTTTAATGGTCTATGAATGCAAAGACCGTTGTACATATGTGTCTGAATGAGAAGATAAGAGCAAGTGAGTAGTAAATATCCGTCGATTTGGCCTCGAGCCAGCTTTAGATAGTCTCGGAGAATCACCCTCGGATGTACAAAGCGTGTGAACTGTCCGGCACCAGCGACAGGCTCGTATCGTGTTATTAGCCTATCGGTACAGTGTCGGCTTCAATCGAGTAGTTCTTAGTAGTGGTATTCTTGTAATTAACACATTACAAAATAACACCGTGAAATAACATGTTTCTGTTTTGTTTTGGTGTGTGAGATCATCGCCTCATAATGCTGATAACGTTGTCAGGATTATGAGTATAGTATATGAGGCACACTTGCATCTTGCACACTTGTGGCGTTGTTTGTGTTAATAGGCGATGGTGCCTAATAGCCTGCCTACCGAACTTTACAAACAATACAAGAAGTTCAGCAGATACACTAGGACTATTTGGAATGTACCTCACACAGGCAGGTTTTAATTGCCTCATATATCGAATACAGAAGTTGATATCCAACCAAGATTCGAACCTGCGTCTGATGTCTCGACAGCCGAGGGTCCATCCAACTGAGACATCGCCGGACAAAAAAGATTAAGAAAATTGAAGAAAGATATCCGTAATGTTTTGTAATGCAGACAAGAGTAAAATGCAAGTGAATTTTCTGAAACATTTCCCTTCGTATTAAATTTGATTCCAATACGTGGAATTGTTCGAGTCGCCGCATTCGCGATGTAGACAAAATTTTCAAATCTAATATAGCCCAGGTTCGAGGAATTCTTCCACGTTGGGAAAATATTTGTCATTCGTCATGCAAGTCGACTGTTGACATTTCAAATTCAACTTCCCTTCGTTTATCACCTTTTCTCTTTTATATAAAATATATTTTATACGTATTTTTCATAGATCAACGCGAGTTAAGTGACGTCCTAGTTGCTTCTAAAATACTCTTGTTATTTTTACAAGCTATTCAAGGCCACATTAATAGTCATTATCGTGGCAAGACTTCTTACGTCTCTTTGCAATGTTTTCTTTCACAGTTATAGCAAGAGATAATTCCATAAAATCTACGTATGAAATGGAAGACTCAGGTCCAACATATCGATATCCAAACATTCATTTCTTTGATCCACAAATGCTTCCAATATTCTCACATATTATTAAATTAAAATTAACTGAAGATCTAAAAACTTACTAAAAACGAATCGCATAATTACAATAACTTATAAATACATTTTTTTTGTGCGGTCGGATGTATATCTACTTTTATTTTTATATCCTCACTCCAAAACCGCTGAACCGATTTTGATAAAACTTTTAGACAATCTTCAGATTGGTCCAGCGGGTAATCCTGTAAAGTTTGGTAGCGACCGGACGCGGGCGAATCCGGGAGCGGCTCGCTAGTTTATTATACGCGTAAAACAATATGGAGGTTTCGATAATGTTACCAAACTACTTTATGTTTGAAGGTAGGTTAACTACACAGCCATTAGGCGAAGTTGTTAATTTAGGCTTGCGGTTAGTGGAATATGTTATGAAGCAGCAGAGTGTGGCTGCATCAAAGGCAAAGCAAAGACTCCAGCCACCGCGCTCAGGCTACGTACTACATACTACATACCTCCTGGCCTCTGCTCCTCTCTAAACATAAACGCTACTCGAAAAACAATACTCATTCCGAACATATTTAATTTAAACTTTACTACAAACACATAAAGTTTGTTTTCGAATAAAGGCTTGCAGTGTTTCTTATATGTTGGAAATATATTAGGCTGCATTGTTGTGCCTGCGTTTGGCTCTTGATGACATTCTTCTGTTTATCAACTAACGTGAGCGAAAAACAAAGACTTTGGTACCTTTGATTAGTATCTTTATCTATTATGTAAACTAGCTGCTGCCCGCGACTTTGCCCGCGTAACTTTGTAAATTATATACTAGAACCTTCCTCGAGAACCACTCTATCCATTGGTGAAAACAGCTTGAAAATCGGTGCAGTAGTTTTTAAGTTTATCGCAAACAGACAGACAGACGCGGCGGAGGACTTTGTTTTATAATATGTAATGAAGTCAACAGACAGGCTGACGTTCCACTTAAAGGTTAACTTAAACGTAACATAATAACACAAATAATGCTACTGGTGCTGCAAGTGGGAATTAGGGAGGAAAAGTTCCCACTGAGTTCTGGCATTCCTTACTCACTTAGTGTTAACAGCACATATGCTGTTACTTCAAGATGTTCTTCTGTAAGAGGGTGCCCCCCGTCTGCTGACTAAGAGCTAGGCTCTTTACTACACTTATCTCTAACTTATGAGTTGAGCTAATTATCTTTTTAACCTGTCATCACTATTTTTCATCTACAGTTATTCGGTCTTCTTAATTTATCTAATTTAGATTACTTTTTCATTGAATAAAAGTTTTTTAAACTTCATATACTTACACTTTTAAGAAGTAAAGTGAATCATCTTTATTTACAACTAGCGACCCATTTTGCATTTGGGGGTGCATTCAGGGTGCATTTTTTACGTAAAAACCTTCCCTGACTATCCTTCTATCCATGATTGAAGAGAGAATTAAAATCTTTCCAGCCGTTCTCGAGTTTTGCACTTAGCAACACATTTAGGGATTCATTTTTATTTATATAGATAGATTAAGCTTGTATAAAAATCAAAAAGTGGTACCTACTAATGCATACGTAATGCATTTTTAATAAGTATATAATTCAGTCGTAATACGCGCCATTAATAGGATTATCAGCGAAACTCGAACATCAGGAATTTCAGTATAAATAAAATTGATTTAAATGCTTTTAATGAAATTTCCGTATTTTATTTGAACGGGCCACCAGCCCGCGACTGACACGCCGCGTTCGGTTCATAGGTACTGGAAACTTTTTTAATTTTAGTGGACGCAATAAATTCAAATAAAGTTCCAACCTTAGTTAGCCTCGTGTCTACTCGATTCGCTAATTGCTTAATTTTATCCCAAAGTTCAACACAATTAACGTAATTCTATTTACAAAACTGTGTGTTTTAGACATTGGCACTGGTGAGGTCAATTTTATTTTTATTAAGCTCATTTTAAGACATAATTTATTTAATACTACCGATCGTTCGTGACTTTGAATGCGTCATGTGTTCTTGTATACTTATTAGTACAGTCGGGGTCAGAAATCGTCACCTTAAAGTCAACATTTGCTTGCACCAGGGCAATTATCACTCATGCCAAAACTTCATTTCAAACGTCTGTCAGTTGACTGCTTTGTGCTTTAGTTTCAAAAGGTACTAAGAGTCTACGACTTTGATAAAGGAATGAATTTAAAAACTGACGAAGGTATTCTTACCCCCACTGCTTTGGTCAAGAATCGAGAGACAGTCTGACGGTTCACTTGATGGTAGGTGGCTACCGTCGCCTATAACACAAGCAACGCCATAGATGCTGCACACTTGTGCTGCCAGCCATAGAATTATTAAGGAAGGAAGGGATGAGGTAATGGGCTTTGGCATCCCTTACTCACTCATCGAAACACAACTGCTCATATTCTGTTACTAGCTGCTGCACGCGACTTCGCCCGCGTAACTTTATATAATTCACCCCATGTCCTTTCTGGTGTCCTAGACAACGTGTATGCAAAATTTCATGGTGATCGGTTCAGTAGTTTTTGCATGAAAGAGTAACAAACATTCATAATATTAGTACGGATTTCACTGTGTTCTTCTGTAAGGGGATAGAAACGCAATGTGCCCTGCCTCTACTAAATTTAAATAATACTTTTTGAAATAATTGTTATCGTCCCTGCAAACACTACTACAATAAATGCAATCAATCAAGCTATTGTAAAAGAATGTCAACAAAACATAATACAGTTGTACATGAGGCAAAAGCGCTTACAGCCGACACGCCGGTCGCCGACAGGAGCGCTGTTCTATTTACCGCAAGCGGCGATCACAATGCCTACACCCTCTATGTCGGTTTAACAACAGTTAAATAAACAATATAATCGCATAAAAGCAGACTGTGAATATTGCTACCAACACTAGCACATTTTTTTTTTTCAGAAAACTCAATGCTCAAACGTCAAAATTTTCAAATATAATTGTCTCATCTAACCTAACCTCTTATCGAACACTTCTTGTATTGTTAAAGAGAACGGAATAGTAAGTCCTAATCCTAATCATCAATACTAATAATAAATCTGTAAGTGTAGGTCTGTTCCTCCATAACTCTTAAACGAATTAATTGATTTTCATGAAACTTGGTAGATAAACATTTAGACCTAAAGGACATAGGATAGGCTACTTTTTTCTTTTTCAACGCGGACGAAGTCGCAGGCACCAGCTAGTAATATTATAAATGCGAAAGAAGTACCTATGTCTGTTTATTACTCAATCATGCAAAAATGGCTGAACGGATTTTGATGAATATTTGGCACACAGATAGTTTATTACCTGGATTAATATATAGGAGACTTTTTATCCAGTAAAAATGTTGGGTTCATGTGGGATTTTCAAAAAACTAAATACAGCGCGTACGAAGTCGCGGGCACAGCTAGTAGCGGTAGTCTCACTGAGTTTGTTATTTTAAAAACGCATAACATATAAAATAATAGTAGTCTTCAGTTTCCATAAAGTAAGTATTTCTTTTCCTTCGGAAAATTTTGAACAATATTAAGTAATATTTTCTTATCTTTTTTTCTTTCTCAATAAGTTCACACCCTAATTGTTTCCCAATAGAAGACAGATGATTATAAACTATGAAAATTTTTTTGAAGAGAAAATTTCTTTTTTCTCTTTCTGTTTTCAGCTTTTACGTATTTTAGTATTATAATAAATCACTGTTATTCTCCTCGGAAGCTAGATTTAAAGTTTCAACTCTTTTAATTAGTTCTGATAATTCTGAATCCACATAAGTAATAAGTGCTCTGCGCTGTAGAAGTTTTTTGCAAAGAAAACAAAAATATTCTTCAACTTTTGTTGAATTAATATTCTTACTTTAACTATCGCATCTCATAAATTTATTTGTAATGAAAAAAATATAAGTATGATTTGTATGTATCGCTTAAGAAATATATTATTTCGATGATCGCGTTGAATATTTTTGACGGAGACGGAGAAAAAAATTGAAATCATTTATTATATTATACATTTTATTTCCTTTATTTTTTTTTCTATGTGATAGTCATCACTTAGCAACAAAAGGTTAGGAAGAAAGGCAAAAAGTCGTTTATGTTTCGTCCCGAACGTTATCCGGTCCAATTCGGATGGCGGACTTGTTTGTTGTTGCTCTTGGTAAATATAAATAAACACGGCTCGTTGACTCCAACGAAAACTTAGAGTTTCCACTTTCCACGTGTGCCCTCTCCGCTACCAAACCTTTGATCTAAGTTACAAAACATGGCGGTAAATCTTTTAAAACATTGTTGCCAACTGGTGTTCACAACCAGTGTTTACCCACTGATCATTTCGAAAGTGGCAAGGAAGATGAATCGATAGCTACTAAAGACATAAAAAAATTAAAATTATTTGACAAACAAATCAAGAAAGATACTTGAACTGTTTTCTCTTTGCCTATTTATTTATCTCCAAAACAAACGAATTTGTTGTTTGTTTGTTTGCATTGAATAGGCTCCGAAACTACTGGACCGCTTTGAAAATTCTTTCACTGTTGGGAAGCGAGTAACATAGGCTATATTTTACGCGGACGAAGCCGCTTGCAACAGCTAGTAAGCTAGTAATATTATGGCATTATTAAATTCAATGATCAAAAAGACAATCTAAATTATTAAAAGTGTATTTTGGTAACACCGTAACGTTTCAGAAATTCAACCCAGAAAAAATAGTTTGTGGAAATACAATAATAAATAGTATGTTAAAACGAACGAAAGGTCTAATAATAATTTATATGACTTGTGTTACACCAGACTTAACTTAATCTCAAAGGCGAATCCTACGCCAAAGGACGTTCTCTTATGACTTATACAGCTGTTCGTAAACTTGGGACGTTTATCTTCGAGCAGTTCAGGAAGACGTGCGTCGGTGAGCAAAAGCAAAACCGCCCAAACTTTCTATTGTCCCGTACCTTGGTGTATGGACCACAATGTTTCCCGTACGATATCCCTTATCCTTTGTAAAGTATACAGTAACGTAGATTTGATTTTTCCGGGCCTTCTGGCGGTAGTAGCCATTGCCACCCTCTTAAGAAAAACTTCCGCGAGATATCAACACATGTAGTTCTGTAAGTGAAGGATAACATAACCCATTGTATATTGGTATACAACTTTAAAAAGCTCTTTAACCATCTACTATTAAATGAAATGTGAGCCTGCTTGCAACCCTTTATAATAGAAGTAATATTTACTCATGCAAAATAACCGTTAAGGGTATCATCGAGTTGGGTAACCGTGACGACCTCAATTAGTTTTGCCAGTTGGTTTCCAAATAGAGTTTCTCCAACTAACATACTACCATTTCCAATGTATAAGTACACTTATGCTTTGCTCCGCTAATAACAGTTTCTAGTAACTGTTTACTTCACATGTCGTTCCTCACAGTATTGCAGAAACTGTATTGATTGTGCAATCGTATACTACAAAACAAAGTTCAGAATACATTTTGAACGGTTCAGAGTTTTGTAGGTATCCGAATTAAGTTCGAATTGTTCGCTGTATCTCTAGTCGAGCACGAAAATGTTAGTGCAAACGAAGTGGGTCACTGTAATGGATACTTGTGGCCTCTCACAAAAAGCTTGAAAAGGTTCCTCTTTGAAGGACACACGAGCCCGTGTCCGTCTATCGCCAGCAACTGTGAGAGTTTGGTGTCGAACTATTCACACTTCAAAAACTCTCTCCTTTTTTTTAAGATTTTTAAGATATACCTATTTCCTATGTGCAAAATTCTGCATAAGCCACTGATAGTTAAATTTTAGTTATTTAACGACAAATAATATTTTAGGTTATTCTTCAAAGAGACTTAGATATAAAATACGTCGTGTGGCCAAACATATCTCTTTCATAATTATTTACCAAATATTGGGGAGACAAGAAATATCTCAATTATCGATAGTATTACAAACAGATAAATTCAAAGATCGTAAATTTTGTCTCCTGGGTAATAATCACATATTATGCGATAAATACAGATGATAATATAGAGGGGAAGGGAACAAGATATAGTATATATTATATAAGAGAGGCATTACAAGTGGTAGGTGATAGCAGCAATATATCGACTTGGCGACAGTTATTGGAGGCACAGATTATATTTCAAGATGCCCGACATTTTTAGGGGCACCTACTCGATAACGACCACTTACATGTGTGGGTAATAAGACACCGTACACACCGACTTTTTCCAATAAAATGTTAAATTATAACAGAAAGAAGGCGATACTTTCAGACACAATTAATATGTAATAGAGAGTGCATAACAGAGATGAACCATGTATTTCTTAGTGATCGTTGTGTTTTTTTATGGTTAGCTCGATAGACACGCTGACGATCTACTTGATGGTAGATGGCTACGGTTGCCTAGCACACAAGCTATTATATCAGGGTGGTATTCTGTAAAGGGGTAGTCCATTTAATAGTAGATATCATCTATAGCAACCGTTAGTTACAAAAATAAGCAAAACCAGTGGTTTTCAATTGTGCTACCAAATCATCTGTACTATTTCGGTTCGTGAGTAAGAGCGCTAAAGCCTAATCCCATATTTTCACTATTTTATAGGCAAAGGTAACACCTCAGCTGGGAGTTTGTTTTAAAGTTCAGGTTTAGGTGGGATAAAGTTTGACCCATTCGGCCCATCCGAGTAATGGAAGTGAACATTGGGGTAGCGAAGTACGGGCAGGGAGGGGCAGCTGCCCCCCACTTAGAATAGCGGTCGTTCGCTGGTAAACTGAGGGCTTATAGTGCGAGTTTTACGCTATCAAACGCGTCGAAACTTGGTGGCTAACAAGTAGCACTACTTCATTCCCATACAAATTTACATTTACGCGCTCGACGCGTTTGATAGAGTCAGAAATACAGGGGGCCTAGTGCGAGTTATTACTCGCACTAGGCCCTGTAATTCTGCCGTAAACTATTAAAAAACTGCTGTAAACTAACAGGCTTGAAGGCTGGCTTGTGATGTGACTATTAAAAACAACAATCAAAACATAATCTAGGATTTTCTTTGTCTGTGCCCTCCCCCTACAATCCTACAATCCTGGCTACGTCCTTGGAAGTGAACTCCGCATCAGTGGCGTGCAGTACAATTGCAAAACACTAGTAAAATCAGAGATTCTTATAGCGTAGGTGCACTTGGGTGACTACTGTCGTCTATAAAATCAAGCATTTGCAATAATGCAACAGCTTTGTCGACCACGATAAAACACGAATAAAGAATATCTATGAACTATTGTTTCACAGTGACATTCTATACGAATATTGATACTATGCGGCAGATGTCTATGACTGCGTAACGCAGTGAGCTTCGCTTTGATTGGCCTTCGTACCTTCTTAAGGTCACGGAACCAATAACACTCCGTTACATGGAAACGTTGGCCCAACTATAATTGGTTGGTAAACATGAATGGTCGTTAGTTGATATAGCTAACATTAGCCAGGATTGTATAAATTAATCAAAGCTCCAGTGGTCCGTGTTTGCTGACAGCCCGTATTTGCTCACGCCTCGCCTCTCTCCCACCTTCGATCACTTATTACCGCACGTTATAACAATTGTTGCGCTAATTTAGTCCTTATTGAGTAAATAATGGAATATTTTTCTTGTGTATCTTCTTTTGTGGTTATTAGTATAAAATAAAATTAGTAATCTTGTCTGTTTGTCTGCAGATTTTTCACAATCAATAAATGTGATAGGTTCACAAACCTAATGGAAGGTTTGTGTAAACGAAAAATGCTAAGCAATTACTTTTTTATAGAAAGTATAAATAAAATAAAAATTATTTTGAAAGTAAATCATCAGAATATGTAAAATTGCCTGTTTTATTATAACAAGAGACTGGCAGGTGGACAGTTGCAAAAGTATGCAGTGTATAATACTATTTAGTTTGGTGTGAATTTCGAAGTTGTTTCCGCTGCATACGACTCCGTTGCCAATTCGCCAACTTTCTCATTACAACATCGCTTTGTACTCTGTTTCTTGTTATAATTGAGTATTTGACATATATAGTGTAGTGAAACGTAATATACTTATATGCGATAAGCTTTTGTCAGCGACTTCGTCCGCAACCTTTTTTTAGGTAGCCCATATTTTTTGACAGGCGTTGAAATTTTTATTTTTACATGACCCCTGGGGAACAGTACTCTTTCTGGATGAAAGATATTTCTGGATGATATACACTAGGCATATCCTTTTCTGTATTCCTGACAAAGTGTATATAAAATTCCGTAATGTTTGGTTATACGTGAAAGTATAACATACAAACACTTTGTAATATTAGTTAGGATATTTACATATATTAGGCTGATAGAGTACGGTTCTTTGACCCGTTGTATATTTAGCTCAGCGCCTATTTCACAAACGTCAATTAGGGCAAACTGTCATTTAAAGTCACCGGTAACCGCGAATAATTTAGCTGATATAACTTTGTTTGTATGCTAAACGTCCCAAACATTAAATATAAAAAAATATAAAAAAATCGGTTATCGAATGATGCAGCAAACCAAGTGCATAATTCAATATAACAGAAAATGATTTCTAAAAGTGAGTAATCAACATTTTACTTATAGTTCGTGAAAAGGGGCCCTCAATGTAATAGTTAACTACTGCTTTGTAGTTAAATTCACTAATAAAGTCACTTTTTTGAAGGCACGTTTGGTCTAGTGGTTAGTAACACTAACTGTTAACCAAACGGTCGCACGTTCGAATCGCGCTAGGGACAAATTGTTTATGTGTTTAACATTTTATCTTTGTACCTGAGTCATGGATGTTTCTATCTATAATATGTATGTATTTACAAAAAAAAGTTATCTATGTTGTACATCAACTGTCTGATACAATATAGTGTGGAACTAGATGATGCTGTGTGGAATGTGTAAAGATATTTATTTATTACTTAAGTACTAGTTGCTGCTCGCGACTTCGCCCACGTATATATGTAAATTATATACTAAAACCTTCCTCGAGAATCACTCTATCCATTGGTGAAAACAGCATGAAAATGGGTGCAGTAGTTTTTAAGTTTATCACGAAAAGACAGACAGGCAGACGCGACTGAGGACTTTGTTTTATAATATATAAAGATTAATGAATGGCATACATTTATGATTTCGAATCCGGGCTGAGAGATCTGCCACTAGTTGTTAGTTAATGAAGAGCGCTCTATAGAGAGATGACGAGAGTACAGTGCGCTGCGCTAGACAGTGATTTACAACTACGACCACACTAGCGACTGCATCTGCACTAGACAATTGATCATCTTTACGAGTGACCTATCTCATTTCATGAGAACTCACAAACCACAATTTAGCCAAATTGTCATAACAAATTACAGTGTTAATGATATAATACAAATTATGATAATAATGAGACAGACACGCAGATATACGTGATATGCCCAGTAGCCCATCACTATATAAGTATAGCAAAAGGTGATCACTTATGATCGGGATTCACCTTTTGCTTTTAAATGTCTACTCCGAGCTCACACCAGCGACGGGTTAATTTAACTTGTCTGTTTTGCGCGCTCTGAAACAATAGCGTGTTGGCTGCAAAACGAGAAGAGCTTCTGTTGCCTCGGGCCTCGGGCCCGACTTTCTCCTCTACCTACGAATCAATTCTAAAGCCAACCATAAAGCCCGCCATTCCATTTGGCAGCACTCTACATCGGTGGATGACATCCAAATTTTTACCACACACAATTCATGTGGTTTTTTTTACATTTACGATAATGCATGAATTTGGAGTGATGGAGTGGAGCGCTGCCAAATGGAGTGCCCGTGAATGGTGGCCTTAACACTACGTCATTGGTTTGGGTTAGCGTCTGCTATTTATATCGACTGAAGTTGATTGAAAAATGCTCTGTGACGTATTAAAGAGAGATGTTCATTCATTCAGATTCATTCGGTGGTATGATATTGAAAGGGTATCAGTCAGTTGAACGAACGCGTTCGCGAAGAAAGGTCTTCGTCGTATAGTGTTTGAACTAAACATAAAATGGTTTAATCAATGTACCCGAAGTACCCGAAATGTTAGAGCAATCTAGACAAAAATCAATCAACTTCAGTCCAACTTTGTACTCGAAATTATACTCAACTTTTGACGGCTGATTTTTCTAAATTAGAAAATATTTATTTTCTAAATATAATAATAATAATAATCATATTTATTTTACGGTTACGTTCTCGTAACCGTTCTACGACTCGTAAAATTACCTTTAAAATGCTTGGTAAATTAAATATGTAACTCATCAATATGAGTTACAATAAATATTACCATAGTTAAATCAATATTTACCATTTTGTTACCCAATAAATACTCGTACATCAATAAATGGGATTGAAAGTAAGTAATCGTTTAGAAAATAATCCTTGTATACTTATCAACTGTATTGTTGTAAGTTGTGTAAATATGTAGTAACAAAATGTTTAATTTCAAAATATTTTAGGGGTTGTTTAGGGATTTAAATATGCAGTTTGAAAAAAAATTACCGAAAAGATCGAGACAAGATCGAATGGCTTTAGATATCGACCTGCCTTCGACTCCCAGACACAAAAATGAACTTTGTAATTTGTAGCAAAAGCAACGAGTATAATACTAATTGTACATATTACAAATCTAATGTTTCATTCATTTTCAACTCCGTCAGTCTGTCTGCTACCTTTTCACGCCTAAACTACTCAATTGATCATCATTAAATTTCGCACGAAAGGACATAGGGTACCTTTCATCCAGAAAAAAGTACTGTCCCCGAGTAATCGTCTAAAAGTGGGCGTCACTGTCGCGGGGTGGCGCCACCTTCGTCATAGCGATAACGATGTCAGGCGTTATTACTCATATAATGTCTTTTTCAACGCGGACGAAGTCACGGGCACGAACTAGTATGATATAAAGCTTCGGTCCCCTAGGCAGGGCCCTAAGCATGCTGGTTTATTACTAATAACAAGGATATTGTGTAGCAATACTCGTACTTAACCTACCGCAGTAGTGTTTGTGGTGATGCCAATTTGCCATCATATTATATTTCACGGACTTAATTAACTTAATTACATTTATCTGCGAAATCACTTGTTTCCTCATAATCTCCTTTCTCATAACTCCCTATATTTGTATCGAAATATTTCGAGTTGGCAAATAAAAGGCCGAGTTACACAAGTGTAATAATTAGTCGGAAACTAGAAAAGTTTCTCTGGCCCGAGTTTATGACCGTCCTATTTTTATTATACTTTGTTCTTGTTTGCAATCACATTAACTTGAAATATCCATTTATTTATTCAACAACCAAAAAACTACCATTTTATGTTATACCTATTAATTTACTATCGTAAAACTTTTAATAGTAAAGCGTTAAAAAAATCTCATAGGGCTAACTTACTGGGTTTCACAGTCAGAAACTGGGTATTTTTAAAGTGGTAGTGAGTGGTGAAATAACAGCATTTATGTGCTGTGTTTTGCTTAATAAGTATGCCAGAGTGCATTTCTTTATCCGTGCCAACTGATGTTGGCAGCAACACCTTTCGCGGTTTTTTATGTTAATAGGTATCCTAATAGCTATAGTAGCTACCTAGACCTACTATCAAGAAGACAGTCAGCTTGCCTGTTGATCTTTACATAAAAAGTCACGACACGTTTGGTCTAGTGGCTAGTAACCCTAGCTGTTAACCAAACCGCTGCTTAAAAACTAAAGGGCTATAAAACAAAAAAAAAAACCAAAAATATAATCACAATCCTTCATATTGTATGTTGCAAAAAGACTTGTGGTTGTTTTATTCCATATTTAGTATATTTTGATCATTTTTTATATATTCAAAAGTAACTTATATGCTTATATCTCTTCTAGTATTCAATTTAGCTTAAACTTAAAAATACGCTTCTAACGATGTATAATATGCATATATTTGATATATATATCTAATAAGAAAAAAAATTGACCAAAAATAATTTATTTATTTTCGATTAGCTCTCCTGTAAAAAGTGTAATTTTGATTTGTGGCCCTTAGTTTTTAAGCAGCGAAACGGTCGCGGGTTCGAATCCCGCTAGGGGCAAATTTTTATGTGTTAAAATTTTACCTTTGTACCTGAGTCATGGATGTTTTGTATTTATAATGTTTTATATCGATAATACATGCAGTAGTTTCTTACTGTGGAACAAGATGGTGCTGTGTGGAATGTGTGATGATATTTATTTATTTCAAATAATTCAGTCGCATGCACAGGAAAATACCAAAACTTTGCTGATGTATATTACTTTGTGACGTTATGAACCTTATCGAGTATCCTATATCCTTTCCCACTCTGGGAGAGCTCCCGGGACTCATTCCTTCTCGGCTATGAAGAGATATCAGCTGACAACTTGAAGGTGCACAACGAAATATTGTTTTAGTAAATGCATTCACAAACAAATTTGAACCTTACCGCGCTCTACATAGAGACCAAATGGAACTTTATAACTTTGTCACCAGACTACAGCGCCGATACTCAGTTTGAAATATTGTTTCCAAGCACCTTAAACATATTCAATTGTGTAAGAACTTTATACAGATTTTGTATAGAGTCTGAGAGGCAAATTAATCCGGACAGTTGTCGAATGAAAAATTGATTCCCCAAGTACAAGAATTCATTAATCTCCTTTTTCATTTGCCAAATTGAACTCTTCAATGTATACCTAAGAATTTTAAAAGAGTAAAGATTAATCCCCCGTAATTCCCCAGGGTAACCGTTTTTAGACAGTACCAGCTGCTGCCCGCGACTTCGCCCGCGTAACTGTAAATTACATATCTAAAACCTTCCTCGAAAATATCCATTAGTGAAAACATCACAAAAATCGGTGCAGTAGTTTTTGAGTTTATCGCGAACAGACAGACAGATAGACGAGGACTATTTTATAATATGTAAGGATGAAATCTATCTAAAAAGGCAATGTGTTTTATGTTCCCTATGGATGCTCCCTATGGACTCCAAAACCGCTAAACCGATTTTGATGAAATTTTCAGACAACCTTCAGATTAGTCCAGCGGGTAATCCTGTGAACTTTGGTAGCGAACGGACGCGGACGAAGTCGCGGTCAAAACTTAGAATTGTATATTATATAACTAAGGTATATTGAACATTCTAAGAAAATTTAGAAAGTTTTCACTTATAAAAATGGCGATAAATGAGTAGGTATATTAATTTGCAGAAAAAATGCTTACATGCAAAACCGGAGGTGCTAATGTTAAAAAGAAGCATTGTAACGATGGAAACCTGTTTGATGGAAATTGTTAGCAATTTTCAAAGATATAATGCCAATTCGTAATGGACCAGCTAAATCGAAGGATGTTGAAACCTGCCCTCTAATATAGTCTGGCATCGGCCCTACTACGGGAGTTAGTATAAGTGACAGCAATTTTCATCGTAAACTTGTCACAGGAGCGTCATAATTTCGGTTCATTGTTCTGTGAAATCACCAACAATTCGGTTAACCTTGTCATATCGCGTTTGTGTATCGGAATGCGATACATTCACCAAACAGTACTGCGTTTTTTATTGTATTTTTTGCAAAAAAGTGGGAGTTTACATGTCTTACGGCCTTTGCTATAAGCCTATACTTAATTTTTAACTTATCTTACTTAGATGTAACTTAAATTAAGTAACATCTAAGTTTCCAGTCCAAAGACCTTTCTTAGTTTATTTCTATACTAGCTGGCGCCCGCGACTTCGTCCGCGTTGAAAAAGAAAAAGTAGCCTATCCTGTGTCCTGTACGTCTAAATGTTTATCTACCAAGGTTCATGAAAATCAGTTAAATCGTTTAAGAGTTATGGAGGAACATACATACTTACATACATACAGAAAAAAAATTCTAAAAATGGTCAATTTAGTTTCAGTATCATGTATAGAGCCTATAAACACGTTATCTCTGAAAACAAAGTAACTTACTCCATGACCAACCCTTACAGATTTATTATTAGTATTGATAAGACACTTTTTCAATGTTTCAATTTACACTGATATTGACATGAACGGGTCTTCTTATATTTTCAATTTTTTATATACTTAGTAGGTATATTTTCCAAAACAATACCATGGGTCATCCCCACATTTGAATACTTACCAAATATGTTCATATTGACATTAAGACTTATTTAAACGTAGAAATTGGCCTGTTCAATTTTCTACAATGAATATCCAGTCATCGTCGTAGTGAGTAAATGTTTTGATACATGAAATTAGGGAAGCGACTCCCTCGCTTTACACTCTCTTGACATAAGCTTGTTGGCAAATAATGTTTCTAATGCCAAAGAGTGTAGAACACGTCTAAGCGTAGCAAACGCTTTGAGAAGTTTGCAAACAGATGAGCTACTCCATCCGCTATGTACTTTGGCGACGTCTCGCACACGCGCCACCACTTGGCGGCGTGTCACTGTCTTGCTCCATTTTCAACTCTATCTCTGAGGCCGTAGAGTCGTGATTCCTTTCGCTCGCAGACTATACACGATCGTGCAGAAAATGTACGATATCGTGACAGCCGATTGGCGTGTTAGGGGAAGGAACAAAAAGTGATGTGGTAAATGATACGCCATCACAATCCTGCGCTCGGTGATGTCAATCATTCGACGGCTATGGCGCCCCGTGAGTCCCGTGACGCCACATTACTTATTCATACGCACCACAGACATTGAGTATTGAGAACATGTAAACAAGCACTTTTCTTCAATTTCCATATATAATTTTTAATATATAAATCAATTTCTATTATATTAAATACCTAATTTTACAGATCATAATCAGATTGGTAGTTACAAGACACACCGAGTTTACTATCTTATATGTACAAGAAGAAATATAATTATTTATTTGACTTATAGTTCTTCTCACAAAATATACGTAGTTTTTTTAAACACTTACAAAAAATTTAGGAATTCTTTAAATAGTTTTTTTAAACATTTTATTACAAAAAAAAAAAATAGTTTTTGATAGTAAAATAATTATTTTGTCGATATATTGCTAAGTTTGCTAAGCTTCGCATGTATTTTTTCTGCAAATTATATATAAAAACCTTGCTCTTTTAACGCTCTTTTATTAGTGAAAACCGCATTAAAATCCGTTGCATAGTTCAAAAGATCTAAGCATATAATACAGAGGGACAGAGAGACTTTGTTTTATATATTGCAATCCACCCTTAAACGAATTAAATGATTTTCATGAAACTTGGTAGATAAACATTTAGACGTACAAGACACAGGATAGGCTACTTTTTTCTTTTTCAATTTCAAAAGTCAAAGGCACCAGCTAATATTTTAATAATAGAAAAGAAATACAATACCCAACCCATTTAATTATTTTGATGCAAAATTAATTAATGCATAGCAAATTGAGGTTAATCCTTACATATTATAAAACAATAATGTCCTCCACCGCATCTGTCTGCATGTCTGGATGTTCGCGATTAACTCAAAAACCAGGAAAGTGTCTACATATTAAATTGCAGAAAAATTGCACTCGTTTGAAGCCGGGAGTGGGTCTAGTTAACCATAGACCAAAAACCATATGTATACTGAATACATCTTGATATAATAGATATATAATTCAATATGTATTTTAATTCAAAATGCTAAGGTGCTTTTGTTTATCTGTGGCGGGCTAATAAAGATTTAATAAAAAAAAAGGTAACTTAATTGGTATATTTTGAATACGAGTGTGAAACAATAAGCGGCCCGACGATCTTTACGGCGAGTGAGGCGATTTAGGTCGCCTTGGAAATTTAATAATCGTTCGATCGCATCAAGTCCCTCCCCTGGCCCAGCCTCACACCCCTTACCTAATCAAAATCAAAATCCATTTATTTAATAAAGGATTTGTGTTCCTTTTATTCCACAATCATAATTGTCTTACGAAGCATTAATCTATACCAATATATAAAGCTGAAGAGTTTGTTTGTTTGGTTGTGCGCGCTAATCTCAGGAACTACTGGTTCAAATTGAAAAATTCTTTTTGTGGTGAATAGTCCATTTATCGAGGAAGGCCTTAGGCTATTTAGTGTGACCTAAAAAGCATAAAAATAAAATTATATACATTATCCTTATTTAGATTAACGCCATCTATCGTTCAGTGGCAAAACTATTAAAACAAACAGCTTTGACTCAACAAGTCGACTGCTCACCGCGAGAGGGCTTTAGGCTATATAACATTTTGAACGCAGACAAATTCGCGGGCACCAGCTAGTAAATAATAATAATAATAAAATATCTTCACACATTCCACACGGCACAATATTAGTACCACTCAGTAAGCACAACTAATGCTTGTATTATGGATACCAGACAGTTGATATACTACATACATATTATAAATACAAAACATCCATGAATCAGGTACAAAGGTAAATATTAACACATAAACATTTGCCCCGAGCGGGATTCGAACCCGCGACCGTTTGGTTTACAGCTGTAAACCAAACGGTCGCCTCTAGACCAAACATGTCGTCATTGTCAGCATTGTCTTACTGGCTGCTGCATTTGTTAGAGGGTGCGCAAAATAGTAATTACGGGGCAATTTTTTATATGGTAAAACAATGCAAAACTTTTTATTATCCTGTACTCGCGTCCATTTCATTTAAAAACAAACAATATGTTGATTTTAAAACAATAGGACGTAATTAATTTTGGTTTGCGCTCACGTGGGCTTTCATACAATTAATTGACTTTTGATTTGAGGAAAAAAAAGGTCCATAGAAATAGGTCTGTAGAGCAAAAATTTTATGAATGGGTACTCATATTATATCCAGTTTCTGCAAAATGCATACTTTGATGTTTTTCAAAAAGAAGATAATCTTTTTGTAATTTCTTTGCGAGTTTAGTTGCCAAACAATTTATCTTTTAACAAAATATTTTCTTAAATAAAGGTGTAAATGTACAAAAATATCGGGGTTTATTTATGTAATACTCGTAACCTAATAATGTATAAAAAAACGGCAAAAAATTATGAGTTTTTGAGGCTGAGTTTGTAAGATATAATAAGGTGATTTTTTTTATTCAGTTCTCGCGACATCTGTCTCTCCTAATGTAGCAATAGGTCTTGAATTCCAAACTAAATTAACTGTCTGTCTGTCTGTTTTATGTTATTGTCATTGATCGACATTTTACGTAAACGGTGGGCAATTATTTTCTAAATACAAACAAATAAAAAACTTTTAAAGGATTTATTACTACAGAATAAATCTGCCTTACTTTCTAACGTATTGTTAATACTACGAGTATTTCAACATTTCTTTGAGATTATTGTTGGCTCCACGAAATATGTAACACTTTTTATAGTGTATAAAGTTAAATAATAATCTCTAAATTATAATAATTATTGTCTTTGCTTCCATAATATTCTATCATAATAATTTCTTTAGAGAGTTTCTTTAGTCAAGAAAAATGAGGCAGAAATTTCATTTGGATCTTCGGGAGTAGAGCAAAAAGAAATCAAAAATCAAAGAGCTCATTTATAAACAATCATTTTGAAAAAGTTTAACATATTAGACTTAAAAATTGTAGAAATTAAGTCTCTTATAATAGAAGTGTTTAAAAAAATCATGAAAATTGGTGTGTGCCTGCTGGGTTGTAACGCAATACGTCGAGCACAGTCACATTTGTAGCGCCTGAACGAATTTTAACTCAAAGACCGAAGCTTTGCTGTAATATTTAATGTTGTGTAATTTAATATTTACTTATTCGTTCTTCTATCCATTAAGTAAATTGGTCTATTTTTCGTAATATTAATTCCTGGTCCCTAAACAAAGGGCACACTGGAATGAACAAGATTAAAATATAATTGACAAAAGACAATGTAGCCAGATGTCTTTACGTCAAATTTCATTTAGGCGTCAGTTTAATATAGCCGCCAAGGATGACTATGTCCAGCTAGATATGGAAGGTAAGATAATGAAAAGCAGCCTTATTATTTATCTTATTTTCTATCTTATCATTTATTCACCTGTCGTACTTTTTATACTTTGATACTTTTTCGTAGGTTTTTGGATTAGGTAACAGTCACTATCACAAACCTCGACGTCAGAAGCATTTCATTAGTGTGCCATTTTGCTAACTTGTACTAATTTTTCAAAATTTGTCAGGAATTCTGTTAATTTCTTTGTAAATTTAAATAAAATATGTAGGTATCAGTCATCACCATAATAGACTTAACGTGTCGTGAGTTTACTGAAGTATTAATATTAGGTAAAGGATCATTAAATTTGGAATTGATTTTCATTGCAGCGTTGTCAGTGTGTTTGATCAAAATGGAGTAAATTTGATGAATTCACTCGATCTCTACGCTCACCGTAAATTTAATATCCTTTCAATTAGTTTCAGAACTCCGATATTCGATTTTCAAATGCACAAATTCCCCACTACATCACTGAGTTCAAATCGACATCGTTGAGCCTTTAATAATATTACTAGCATCGAAATAATATATCTTATTACTAGGGATCGCAAAAACTGTTTACTGAATAAAAAGTCTAGCATCTGTGAAAAGGGGGAGCCGTGTAAAAATGCATGTAGAAATAAAAAAGCAGTCATAGGGGCATTGTTTGTTTACAGTGGACTTTTCTCATTTTCATTGGCGCTTTTATACTGTAAACACTGGACGTCTAAATTGTTCCCTATGGACTCCAAAACAGCTTAACCGATTTTGATGAAACTTTCAGGCAATCTTTAGATTAGTCCAGAGGGTAATCCTGTGAAGTTTGGTAGCGATCGGTTGCAGGCGAAGCCGGGGGGCGGGTCACTAGTGTGTTATAAATTAACAAAGAGGTGCGCGTCAGAAATAATATTCGATAAATATTGCCATTAGAAATCCAAGTGAAAGAAGAAGTTTAAATGAATAAGCAAAGAGGCCACTTTAGTCGCGTCGGTTCAAGCGAAGCTGAACAAATCACAGCCTCTGAAAGCGAACACGACAATAACAACTTTGTTACGAGATTAAGTTTGTGTTTCGCAGCATTGTCTCGACGATATTTAGTATTCATTCAAATGGCCTTTCCAATCTTAACTTTGTCTTCGACTTTGGCTCGATATAGAGTGACGTCCCTAAGCCTTCTAGGGAACGAAGCGGCCGTGTGGTTTCAGTCAATTGTGTCGGACATTTCGTGGTCGGACCGAAACCACTTTTTGCAGACTCCACTGGAATCCGACAGGGGATTGCCTGGAGAGTGGGAGGAGACGGGAGACTGGGTGGAATCGATATTCGAATGCAACTGCCATTCAACAAGTTGAACTGTTCTCGGACACCCCTGTTTTTTTTTTTATTGGAGTGTCACGGTTGGCGAACAATACAGGTACACTTGCGAAACCCTCGTTACAAGCGGACTTTAAAACTTATGACACTCATCCGACGAAATGCCGAATAAGCAATAGAAGATGACACACAACGTCTTTAGAAGCCAAGGTTCTGCAAAAGATTTTTTTTGGAATCATAGTTGAGGTTTAATTTGCAGTTTATTTCCACTTAAACCAGTTCATCGTGAAAATTTAGTTGACTCATTTACTTCCTCACTTTTAGTAAATAGATGTGTATAGTTTTAGCTAAGACGTCGCTTAACCATTTGACAAAAGCCACGTAGTTCGGAATATTCCCTGCAGTATCTAAGAACCCATAATAATAAAGCCTTAGTTCAAATTGCACTGAAGCACATTCTTTGTGCAACGAAGCGCATCAGAAAAGTCGTCATATAATGATGGAACAAGTCACATACAAGCCATCAATTTGATGTTGAGCGCTCCACCCCACGTGTTGCATGCGAGCTCATGCTGACATCAAATGTGATTCTTATTACTTTTACATTTATAGTGCTATTACCTGCTTGGCATTTACTTACTTTTTATATAACAATTATCTTATAATGTTTTTTAATACCCTTCGCTTGGTCACCTTATACTTTATTTTTAGGTAAAGACAAATATTACTTTGAACTAGCTGCTGCCTCGACTTCGTCCGGGTAACTTTTTAAATTATAATACTAAAACCTTCCTCGAGAACCACTCTATCCATTGGTGAAAACAGCATGAAAATCAGTGCAGTATTTTTTGAGTTTACCGCGAACAGACAGACAGACCCGGTGGAGGACTTTGCTTTATAATATGTAGTGATATTATTCTTCTGAGAAAATAGCTCAGCAAGCCTTGGCGAGCTTTAATTGCTATCGTTATGGTATTTTACGAGTACAATCTTAAGAATCTTCCCCTATTGTTATTGATAACATCTAGTCAATACAAAGTAACTGGCCGTGTCTCTGGACTGGGTTGAACTTGTTATGCGAAATAAAGCCGAAAGAATTTTCATATATCTTTATGTCAACATGTAGTTTTATAGTCATCGTGAAATAAAGTCACAGTTAAAAATGAAAATTAGTTCTTCGCATTATCGCTATTTTCTTTACACCTTATGAAAATATGCAGTTGTATTTGTCATTTTTAATAACTTGTTGCTATTTTTCAGTTAGTTTGAGATGATGATGATACCGTTGCTTCAGATTTTTTTAACTTTTTGATTTAAAAACATTTTAAGGAATATCCGACGCTTTTCAACGGACGTAAAGGCAATCGGCGATTTGACAGAACCATTGTCTTCGAGTGCTCTCTTCCCAATCCCTGGAGAAGAAAGCAATGAATTAAACGGTCCAGTGTATTTTGAATATTATGGCAATTCTAATATTCCAGGCGTTTGCTAACTTGGTACTAAAGACTAACAAAGTTAAATTGGCGACTAGGTAACTCGAATGTCTCTCCAACTATTTGCATCATAATATATGTCAAAGTTTAAACTAGTTCGTTGCGGAACCGATAACAAATAACTGGGAATTGAGTTCTACTGCGATGTCTTGACCAATTAGATTCGTGACGAATAGTCATTCAAGCGGAGTTCTCCTTTAACCTCTACTAGCTCTGTTACGCGACTTCGCCCGCGTAACTTTATAAAACACTAGTGGCCCGCTCCCGGCTTCGCCCGGGTTCAAAATAAAAACTATCATATCTTTTAAGTTTGACCATATTAAACATAGTTACAAAGTATCCTATGTTAGTCGCTTATTTTTTTTTAAATCAGCCCAGCCAATCAATTTTATTTAATTAATTATTTCAATTTTTAAATGAAAATTTATGAAAGCTTGACAGTACTACTTTACGCAGACGAAGACGCGGACGAAATCTAGCAAGCAAAAGCTAATTATTAAATAAAAAATTAGATAGTTAAAAATGACATTAACATTTTTTTAAATTCACTAAAAATTGTAACAAGTTGTCACTCGTCTTTCTCTATTTTCTCTAGTTTTATAAATATTCTCAAATTTTTGTGTCTATTCTTCCCACTATTCATTTTTGAAAGTTGACAGATGGAAGTCGCTCATCTTTCACGAGCACAATAGTATTAGATTCAGATTTCCATTGCATAATACAAGTACTAAGAGTTCAGTAGTGCTACGTAGTTTGTAAAAGTTTTCCTGTATAAATGTTTTCGTTGTTGGCTTTGTATCCATTGCCAAAAGTTCGACCGCGAGGTCGATGCAACATCCGCTTTTTTTCCGGAACACTGGCCGAAGCTTCCACAATAAGGAAATGTAGGAGTAATTGGATAACTGTTTTCAGCCTAATTCAAAACATGTAGTCCTTAAGGTTAAGAGGAGTGTATCAGTACGCCAATTGGTGTGAATGGAACCAATGTCTGACCTACGTCTACTGAAATACATAGAATTTTGGATTCCAAGTGAGATGAATCAATTTCATAATCAAACATTATTTATATTATCAAAGATTATATTATTTTCATTATCCAAGAGTGTTTATGATTTTTTTTTGAGTAATTTTTTACTTCTGAAATTATTATTTTTTACATTTTAAGTACCTATTCTAATTCTTTGTTTGTAATTAATTTTGTTCATTTTTTTTTTATTTCTATTTTATTATTTCGAATTTTCAAAATTAATCATTGTACTAGATGTTGAGCGAGGGTTAGAATATAAAGTTTGGCGGGCTGATACTGTTTTAAATAATGAAAAAATTAAATAAAAGATTGTTTTATTTTTGTAAATGTCGTTTTTTTTTCAGAATTCAAAATGTTACCACTAAAGTTTTCCATGCTTTGTAAAGTTGGTTCAGACACGGCTAAACTCTGTTCTAACTTTTACATTTGATTTTAAGATTTAACTAATTCAACATCTTTGGAAAGTAGAGCAGCTGCATAAAGTTATAGCCTTTAAATAAGCCAGTAAGCGTACATATCATTATTTTTATCACCTGGACTTATGTTCTTATCACATAAAACTTCTTTACTTTGCAAACGACATAAAAAAATTCCAAGACCAATTTATTAAAGACTTCACGTCTTTTCCTGTTACAACTAGAATATGTTGAAATATAAGTTAAAACCGAATTAAAATCGTTTGAGCGATTTTAGAGGCCATGGAGTACAAACATACAATATATTTTTTTATAATATAAAATACAAGAATATCTTCTTCTTATATATAAGGCGATGTGTGTATGTACTATAGACTCCAAAACCGCTAACCGATTTTGATGAAACTTTCAGACAATCTTTAGATTAGTGTAGCGGGTGTTAGTGTGAAGTTTGGTAGCGATCGGGCGCGGACGAAATCGCGGACAAAACAATAGTATTATATATACAATTCGACTTATTGCGACTTAGATGGGTGTACTTAGATAGTAGGATGTTCAGAAGTGAGAATTAGGGTCAACAAAGAGAAAATCCAATAGAATCAGTCCGAGATCTAATCGTGTGGGCCGAAAAGTGTTATACTGAGTATATTATGGAATCTTTGAGCACATCCAGCTGTTAAGTAATTCCTTTGGGCCTGCGGCTGCGGGTACAGCGGAATCAGAATCTAATTAACCTGTCACATCCACAAAGACATTACGTCATCTTTCCTTGCTTACATTTCTGATGAATTCTAATTTCCATGAACAATGGGAATTTATTAGTTGACAAACAAGGACAAGTTGTTGACGAGAAAACCAAAGCAAAATTTGAGCATGTGTATGTTATAACTTTACGAGAGGTTCCGGTATCTACAAGTTTGAACTTCGCCATTCTTTGGCCGTTAATTACACTCGAAAACTGCGGAATATTCTCCTAACTTATGTCAATTTTTTAGGTTGAAAAAATTATGAGGTTTCATATTCTGTAAATTTGTTTCCTCACTTCTATAAATTACATTCGGAATATAGATAGTTTATATTGACAAGATGTTGCGAGGAGAAGCTTGGAGGCCGCTATTCGTAGTTTGAGATATTGCATTCGTTAATCAAGGGATAAGCCGTCGAGTGTCAGCCATCAATCACCACGATTCCAGTAAAGTACCAAGTGGTCTTAACCCTTGCACATTGGACCAAATTTACTTTTACATTGTTCTCTCGCCCTAAATAGTGTGAGTAGATATTAAATTATCTCCATATTGTCATAAGAGATATCTATTCTTTATTCACCCTACACTTTGACCCTTAACGATTATCCTAATAGGCTCAGAAACACAATGAAATCCTCTCTAATATTACTTTGTAAATGTCGACTAGTACCAGTTTGCCTGCTCTTTTTAAAATAAAAAAAAGAGAAAATATATGATGAACCTTTAATAAATACTCCTTACAAACGATTATAAAATACATAATACAATACTTCAGATATATTCTAAAATGAAAACTAACGTGTAACGCATTACGTGTGACAATTTTGATTTTACTCCTATAATTTTTCTTAAGGATTCTTAAGGAGTAAACTCAAAAAACCGCCATAGATGAAAAGTTTAAAAAATAAACAGAACAGTGAACCAAGATCGTATCATGTGAATTGCGAAATGTAAGGATGTAAGGTATGTGTGATAGAGGCATGGGATAATGTGTCCCGAAATGAATAGAGGAAAGAACTGGCCACGTTAATTGCTCTCTTTATGTCTCTGTGGAAAAGGTCCTCATTGTGCGCAGCACAATGAGCGGGTTCAACTTAAACAACCTTCACAAAGTTATGTGTACCATGAAACTCACTAATTGATCAACTTCATCACATTATGTCATATATATGTTATAAAGACATAGATCTCTCGTGTGTGATTTACATAACGCCCAACGGATGACACCAGATTTAGCCTCTCGACATGTATAGCACTAAATGGAAATGGCCTTGCTCGTTAGCGAGTTTGTATTGTTCCGAATATATTGTTATCGAAATTGGTATCGTTAAACTTATTCCATCAAAAGTTTTGAATATGGAAGGGAGCGTGCAGTAACTGATCCCGATATCATCGGTACACAGTCGCATTGGCAAACCTTCCACAAATATTACGCGTTGTTTAAATACGGTCCCGTAACAGCAACACCTGCATCCAAAGTATTACAGTGTACGTTGGCTGAATAAAAATTATCGAATATTTCCTTTGATTACCACCCCGTACTACGCGCGACCTACTTTGCACCCTCCCCCATGGTTTCTAAACGAACTTTACATATTTTCACACTTTATCCGCGTATTTTTGTAAACTATAATCTCTCATTTTTTAAGTGAGAATAAACAATATATTTAGGCGCGAAGCCCACACAAGAGTCGCGTCGAGGAACGGGCGCATAAGCGGCGCGCCGCCTCTAGCTTTCCTATAGAAATCAATGGTTGTGCGCCCACATACTGGAGACTGGAGAGGCGGCGGCGAGGCGAGGCGAGGTGCGGCGGAGGCGCAAAGAGTCGCGGCGAGGGCGCGAAGCGTCGCCGAAGGGGCGCCGCGCCGCAACTCCGCCGCCATTTTGTCCTTACATTTTGTTTGCGGCTGTGTTTAGACGTCTTCGTGTACTATGCGTTTCAAATGATAATAGGATCGCACTTGCTGCAAACTTCACATGATCCGAATCATCATAGTACAGTCACAGTCGTCGTACTTTTTTTTTTTCGAGTAACAAATAGAATGTTTCTTGAGACATTCCATAAAATTCACTAAACTTATCAGGATAGTTTCTTAAGTCACGTGTAGCTTTGATTAAACCCCTTTTGACGCAATTCCTCAAATATGGGTGAACCCAAAATCTTGTTTTACATATTTAAATTTATTACTTGTACGAGTGCAAGCTCGTCTTCATCTTCGGACTCACGCCTCTGAAGGTGCGATATGTATAGCAACCCTTAGCTTAGTCAGCTTGTCCGCCGAGCTTAGCATAAAAAATGAGAATGTTCGTTTAAGCACCGGTATTGAAAATATGTAACTCTTCAATAATTTTATGTGTGTCCAGCACACACAAACATTACACTTGTAATCCACGCCGAAATCCATAAATCTATCATAAATATTCCTCCGGCGTTGGATTACGTGGTGCAAGTGTGTGTGTGAAAGGTCGACTGTCATGAATAATAATTGTCCCGTCATGTATGTAGAATGATACCCAAACAATGTTACTATACATAAATTCGAAGAATATTAACCATCACCGTTACATACCAGCAATTAAATTATTTGTAGGAAATTACACGCTGCCGAGATTCCGGGACATTATGATATTAAATACATCATACACGATAATAATTATGAACCAGTTTCAAGACCGTGTCATGAATACAGCGCAAATTGTGTCTAATAGCCATCTTGTTGGCCTTTTAAGTGGTTCTAGCACTCCAACAATTATAACAAATATGTTTGCCGATTCTGAATCTTGAAACTTTGCCGCCAAAACTTCCAGTTTTCATTACTCGTATACTGATCCTTTTTAGATTTTCTTAAAATGTTTTCAATAAACATTTCTTTAATGTCGAATTTGGTCCAAACCGATCCATTCCTGCGATTCGGCCTCGCTTGTAAATCTGCGTACTCCGAAGACGAGTTTTAATATTATACAAACCCCGATCAATACAGAACTGCGTCTTTTCACATTCGAAACACGAATTGCTGAGAATTTTGGTGCATATACGATAAAATATAAAATCTTTTTTATATATATAAAGTGTAGACAAAAGTAAACAACAATAAGGACGCTTACCTTTTTAATGTGGATTTTTTTTTTTGCGGTGGGTGAGACCAGCACAATTTGGCCAAACTTTGGCAAACACTATGGCAGAACTAATATTTGTATTTAAAAATTAAAAATTTTAAAACAAATATTAAAATTCAAATATTAAATATGGTACGAAAGTTGTACATTTTGAAAATTTTATAATAATAGTCATACAATAGCTCGAGTTTGTGTGACCTAACAATCTCGACTCGACGTCTATAGCCCATCCGACTGGCGGGACAGCGGAAGACGAGGAAACAGTATTTCTCAGACGTTTGCTCAACGTTTTCTAGAAATCCTCGGGATGTTTGAGAGCACGCTGTTTTGTACTTGTAAGCCAAACCGCTTTCTTCCCTCCCATCTCCTTTCCCATGTCCTTTCTGGTGTCCCAGACAACGTGTATGCAAAATTTCATAGTGATTGGTTCATTAGTTTTTGCGTGAAAGAGTAACAAATATCCATAGATCCATACAAACTTTCGCATTTATAATATTAGCACGGATGTTACTCGCTGATGATGTAGGTTCCCAACGGTAAAATAATTTTTTAAATCGGTCCAGTAGTTTCGGAGCCTATTCAATTCAAACAAACAAACGATAAAATCTTTCCTCTTTATAATATTAGTATAGATTTTGCGAAGCAGAGCAAATCTGGTATGTGCAAATGATAAAAGACCCATAATCAACTCACTACATATTCTCCTCTTGAATTGTGAATTTCAGGGTTCAATGCTTCGGCTAATATTTATTTGTACGTGTATATTGATTACACTATGATTATTCAGTGTTTTACGGTTGGAAAACTTATTTTGTGTACATTTTCGTAATGTTGTGCAGGTACTTCCAATCAGTTAATATCACATAGTGAGAATACAGGTGTACACGCTGACGTGGATAATCTAATTCATACTAATCCCGACAAATGACTTCATAATTTCATGACGTATACACAGTGCCATCATATTTCAGCTAAAGCCCGTGACACACGTAGCTATAATATATATTAATATACCGTGCTATAATATTATATTACGGTATACGTTGGTGACGTCATAGAAATATATATATATTATAGCTGCGTTTGTGATCAATATTTGTATAGAAAATATATCGTAATGTGCCTTGCTATAATTTATATTACTATAATAATATATTATAGCTAAGTGTGTCACGGGCTTTGTTCGGGACTGAATATAGCGCTAATGTCACCGAAACATTTCGAACGCCTCAACGGGAGAATCAAATTCAAATCCCTGTTGGTCTTCTCATTTTCAAGGCAAATAATTTTTTTTTATCACTTTTGCTGATGATCGTGGAGAGGCTTGTGTCCGGACGTAATATCCGTATTCATATTCACAAGAAAGCACATTAGTATCTCTATCGACTACTTACTTTCCTTTCAAATGATCATCACAGATTATTTAGTTAAATGAAAAATAATACTTTCCAAAGTAAATGGCAAACCTCGTTGGATATCGAAAACGCTCGATGGCGTGATATGGTAAATCGATTTTTAATTTCGTTTTCGAACGGTTCGCATACTTTGTTTAGAGTATTAGCGATTAAAATAACGCAATTTTCGTATTCATACAAGAGATTTTACAAGAGATTAACGAGATTTTAACGACACTGATAATATTACTAAGTTTATTGTAGGATGTTTTGGACTGAAGATTATTCTTGAACAGGCAGAAAATGCATTTCACGACAGAACGACAGTGAAATGAGTTACTTTATCAATACATTATCTTATAATACTAAACGAGGAATTCTTGTATGCCACGACGATCTCGCAAACGGCTCTAGAAATCGATCTGTCAGGGTCTTATCTTCGAGAAAATTCGTTTTATTTAGTTTTTTTTAATGGAACGGTCACAAAAGTAACACTCGTACCGCTTGCTCGTTTTATAATATTTTTAATTATTAATTACTAATTAATTAATCTTGAGTTTTTTTCTATAGTGTTTCAAAGACTTTCTTTCTTACATGTAAAAAACTTTAAACTGTTCATTGTCCTGAACGAAACTCAGTCACCCAGTCTAGTTACTATTTATACGTGTTTTACTTGTCGGTTTTTCAGAATTTCCATGTTAGCCAAGTTCCTCTAAATTTGGCAAAAGCATTTTCCGTCGCGCCGCGGATAAACGAAAGCAAATGAAACACCTTTAAAAGAACACTTAGCCGTAGACACCTGAATGGCGGAGCTCTATTGAAGCCCTCGTAAATAACCTCGAAGAGGCGTCCTCGGCTTGTTCATTAAGGCGCACTTTTGTTCGCGGTTCGCACCCGGTTAAGCCTACTAAGACAAATAGTGACACCGCGGAAATAAAACCAACCTTACGCCGCTCTCATTACGGCCAGACGCCTCGGTTCTTGGCTTCCATGAATGTGGGTAATCTCGATAATTAGCCGCCAACAATGAAGAAGATACTTGAGGAAAGTCGATTTGAAATCTTTATTAAATAAAAGCCGAGCAAATAAATTTTATTTCGCCTACTCGATCCTTTGTGAGTTAATGCTGTTGCGGTAAATTAAACCTTTTGTGGGAAGCTGGCGAAAGAACATTTCCTTTTCGTTCACGTTGCGAAAATGTTTTCCATTGAAAACAACGCTTTCATTTTCTAAGTACCCTTACTATCTATTTTTCCATTATTACAATTACAAAATTCCCTTTAAATCTACGAACTATGTCCCAACATGTGACACGTAAAATGGCTGAGTAACTCAAATCAAATCGTTCCACATGGTAGGCAGGTCTAACTGTATCTATACATATTATTAAATAAGTTATTTTTTCACTTCCTTCTGTTTTTCGCTAACTTCCTCAATCGCCCAATAGATTTTGATACAGTTTCCACCAGTGAAAACAGCAATAAACGAAAAAAAAATTGCTTACATGCAGTATAGTAATTCACGTTGAATTAAGAGCATATTGCAACTTCCATCTGGGGAGGAATCCGCTTAAGCCCCAATTACCAAGTCGTGCTAACACTTGATCCAAACACTCAATTATCACTAATGAATTGAGCTCAACTGATACGAAGCGAGCTAATTGAGTGGAAACGTCTCGGTCACATATTCGCAAGTGCCATTATACCTGTGGCTAACTATTTACAATTGACTTCTTAACGATTCTTCTTGACTAAGCAATTCAAAAACAACATATCTATAGACATTATACTCGTATAAAAAACGTACATCCATTATGACGTGGAGGCGAGATTAATTTTTTATGGCTCTCAATATTGCATTATAAAAGCCGGAAAAGGCTGGACGTTTACCAATAATGGGAGCGGATATTGGATACCTTAATATCGGCTACGCATTCCAATGGAAATATATTATATAGACGGAACGGTAGACAGGAATGGGCGAGCAACAGTTTGTTAGTGACAGCTGGAGACAGTTTTTTCCACACTTGATGGAGTTTCAATAAGTTATTTTATACTTCAAGGAAACTACTACGCATCAACGGCAGCGAAATCTGATGAAAACAATTCGAGTGGATACATAGTTCCATCATTAGTGGGGTGCACATAATTATTATCAGGTAAGTTAACGAGATGCAGCTACTACTTATATCATTTTTTATATTGTACTAGCTGTTGCACGCGACTTCGTCCGCGTTACTATAAAATATAATCTTTGTTACTCGCTGATAATATAGCTTCCCAACAGTGAAAAAAATTTCAAATCCAGTAGTTTCGGAGCCTATTCAATGCAAGCAAACAAACAAACAATCAAATCTTTCCTATTTATAATATTACTATAGATAATTAGAAATCGCTTTCTGCGTTTCTGTAAGACCTTATCCTAAACCACGCAACGGATTTTGATACGGTTTTCATTATCAGGCTAACGACGCCATTTAACGCAAAAACACCTATGAAAATGCAAGTGAACTGTCGACATACTTAGATGGAATAAAATCTCCATTGCTCAACCACAAATAAAGCGTTAGGTACATAATATAGCAGGTGTTAATCGGTTTTTCGCGTGGGAATTTCACATTATCTTTAGAAAAGTTGTTGCATAGCCAATTTCAATGTTCGCAGGATGAATGGCAAGCAGTTAACATACCAGAGCAGGAGTTCTCCCCCTAGTCGCCCTAGTGTGTCAGTTGTCAGGCGCGGCGCGATATTATTTAGTTGAACATTTAGCCTCGTTGAGCGAATATTGGCAACAATTTCGATGCTGGAAACAAACAGTGAAACGTGTACGAGTGTTTGATGAAAACTCATGCTCTGGTCGCAAACCAAACGTTTCGAACTATATTCTATTTATTGCCTAAAATAGTAAGCATAAAACATTGTTTACTCTGTGGACACAAGTTGGCCTGTCCAGTCCATTACACATGCAGACCAATTGTTATGTTTATCTACATAACATTATGCTCCAATGGAAACAACGTTGACTATTTATTATTATTCTTGTTCTAGTGTACGAATAGAATTAATTATAATTAATTTTAAACTACATTTTAATCCGATATGTTATAGGATTGAGATTTATCGCAAGATCTAACCATATTTGGAGATCGCCAATGCTTTGATTTGGGAATGAGTGTGGGAGAACTCTATATGAAGTTACAAAATGACGTATCTTGACTAACAGTTATTTTATCGTCAAAGCACATTCACACTTTGAACCGTATAGAAATCCGTTGATTCATTTAGAAGTTAGCGGAGAAACAGCAGAGGCGCATCGCGACTTCATCTACAGTATAAGGATATCATGATTAGCATTAAAAATTAAAAAATAACTATTGTGAGTGAATTTCACGCCACTTCAGAAATTCATGTGCGAATAAATGAACTAGATACAATTTTAACGAAATACATAAAACATGTCATTTTATCTCCATCTCACTTAATGTATGAAAATTCGATTATACAAAATGTTTCTGTACTTGTATTAAAAGTCCTTTGTTTGCTTTAACATTCACTCCGTTCTCTATAATAAAACATATTAGACTTTGTACGTGTTTTACAAAGAGGCATACAAATATAGAGTAAATTGTCAGAATTAATTACCATATTAATTGTCGGAGACGTCTACGCCATAGCAACTGTGGGATCGTTACATTATTATTGCTCTTTGAATATATTTACAAATACGTCTTAATAATTAATAAGTATTTGATGCAGAAGCACAAAAGCTTTTTTAATAGAATTTAGTTGTTATTTTGCACATACAATGTTAAGAAAAAAAAAACCCTAAGAAATTAAACCTCAATTGTGTATATTATCTCGAAAATGCGAATGTTACAGGCAAAGCGCCCACAGATCTCTTAATAAATATAATTGTATTATTGTACGTTCCTTCATTTAACTTATTATAAACATAATAAGTAAGTTGAATCACTAAAAGGCATTTGCTGCTCCAAAATGTTATCTACCGTTTCTGAAATAATATTCATCGCAAGGAGTAAAAGGCAGCGTTTAAAACAAACAATCACGAAACAATATTCCTCAAAAAAAGTTCAAGTCATCATAAAAGACAAATCCTTCCTCTCTTTCAACAAACAACCTTTTATACTGCCTCGTCTCGAACGAATATTATTATTCTATAAGCGGAGGAGGGTGTTTCCTTCCTATTTTTCAACTCAACAATTGACAGCCACCTAATATTTCAAACGGTTGACTTTTTCACATCCCTTACTTTGCTCTACCGAAGAAGCCATATTAATATTGAATTTGATGTTTTTGTCTCATGCGAAATACGGGCCAAAGGTAATAAGGGCCGCAACTAGACAATCTAGAATTGGGACTTTTGTAACATGTAGTGACTGTGACATGGCGGTAGTACTCACAGAACACAGTATAGTACCTCAGTTAATAGCAATAATATTACTCGCTTCTTGAGTGAATACAAAGGACATCACACAAGTTTTTACTAGAGTACTATTACACTACTACTGGTTTACTAGAGTATTTTTACATTTGACTGTACCTACACGATTGGTTAATGTAGAGGTACTCAATCGCAAGACTAACGGAGCCACGTTCTACAAAAATATCTAGCCTCTGAGTCGGTTAAACATCAACAAGGGTAAAATCGATATCCTAATGCAGACACAAATAATTTTATTGACTTGACTGTTCGGTTGTGGGGGTATGATATTATGACAAAGCCTTTTCTCATATCCTCACCTTGCCCTTCAAACTTCATCCCTTCAGTTTTCACTTGTTAGATAGATACAAAATACGTGTTTGTATCGGCAGAGCAAAGTGATCGAGCGCACAACGGTGACATCATGTTTTGTAAATAAAGTCGGTCAAATGTGCACTCAAATCGGGTCAGCGAAGAAACACAATACGGTAACCACCTTTCATGGCCACAAATCACCCACAATATTGATCATTGGCTCCACTCGCGGAAATAGAACATCATTATTCGAATCTTCCTGAATCAACACTCGCCTCGAAACTGGCTGACGGTCCAGAAGAAAAAGAAATTATCTCATAATTATAAGCAATACCAGCTACCAGAATTACGATTAGCGGATGGGTTATTTAGACTGTCCTTTACAAATTACGCCAGGAGTAAAAACGTACTTATTATTTATTTGATTAGCAAAGGTGTTATTTATCATGGTATTCTATGAGAGAGAAGGCCTGCTCAGTTTGTGACTGCGAAACGCGGTTAAAGTTGCTAAATTAAAACTACATAAATAAGCCAGAATTCAATTCGATTCTAGCAAAAGAGTCAACAGTTTTTTTATGAATTCAAATTGAATTTACATGTCGTTAATAAAGTTCCAGTCGGCCGATCCATCGATCGACGTGATTCATTCATAAAAGCTGTTAGTTTGATTGCCGCATTTGCAACTCTTGTTCATGGAAATTTATTTATAATTTCAATTTCAAGTGTCATTAATCCAATGTTATTTTATTTTACAAATAAAATCAGTAAACTATTAAAATATGGTGAAAATTTCTTGTCGCCTTTCAAATGTTAATCACTGGAATAATTTTGTTACACTAAGCTATTATTTATTTCAGAAGACACTTGTGAATATTTTTCATTCAATTAGCCAAGAAATACAATTGCCAAACACTTATAAAATTGCCTAAAAATATTTATATTGCTGAAATGCAAATTATTGACGTGTAATGGCGTGGTTAATTGATAAAAAATAATTTCTAATAAAAAATACTTCCTATAAATACTTAACATTAACAACCCAAAATCTAAAAACTACATATTTTTTAAGAACCCAAATAATGTTACAAGTTTGTGAAGCTAAGAAATTTTCAGTTCCTTTAACTGATATTTTTTTCTTTACATGTGATCCCCATTATTTTATCCCATTCTTGAAATCACAAAGGAGACTCAACCAAAAAAAGAACCTAGTTCTACCGAGAGTTCTAAATAATCAGAATCAGGTCGAGCGGGTGATGTGAGCATTTGAGCGTTGGCCATTCTGCCGTATGCAGTGAGCGGAATATTTGTTTGCGATCACCGACAAACGTTTTCGGCAAACATGTACGTCATATATATGATTTGAAACGAAACACAAACACGTTTTATGGATTGCACATACATATCCTCCTTTCAGGGATGGAAAGGTAATCCAATGATGTACAGGAACTACTTGTGTGAATACCCAACATAATAAATATAAACAATGAATATCCTAAACGCAATTGGATTATTGGTTGTTGAACGGCAAGGAGTGCCATCCTCTGCGAACGGCAAGGAGTGCCGTAGTTTGTGCTCAAGAATACATTACATTGTAAGAGTTAAGGTTGATTTGTGAACCGGATCACGAGCACGTGTGTACTCGGTACAACTGGAGCCGGATTACGCTGAAAATAAATAAATCTTTTGTGTGTTTACACATTATCCGAACGTTTGTGGAATGTAACGTGTCGGTGGCTATTTGAGTCATGTTTATTTAGTTTCCGATGTTTCAGGGAAACGTGCAGCGACTTCTCTGAGCCCAAAGTACACACAGAAGATGTTTTGACACGAGCTAATGACGGCTCGTTCATATTTCTTTAAGGGTATTGAAAATTGGGGTGTGTATTCAAACTCGGGCTATTATTGAAGAGCCGACCTCGATGAAAGAAGGGCGCTGAACTCCGCTACCGACGAATGAGGTGCCGTAATTACGGAGCCGCATTCATAGTAAGCGCGTTAGCGATGTTCACTGATTCAATATGAGTTGTAAACACTGAAGCAGGACCCGTAATGGGAATGTTGTGTAGAAATAAATATGTTTCACACTTAAGAAATCAGATTTCCTCCTAATGCCTGGACAAAATACAGCAATGAAGCCGCGGAGTGTGATTAAGCTGCGCAAACAGTAAATAAGAGGCGTATGGTGAAGCGAGTTGAAGGCGTGCCAACTCCGAGCGCGACCTACTCAATACGGTATTATATTCCTTAATACTGCCTCGGCGTCCACTGTGGACACATATTTCATATCTATTCGGGGTTATACTCCGACAACTTCTGCTGACTTTACTCCGTTAGGAATTTATATGTTACTACCTTATACCGGGCCGAAGGAAGCTATCTCCGTACCAGTTGTCTAAGGTCTTATCTCCGCCTCAACTAACCCAAACTGGCAAAGTGATTCGAACTAGTCGTGTTTCGGATACCCTCCATTTGAATAGCAGCATACGTTCACATCTTCGGGACCGTCCGATCGGAAAGTTTTCGCGTCCCTTCACATGACCCGTCCATATCTTATAAGTATTGGTTCCATTGTTTCTTGATAAAGTTTACCCGTGGGCTATCCAGAATTCGCAAAACAACATGTCGGTATAAAATATAAGTGAATAAATGGGTGTGTGCCACAACACAACACAAATAGCACTGCCTCGTTCGCAGGATTACGTTCTCGTCAGAAGCGTTTCAAGTTAGCTAAATCCTTACAAATCGCACCGTCCATAAAATCAAAGGCTCGATTCTTTGCCAAGTTTTCCGGTGCCTTTTAAAGGATATCCGGGACATTTATAAACTTAAAGAAGGAACGCCACACTGAAAATCTCTCACGGGTTCTTAAAGCATTCAAATGCGACATTTCTCTGGTTCGTGAACTTGACGTCACGACGTATTCCTAATAATCAGAATATGAGGAATTTATCACAAAGTAGACGCTTCACTTTTCAAAGCCATCTCATCCACCCTCAGCCACAAAAAAGTTAATAAAATTTCAATTAAATACTACAGGCATTTCTTGTTTTACGTCCTTTACGAAAACCCAAATTACATATATTATATTTTTTTAACACTTATACGTTATGTAATATGTGACTCAAAATGGATAATGTTAAATTAATCTGCAGTCCATGATTGAAGATTCAAGGATTAAAAAAGTTGTGAACCCCTAAGAACATGTCCATTTTATTTCGGAAATTACATACACACCATAACACAGTGTGCGTGTGAGTAGATTGAATTACTTTATGTGAAGCATAAAGTTAACCCAAACATAAAGTTCATATTTGTACGTGTACCAATAAAATGGATGTAATTTTTCTTTCACTCAATTTGTAAATAATATAAATACTTAATATTCTAGGAACAATTTTATTTTGAGCGTTTTCAATGTAGTTCTTTACAATGAAAGTTCTGAAAAGAGCGACATGATACCTTGGAACCAAATTATCTAGGTCTTGTCTCTATAGTGCAAGAGTTGCGGACATTAGCCCATATTAAAGAGCTAGCATTCCAAATGATTACACTCCCATTCTAAGGACATTTAGAGCATCAACATTGAAGCAATAATAAATAATAGTATGTGTGTATAGTGGACTGAATTTACTACTAACAATAAGCGCAGAACTACAGATAATAAAATATACAAGAACATTGAAGTCGGTAGAAAATGGTATCAAGTTACCCTTACCGAATGAAGAGTTCGCTTGCTGCAACATATTCCGCAAGAGTTGGGGGACCGAGACCTTGTAAATAATTCAAAGGTCCCTTCTATAGGCGAGCGCCGTGCGGATTAAATGAAATTTTTCACGTGTGCCGACTGCCAACGCCAAGGTTAAATCCAATTGATTTCCACTGGCTGACTTGCGTACTTTTCTAGGTTTACTTGACTCCGAAATTTAATAACTAAGTCCAGTCCAGTGTTACATAGATACGCGCCAATGCCAGCTCCATCGACTGAAAGAGATATATGTATCGGCTCCACGAATGATTTGGTCCACAGCAAAGGCATGTGCATTTATAAAATTCTACACATTCGCCTCCCAGTGACAGATTGATGACCCCCTCCCGCTCCCTCTACTGCGTCCCTCCCGGGCCACCTGCCACTACCTGCCACACGGATTTTATCCCACGTACGCATTTAATATTCTATTGTATAACAGAATATTCAGTTGCTGAACAAAAATATTTTTCAAGTGCGCTACACCTCTATAAAAAAATACCTAACTACATTTTTGTAGATGCAAACCCGCACCAAATGTATTGATTAAATAAATTTATTAGGCATCACAGTACACTGCCATTCGCAATAATAAAGCCCCCCGGCAGAGCACTGACCGTCCCCTTACAGAAGATACTTATGCCCATTGCCCTATCCCCATAATGGGATTACCTAATATGTTGTCCGGGTCGAGAAATCGCCAATACTCCCTTCAAAATTGCTTGAATTTTTTATAGCTCCCTACTGTTGAACGTACCGTCAGCTGGTTTGCGAGATTCTGTCATAAAAACCCGAATATCTCAGGACAAAAAAATCTGCTTGAAAGCTTTCAACGAGGAGAAATTAAATTACGTGTGGATAAACTTTAGGGATTTCTGACAAAAACAAGAGACACTATATTAGTGACTACTGAATAAAGTATAGTGTCTGTCTGAATGTATATGCGCTAATCTACGAAAGTTGCACTTAAGTGATTTTTGTTTCCACTTGAACCAATGAGAAAAGTAATTTCTGAGGATGGTTTATGTTATAATATTTCACAAATATCTAATTGGTCTAAGTTATCAGGTTTTTTTTGTCAAAAAGTGAGTAAAAATATCGGTTTAAATAGATCGTTTTTCGCCCCCAACTTCGTTCGCGTTCGATCGCTACCAAACTTCACAGGATTACCCGCTGGACTAATCTGAAGGTGGTCTGAAAATTTCATCAAAATCAGTTCAGCGGTTTCGGAGTCTATAGGGAACAAACATACATACATCACCTTTTATATATAATAATTTATTATTTTCACAACTTTACAATTTAAGAACAAAACCCCGGTCCCCACACTAGGCATGCCTGTATCGTGGGGTCCCCGTACAGTGAATTACATTTCGAAAGGAACTTAAATAAGCAACAGTGTCTGAATCGTGCTATATGTCTTTTATGTCCTTTATACCAGTGTGCGTGCGTGTAAAGTATTGTATGTAATTTAGTGCTTGTTAGTTAGCAGTTTTTAAGAATTAAGATATTGAGAAAGATGTTACTCGCTGATAATATAGCTCCCTGAAATTGTCTGTGAAAGAATTCTGTGAGTAGTTTCGGAGCCTATTCAATGCAAACAAACGAACAATCAAATCTTCCCTCTTTATAATATTAGTATATTATGTAGGTAAGCAGCATTTTTAGTTTTTTGCACGGAATTTTGAGTTTTACTGTTTTTAATTTTTTTTTAAATAAATCCACTTTTTATCATAGTTTTGCATACCACAGTCGAAAACCTCTCTTTCACGAATGGCACTAATGACGTAATGTGCGTTTTAATGTGCATAAAGAGCAGGAGGGAACATCAAAATTAATTTAGAAATACCAGGCAGGTACATAAACAAGTAATTTGTAATGCATGAAGTTATCACTCAGTCTCATCTTCAAATTAAATATTTTTTCCTGTGTGGTAAAAGAGGCTGATATGACTCTTATGTAACAATAACTTTGTATTGTGAATAATAAGCACCAATGTATTTCATCATTTTAGAATCTGCTGTTAATAGGCCAACTTTGAGCAAAGTTGCCACTTAGATACTCATACATTTTTTTAGGTGTTCAAACTGTGGAGTTAAATGTGAGCCACTGTTTTTTCTATTTTTCAAAATAGTTTTTTTTGAAAACTGTGTGCATCCTAAATATCGTGATACTTATGTGTGAATTATCAGATCTACTACTCTAGAATAGTTTCAGAGAAAAAAATACGAAATAATAGACAGTTTTCGACTGTGGTATGCAAAACTATGATAAAAGTAGATTTATTTAAAAAATATATTTAAAAACAGTATATAATAGATAATAACTTAAAATTCCGTGCAAATAAAAATAAAATAAAAGCAGTTTGTAAGGGTACGTTACCTTTGTCTACAAGGTTATCCATTAATGACGGGACACCCTGTATGGTTACCATCGGTGACAAAATATTCATTAAAATATTTGGGAAGTTGGAATTCGTCTACCGCACATAGCGAGGGGTGCGGCCCTCGCAAAAATATCAAATCTATCTACGAAGGGCTCGAAAGCGCGCCCAAGTGTGAAACTAGACGAATTATTGCCTATTTTTATTTTTTATTATTACATAAAACCGGGATGGGGACCAAATAAGTTGCCATTTTTATTTATTTGTTTTATTTTATTATTAAAAAAACCAGGGAAAAATTTGGACAAAACTTTTTTATTTACTTATTTTTCGAAAGGTACAACAATAGCACAAACAAAAAACTTACAACAGGTCTTAGACCTGTCTATACCTGGTTATACAACATAAGGTAATTTAAGGCATACACATATAAATGAAGTCTGTTTAACTTCATTTAATTCGAATTTCCCGCGTTGTAAACTTCTTAGTAGGTATGTAGGTAGTTGTTTATAATTTTAAAAGCGGCTACCTACAACGCGGGAATAATACGGAGGTATAATATTATGTGATTGTAATTTATTTCAACAGCCTATAATACAAGATAATACTTATTACACACATATAAAATACAAACTAGAAATTGATACAAACGAGATAAGCATTGCAACTAAAAAATAATTATTACAACTTAAAGTTAAATTAAAATAAAATAAAACATTAACAAAAATAAAATAAAATGAAAAGAAATGAAAACCGCTCAGCCAAACAGTATCAGGAACATTATAAACCTATAGTATATCAGTGTAGACAATCAAGACGACCGCGTATCATGTCAAAAAGCAAACTTATTTTGAAGTAACGGAAAAGAAATCTGAATTCGCGTTTGTATTCCCCAAAGTTAGGAAATAGTTTAAATGTCTATACATATTAAAGATTCCGTCGGACAGATGTTCGCGGTGGGCGGAGGAGGCAGCACAAACTTTGTTCAAACTTTGTTTTTAGAATTGTTGACAATTTTCAGTCTTGTACGTCTTTTTGTGAAACGCCACCGACGTTTCCATTAAGAAGGCACTAAGCTCAAATGGTTTTTTATCTTGGTGCCTACGAGTGATTCTTCCTTCCTCTAATGTGTGTTGAAATATGTAAAGGTCGGAATGGAGACGGCAGGAATGTTCGGGAATTCATTTAAATTCATGAACACGTTAACAAAGCAATTAGGCTCACTCCGGGAGAGCCTTGTCACTGTCGCAGGGGAGGGGAGGACCTATTAACTATGTTAATATTAAAGGAATAAAAACAACAAGTAATTTTACAATATGCAAACCAGCCGGTCGAGGATCGCGTAAGGCTTCACTGCCCCACTGCAAAATCACGGCCTGCCCCGGGAGACCACCCTCAGGCCTCAATAGAAGCCGACCGAAGCCCAACAAGTGGTAGAAATAGCTATTTTATTTTTACTCCGCTTAGGGGAACAAAACTACATAAATAGTTGCCTCGACTGACTGTCGGCATTTCTTTGTTCAGTACGCTCGTGATAAGGGTTATTTTAAGCTATTTACATGTTACATAGGAATACTGTAATGTTCAAATGCGAAAGGACATGTTTATACTCCTCCATATGAGAAAACTGAATAGTATAGATTTCTTTTAATGCCATTAAATGAAATCTATTCGTCTTGCCTCATTGAATTGCTATTATTCTTCCGAATCTATTGTCGACGACATCCTCATTTTTCGCGTTTATGTCTCCAAGATAAATGAGATTCGTCCTCGACTTTGTTCAAATTACCCACGTTTTTTCGCGGCATCACAATAGCCATTAGTACAATTGGTTCATTCATTCAATTAATTCAAAAAGTAATAAGTTCGTTATTTAATTTTGACATCTTCGGGCCTAACGTCTCAGGGGCCCCGGGTTCGATTCCCGGCGGGGTCAACTTTGGAAATTTGAATATAATTTTCAAAATTGACTCTGGTCTGGATTTGAAAAGTAGTGGTAGGCCACACTTCGTTTCGCAGTCATTTGGGCAGCCCGTCTGGCGGCAGTAACCACCACCTTACAGAATACCACCGTGAAATAACAGCATATGTGCTGTTGTGTTTCGGCGAGTGAGTAAGGGATGCCAGAGCCCATTACCCCACCCCTCCCTTATCCCTTATCTTTAATCCTTCTATGGTCGGCAGCGCACTTGTAGCACTAATGGCGTTGCTTGCGTTATAGGCGACGGTAGCCACCTACCATCAAGTGGACCGTCAGCCTGTCTGTCAACCTTAACATAAAAAAAGACATACGAGTACAATAATAAGAATGTAGAAAACAAGGTAATTTTTGCGTATGTTATTACGCTAGAAAATTTAGAAAATCTGACCACAAGGAATAATTCGTGAAACATTGTTCGTTAACTAACAGGAAATCCATTAATAGTCGAAATTTACTATAGTAATATATTATGTAGAAGATAATAATCGGTTCACAAACAAGTAAGAAATGGGTTCTCAACTGTTTTCTCTTTTCCTATTTATAGACATCTGTGAGCTACAAAAAAGACTTTGTTGCATTGTTTCATGGCGAGGTGATGACTGATTCATAAAAATGAAAAATATTTAAATTATTATTCAAAAATTCAAAATTCAAAAATTCAAAATAATTTATTATTTTTCACAACTTTACAATTTAAGAACAAAACCCCGGTCCCCACACTAGGCATGCCTGTATCGTGGGGTCCCGTACAGTGAATTACATTTCGAAAGGAACATAAGTAAGCAACAGTGTCTGAATCGTACTATATGTCTTTTATATTTTTAAAGAATTTGCTTTTTAGTGTACTCGTAGTTTCGTTTTACTATCTCTTAGTGGAGTTATTGGTGTGCAGTAACACGCTTACTTCAGTTATTTACCTCACAATTGAAGTTCATTTGATAATTTACAATGTTGAAGTAATAATTTTCATTTTATAACTGTCCGTCTAGAAACTAATGATGGTGCTCTAAATAGGTTTATAAGTACAGGTCCATCCTAAATTACAAAATCTCTTCTCACCGACCAAGAACGAGTCCGGTGATTAACTTTCCTTCTTGGCTAGTGTTGAATTAAAATAGGTATACCTATGTTCACTATGGAGAAATATGTTATCACCTATATTTAACACTCGAATGTTTTATTGACTTTGTTTTTACGACCTTACTGGTCGAGTGATGAGAATAAATGACTTAGCGCTCTGCCTCAAGGGTCTAGGGTTCTAATCACGACAGAATGAACTTTAGAAAAGAACTTTTTTAAAGTTGGCTCTTGTATGGGTGTTTAAGTAGTTTTGGTCTTACCCTTAAAAAAACCACTTTATACAAAATCAAAATATTATTTATCAAATAGGTTTCTCCAAGAAACTCTTATGATCGTCATTAAAAAATTTAAATTTACCAGAGTTTCAGAAAAAAAAGCCAAGATAACGATCCTGAGAAGAAACCCCGAATGAAACTCCTACTAAGTGCATGACCTCTATTAGACGTAGCCACATGTACTTTAAAAGGCGATTCATAAGGTTGTCAGAATGTTTCGCTAAAACCGTAGCAGTTGGCAGTGGGAGTGCCATATATCCCCCATGGCCGACCGAAGTCGCAGTAAAGCCGCCCGCGGCTGCCAAATGAATCCACATTAACTCCAATACACCGCTACACGCTTCCTTCGCCTTATTAAATAAAACTTTTTATGGCTTACTTTACTACTTCAAATGTAAGTATTTACCTATATCAACTAAAGGATCGCAACAATTCGATTCGAAAAGCTGCCATTAATAAAAAATATCCTTCATTCATCCAATTCATCCAATTTCATGCTGTTTTCACCAATAGATAGAGTGGTTCTCGAGGAAGTTTTTAGTAAATAATTTACAAGATTACGCGGGCGAAGTCGCGGGCAGCAGCCAGTTTTAAATAATAAATTCAATGTGAACACGGTAACGCATTTTTGTCTGCATGATAGTTTGCTACCAAAAAGCTACACGGTGGTCACGTGACCAGCACTACACTGTAGTTGGCTAAGGCCTACTACTCGATTTCTTTTGACAAATCTATACCAATATATAAAGGTGAAGAGTTTATTTGTTTGTTTGGTCGTACGCGCTAATCTGCAGGAACTACTGGTTCGAATTGAAAAATTATTTTTGTGTTGGATAGTCCATTTATGGAGGAAGGCTTTAGGCTATATAACATTTTGAACGCGGTCGCGGGCACCAGCTAGTATATTATAATAGGTAATACATAAATATTATAAATACAAACAATTTACTGTCAAATTGAGAAACAAAATTGTCTGTAGTTTTTGGCCATAGAAATACATAAACACAGATGGATTTTGTCACGGAATCAAATTGAAGATCTCCAATGAAAATGAATGTTGGAGCGACATCGGTAAAAGGCAGGAGGTAAGTAGTGCAGTGCGATGTTCCTCCCCGGTGGCGCATAAAAGTTGCCGCAACAATACCCATTGAAATATGTGCGAGAGAATGTAATAACCGCGGTGCATTTTTCATCTTAAGCCTTCTTTGCTGCATCGTTCGACTGTCAATCTGGCAATATTAATAAAGTTAAAATGTGGACGGGACCCCAAAGGATATCGGCGCGCCAGACAATCTGTCGCTTCCGCCGAACCCAACGATCGGTGGACCTGGATTAAAATGCATTCGTTCTCACTGATTGAAGGTACTGCTACCACAATTTATCACTCGTTCTTGTAAGCTTCTTTAAAAGGATGATCAAAAGCAGATTGTTTCTGATCCTTCTGCTTCGTGTACAATAATACTTTTATCGTCCGACCGATATATCAGAACTGCGATTCGTACCGACATACGACGATGACCTCTCCAAATGAATGATACTGATACCCTTTCAATTCAATATCATACCACCGAATGAATCTGAACGAATGAACAACTCTTTTTGAAACGTCACAGAGCACTTTTCACACTTCAGTCCACATAAATAGCAGACGCTTACAAGATGTAAGAAGGGGTTATACCGTCTGACCCAAGATTTAAATCACAGATGCGCCCTGTGCTTCTGAAAACTGTCCACGTAATATGTCTGTGTGCGCAACGTGAACCGCTCACTGCTGTAAGGTGGGAAGAGTGAACTCTTCCCAACGATGACACATTCTCGGCTGCCTGAAGTATGGCAACGGCGCATCTGTGATAAAAATCTTGGGTCTTGGCGTCTAACGGCATAACCACCATTTCAAGGTGATACAAGTCAGCTTTCCTTCATACAAACGTAGAATGTTTATGTTATGTTTAATTTACAAAAGTAAGCATGATATCGATTTATCTTGTCGTTAACTAGGATCGTTGCTATACAATCTAGTAAAAAAGTATAAATTTATAAGATATGATCCTTTAAAAATCCATATTTTAACACAAGTTTAAATGCAACTTTGAGGGTGAATAGGTCACTGTAGTGTACCAAAACTCCAAAATACTTTAGCCACAGGCATTGATTCGTTATTCAAGAGTTAAAATAATGCATTAAATAGTTATATGCAGTAGTTTTGTTAAAAAAAGCATTTTCCCAAGGGTCTGTTTATGATATTTTTTTGGTATTAATCATTGTGCATCTCAGTCGACTGCTCTTCCCGCGCATTGTGCTATGTGAGACAGAATGAATTTTAACTACACGCACCGATGAGTTTGAGCCGCTGACTACTTGGCACTTACGTAAAAGTTATTTACCCAAGAGAACCTATTTACCCATCCTCTTCTAATCGGTGAACCTGCCGGTCTATCTTTTATAATTAGAAGAAGTAAAATATTCGTATCCGAAACTATTTGAAACTAGCGGATAATCTGAATTAATTTAATATCCGTAACCGTATCTGAAACAGGAATAATATTATTCCTATATCCGTATCCAGATCCGGAATTTCATATCCCTGATTTGGACCAAATAAAATGGAATGTTCGATGTAGACAGACGGACAGACGGTGACTAATACAGCGCGTGTTATGAGAGAAGTGTTGTTCATAAAAATAAATAATGCGGCGTTAGCAGTGCACGCTTGTTCTTGGAACTGCTTTAATATAGGTGACATCGTTCGGTACCTTTTTCTTTACTTTTTGCATCTACAACGAAGATTATTTTAATTAATCAGTTTATTTGTGGTCTATTTATATTGGTACCTGCTACCGGCTTTTACGCTCGTTCCATTATTAAAAAGGGGTAAAAAGACATAAATATAATTCAAATTTTTATAAATGTAAAGTACTTCTATAGCGGTATTCTTTTTAGTTTTTAGTAATCTATCTGTAGTTTAATTTATGCATTATATGAGAAATTTTGTCTTGTTCGCTCGTAGTGCTAGCCTGCTTGTTGTATGGTATAATGGTATAGATCGTATCAGTAGCAGAGTCGCAGAGAGAGGATTAAGGAAAGAGATGAGACGCAGCACGCGTGCTGCATTTCCGGACACCGGATTCTATTTTTAAACGGCGTCGACGGCCGGCTCAACTTCTGGAAGTTATTTTCAAATCACAAATTACATTCCCCGAACATACCTCACACCTTCCTTCCCTTCCCTTCCCATCCCCCCTCACGTTTACATTTCATAAAAAGGATCATCCCAATCTTTGATAACTTATACACTACGAGCAGTGCCGTAAATAGCCTTTTTTGCGCCCTGTGCGAGCTTCTATAACTGCGCCCTTGTTTTTTTTTTTTTTTTAGATATTATAGGTAACCTGGAGCAATGTAGGTATAGGCCTACTTTATTTTATTCAGGGTGATAAAATAAAGCACAAAGGAACTTGGTGTTGGTGGACCAATTATCTAATATTTTGGAAGAAAAATCTATTTTTTTAAAGAACTGATGTAGGTGTGGGTAAACAAGCAGACGAGCCATCTGATGTTAAGTGGACACTTCGCCTATTATACCACCTACTGTGTCTGCCAAAAAAATTAGCTCGATGTTTTGTCTAATTTAATAGACGTTTTTGATGATACTGGCATGTAGGTACGTATGTGTTGGAATCGAGCACTATAGGGGCGCAGTGGGAACTTATCAGGAGCAAACCGAAAAAATAATAGTCCTGCCTGGTCTGTCCATTCTTGCGCCCCCCCAGGGTCTACGCCCTGTGCCTGGGCACCGGTGGCACTGCCCTATTTACGGCACTGACTACGAGTAGATTCAGGGTCTCAAATAAAATGACTGCGAACATGGTGACCACTGGATTTTTTTATACATGCTCGTTAATATCTAATAAAAAGATGAATATTGTAAATCCTGCATGACCTTTTTAGTAATAATGGTTCAAGTCGTAACACGTGTTCACCTTAAGGACAACTTTGTGCAAATAATTTGAAATATCACCCCAAGCTATGAGTGCGGTGATATTCTACTATGTCGCTTTTAGTAAAGCAACCCAGAATCTAGTGTATCCTATATGAAAGATCTGAATATAGTAATAGAAAGGAGGACGATAAAATAGCACTATCTTATCGGACGATTACCGAACCGTCGTTGTGAGGTAATTGAATAAGTGTCACGCACGGCGCCATTTGCCATCTGCACCTACCGGCTCTGTGTCAGCAGATAAGCTCATCAAACATCCGAACACACCTAAATTAATGCACATACACTCGTTGTATTATAACTCAATTTAAAGACATTCCGTGTTTACATTTCACTTGAAATGCTTCCACCTAATCGGTCGTCGCATTCTTATCCTTATCATCGGGAGCGCCGGTTCCAATTAAATAGGTATCCAAGATAAACACAAAGTAAAATAAATGTCTACTACTTACTAAGCGGTCGTAATATCAGTTTTAAAAACAACATTTGAAAATGTTCCCCCGAGTTATGCCGTGAAGGGGCCATCTGTCTAATTGAAGTCACGCGGCGAGCGATCGACTTTTCAAATGGAATTGTCTCTGCTTCTCCAGGGGATCATATAACACATAAACGATGAATCTTTCCGATTAAAATTGTCACTCTCCACAATCGATACTTCTAGATCGAATATTATGCGCTCAAAGAATCATCAATCATCAATCAATCAATCAATCATCAACAATCAATATCAATATACCTACTAATAATAAATCTGTAAGTGTAGGTATTGTATGTATGTATGTATGTTCCTCCATAACTCTTAAACGAATTAACTGATTTCCATGAAAATTGGTTGATAAACATTTAGAGGTACGGGACACAGGATAGGCTACTTTTTTCTCTTTCAACGCGGACAAAGTCGCGGGCGCCAGTTAGTATTATATAAAAGTGCACGCGCACACGTAATTCGAGCGTTCGTTTTATGAACTGCATTAAACCTGATTCCTCATAATATTGCAATTAGTTTTTTTGGTTAGATTTAATTGCGTCATGGAGTCATGGATAGTTGGGCGGGTACAAAGGTAGCCCACGCGCTTCGCTCGCCATGGGCCAGACCACTCGACTCGGCTGCATCCACTTTCTGCCCACGTACTACTTTCTAAAGGTAACTGTTCCATATTGCGTTGCGTCACGATGACCTTTCAACATTTAAATTCCTTACTCGGCGCACGACCACCGCGTCATCACACCGAGGAGACGACGCCTTTCGATCTTCAAGCTTTCTTCTCATCGCTGCAATTGGTAAAGAGCTGTGAAAGGGTGAATATTAGGTCATGTTAGGTCGTAAGTAGACAAGTAATAACATGCTGTGTTTTCGTCCTAATTGATATAGTTTAGATTGTAAAGGCTTTCGAGTGGAGGTATGCAAATGCGATGCAATGTTGCCTTTCACTAAACTAAAGTGCACAAGAGTCGGCCTACTCGCGAAGCTCACGATACGAGAGCAGGCAGAAAGCAAGCTAAGCTAAAGGGCATTTGTTCGGGGGGCGGGTGGAAGCACCCCGGCCCCCTCCGAGTCGCCCGCGCACCTCTGTCGTCCGTCGCCGTTCTCCCGTTCTTAGGGTCGTGCACACATCCGACGACGGGATTTCCCTACAATAAAAACAACTCTAATGCCGTTTGTTATAATATGAGTGAACAAATTATTTTTATTATCAAACAGTTCTATAATTCAAATATACACACACACACACACTCCCTACTTAATTTCTCATTTCCTTGATGTATTATCGTCAATTTTTGTAACATTTGATAATTATAAATAAAAGTATAGATTCAATTTTGTTTACAAAATAAGGATTATAATCCTGTTCAAAATATAATTTAATGAAAGTTTTTGTTTTGTATTGCTGACTATGTTTTCTCTTCAAATAAAAATCAAGAAATCTTAATTCCAACACAAATGTAACGCTATTACCTACTCATATAATTTTACGACTCCATATTTATTTATTTATTTGTTTTCAAGGAACAATCTTACAGTGATATTAATACAAAAATTTACGTAAAAACTAAATGACAGATTAACTTGACACCATTTACAAGTGTTAATGCTGAGGATGTCTTCTTCATTCGTTTTATGTAAATAAAAATCGTAGATCGTTTTCTTTCGTATAATTATAAATTTACATGGATAATTCGTATAGGAGACATTGCAACGTATCTTAATCGTATTGTAAGGAAAAAAAAGTAATGATATGACGGTGGAAGATAGAAATTTTGAATTCGTTTGCTTTTGGCGGGTAATCTCGGCGACGTTTGGTTAATGCTTTAACACAAGTTTCCACATATTAAATCCGTATAAAATAAAACCGTTTCTAACCAATATATCCGTAGGTAACTAAAAACAAGCTACGACAAAAAAAAAACAGAACTTGATAAAAACTTTTTTTTGAACTTATTTGAACTTAATAATCATATAATAATATATAATAATTATATAAATAATAAATTAATGAATTGAATTTAATAAAAAAAATAATAATAAGAAGTAAACAAATAAAGCAAAAAAGAAAAAGTACAGTGAAGAGCGAGAACCATATAATATTTTAATTCTAGTACTTTGTAGTCGCTAGTGTTTTGCCGTCCGATATGTGCTGAGGCTTTATCGGTCCGCGTTCCGCGGCGCGCCTAGGGCCGGGGGAGCCTCTAGTGCCCCCGCCCCGCGCGGCGACCGTTCGTTTGTGATTCAGTCAGCCGTCGGCAGCTTCAGTGTTGGGGTGTATTGTGTCGCTTATCTTTAACCCGCGCCGAGTATTTTTACGATTGTCAATAACCAAGCAACAGTGTAAAAGTGAATAGTCAGTGAAAAGTTGTGTGCACATAGTTCAGTGTGAGTGGTGGCCGTCGCGACGGCATGTGGCTACGGTTTTGTGTACAAATATCAAAGTTGCAAGCCGGTTCACCTCGTGCGAGGCCGGTTTTGTCGGCACTCACTCGCTAACAGCACTTACCCGACGGCTTTGCTTTCTATGCGAAGGAAACCAAACTTATAGCTTACACAGGGAATGACCTGCACCTCGATACCACTCCGCCGAGGTAATAATGTCTTCGCTTACCTAAGTAAAAGCTTATCTAAGCTTCTCTAAAGAACACCAGTTGTTACTTAGTAAGCTCCAGTGTTTTTGCACCTGCTGCCCCATAGTGAAAATTGCTAATGTATATTTTAGTAGCTGGTGCCCGCGACTTCGTCCGCGTTTAACGATGATAGGTATCCCATGTCCTTTCTGGTGTCCCAGACAACGTACTGCAAAATTTCATAGTGATTGGTTCAGTAGTTTTTGCGTGAAAGAGTAACAAACATCCATACATCCATACAAACTTTCTCATTTATAATATTAGTACGGATTATATGATTTTATGGCTTCTAAAGGAGGTCGAGAAGTTCTATGGACAGTTGTATACTTCAATCACGAAATCTGTTGAAAGTTCGGTCAAAGACCCTAAAGCCAAATTAACCCGACACTACACCGAGGATATCCCGGACATCAGTCTGTATGAGATAGCAATGGCTCTGAAACAGCTGAGGAACAACAAGGCACCCGGTGATTATGGAATCACATCGGAGCTTCTGAAAGCGGGTGGAAAACCGATACCTAAAGTCCTTCAGCGGCTCTTCAATTCCGTCCTACTCGGCGGTATAACACCAGAAGCATGGAACAGGGGCGTGGTGGTGCTCAAAAAGGGTGATAAAACCCTATTGAAGAATTATAGACCCTTCACGCTTCTGAGCCATATTTATAAGCTGTTTTCAAGGGTTATTGCAAATCGTCTACTAGCGCAGATTTGATGACTTCCAGCCTCCCGAACAAGCCGCGGTTTTCGCAAAGGTTATAGTACCATAGACCACATCCATACGTTACGCCAAGTTATACAGAAAACCGAAGAGTAACTATAACGTTCCACTATGTCTGCGGTTTGTGGACTATGAGAAGGCCTTCGATTCGATCGAAACATGGGCAGTGCTAGAGGCTCTGCAGCGATGTCGCATTGATCATCGGTATATCGAGGTATTGAAGTGTTTACATACAATAAAGCCACCATGTCGGTTCGAGTACATGAGCACAGCACACAGTCCATTCCATTGCGAAGAGGTGTGAGACAGGGAGATGTAATTTCTCCGAAACTGTTCACTGCCGCTTTGGGAGATGCATTTAAGCTCCTGGAATGGCAAGGACTTGGTATCAATGTTAACGGCGAGTATATCACTCACCTTCGATTTGCCAACGATATCATGATCTTGGAAAGGTCGATGAGAGACCTCGGCACGATGCTCGAAGATCTCGACCGAGTTTCTCAAAGGGTGGGCATTAAGATGAACATGGACAAGACGAAAGTTATGTCTAATGTCCATGTTGTGCCTACCCCAGTAACACTTGGGAACTCAACTCTCGAAGTTGTTGACGAGTACATATACTTGGGACAAACAGTCCAGTTAGGTAGAGCCAACTTCGAGAGGGAGGTCAATCGTCGAATCCAGCTCGGATGGGCAGCGTTCGGGAAGCTCCGAGACATCTTCTCGTCCAAAATTCCTCAGTGTCTCAAAACAAAAGTTTTCGACCAATGTGTATTGCCAATGATGACATGGCGCTGAAACGTGGTCTCTAACTATGGGCCTCGTAACGAAGCTCAATGTCGCCCAACGAACTATGGAAAGGGCTATGCTCGGGGTTACACTACGAGATCGAATCAGAAAAGAGGAGATCCGTAGATGTACGAAAGTTACCGACATAAGCCGGCGGATCAGTAAGTTGAAGTGGCAGTGGGCAGGGCATATAGTACGAAGAGCCGACGGCCGCTGGGGCCGGAAGGTTCTCGAGTGGAGGCCACGGACCAGCAAGCGCAGCGCAGGACGTCCACCCATGAGGTGGACAGACGACTTCATAAAGGCCGCGGGTCAACGGTGGATCCAGGCTGCTTCTGACCGGTCCAATTGCAAATTTTTGGTGGAGGCCTATCCAGCAGTGGACGTCCTGCGGCTGAGATGATGATGATGATATGATTTTACTCAAAATCAACTCAATTTGAAGTACTTAATACCTCTCCACCATCAAATCCTCACCGGACGCATATATGCCACTATTGTAGAAGAATGCCTCGTATTTAATAAACAACACCAGATTCCACTGAACGAATTTGGCTAAAAAAACGTTTTAAAATAAAGTTTCAAAACAATGAGTTAGTTTCGATTTATCTCAATCTGATATTGTATCTGCATACTGAAATGCCTTCACTTAGTAAGCACTAAGCAGAAAAGGTAATCATTATCTGGTATGACTCAAATCATTGAAATTCAATATAGACGAATCAGAAATAGTCTTCCAATCAAAATATTTTGTATGTAGGTACTTACCCCTTTTACCTGTGCCATATTCTAGATACTAATCTACTATCTAAATTAAAAGTATTCTGAAATAAACAGAGTCAATAGAATCATTACTTTTTTTATAATAAACGTCCAAGTGGCTAGAAGTGTGCTGCCGACCTTGATAGGCTCGAGTCCGGGGTACTCGATGGTTGCATAATTATAACAAAGGAACCATATAACACAGGAAAAGGCAAAAACCTTTATTATTTGGTCAATTGTTATTTAACTTTAATAACTTTAAACTCAACGTTAATAACTTAGTTATCCTTAATTTTTTGGTCTAATAATTGTAGGTACCTATAGGCATATAAATCATGCCATAAGGACAGGCACCTAAGCCACTATAAGCATATCAAGGCACTTTTAAGTTAATTCCGAAAACCTTAACCTGTAATCATGTAGGTATACAACTACAAATTTCATCTCATTTTCAAAGTACCTGTGAAAACAGTTATAACTATTATAAACTAAGCCCCTTCTATTGAGCCCAAACACGCTGTAAGTACCTATCTGCTGTAAGTTACTGCGTAACTAGTTAGTTGGTTATTCCGCAGACTACTTGATGCTTTAGTATCAGGTTAACGCTTTGATAAAGGATACACTAGATTCAGGGTCTCAACAAAATCAGTGTCTACTGGATTTTTTAATACATGCTATCACTTTCTCTCGTTAATTTCTGATAAAAAGATGAATAATTTGCTGACTGTTGCATGACTGATTTGAATCTTAACATTTAGTAATAACGGTTCAAATCGTAACACGGCAACTTTGTGCAACTAATTTGAAATATTACCCCAGGCTGTGAGTGCGGTGATATTCTACTATGCCACTTTTAGTGAAGCAACACAGAATCTAGTGTATCCTTTATCAAAGGGTTAAGGTTACCATGTCATAGAAATACCATCGAAGTAACAGTATCAAACACATCAATCGAATATGTGTTAGTGGAACCCTTCGTTAACTAGGAAATGAGCTGGTTGTCTTCAAACGCCTGAACAATTCATAAATTATAGCTAAGAACAATCACATAAGCTTTTAAACAAAAAAAAACCGAATCAAAATCGGTCCATCCGATTAGGAGCTACGATGCCACGAAGCTACGTCGAACTTAAAACATCAAGTTTTTGCGTCGTGCGCCGGGGTTTACCAATACAACGAGACAATTGAATAGATACAAGATGTGGTGACCATTTGAGTTGAGAGACAAATCAGTGATATGTAGTGGTTACTTATGATCTATTCTTTTTTCATTGATCAAAAAGGTAAACAAACAATTCACGATATAGAACCAAACAAACAATATGAACAATTTCTAAATGAGTTAATCACTGAGTCAACTCTCTTTGATAATGCCTAATGTACAAATTCCATCTTTAAAACAGTCCAGTGACCATGGCGACGCTATATTTGTTTACGTTTTTGATCAATAGAAAAAGAATAGATCATAGTGATGTTATGTTAGTTATCTAACTAACTATACTATGTATATTAAAGCTAAAGTGTTTGGTTGTACGACTTGTACGCGCTAATGTCAGGAACTAAAGTACTGGTTCGAATTGAAAAATTATTTTTGAGTTGGATAGTCCATTTATCGAGGAAGGCAATAGGCTATAGAGAACGCGGACGAAGTCGTGGGCACCAGCTAGTGTTCAATAAAAATAAAAAATAGATAACTACTTATAATGAACACAATAACAGTGTCTTCCCTTTAATCATTGAATCACTCTATCTATTAAAGAAACCGCATCAAAATCCGTTGCGTAGTTTTAATGATCTAAACATACATAGGGACAGACAGACGGGAAGCGACTTTGTTTTATACTATATAGTGAAAAACTAACTTTCAAATAAAAAAAGAATCGTTTCACCCAGTCGAAAGTTGTGAGGTAACAAGCAAAAAAAATAAAAATAAAAAAAAATACAGTCGAATTGAGAACCGCCTCCTTTTTTGGAAGTCGGTTGAAAAGACACACAGACTGGCAATTTTGCATCTATGTGCCAAGCTCTGCATCTTAATTTTTGAAAGCGTACTTCAGGGTTGTGTTAATTTTCGCAACTGTCTGAAATCAAAGGCTACCTTTACTACAACAGGTAGATCCGTTACTTGAATGCACAAACAAATTGTAGAAGAGACGTGGCTCTATACAAAGGTGTCACCCTCATTGACAATTATTATTCCTACAATCAACAAGTAGTTAATGCTTTCACATCACAATAATATTAAATAACTAATGAAGATCTCGCTTACTCAGCAAAAAAAAAACCTATATTATAAATAGTTAGGGCCTCTTTCACAAACTAAAATTAAAGTGTTGATTACTTACTTTTAGAAATCATTTTCTGTTATATTGAATTATGCACTCGGTTTACTGCATCATTCGATAGCCGATTTTTTTTTAATTATTTTCTATTTAATGTTTGGGACGTTTACCGTACAAACAAAGGTATATCAGCTAAATTATTCCCGGTTACCGGTGACTTTAAATGACAGTTTGCCCTAATTGACATTTGTGAAATAGGCGCTTATAGTTATAGTTATAACTATGAAAACTATAATTTAAGAATTATCGTCTACGTTAAAAAAGAAAATATTATAAATGAGTAGTATTACCTATCACCTGACAACATTATCGCTGTAACGACGGTGGCGCCCGATTTTTTATATTTTCTTTTTAATAAAAGTAATATTCTGTCTTTGGTGAAACTCTGTGCCCTACACCCCTATACCTTGTAGGTACACAACATAACGCTAGTACGCACAAAAAACAACGTAGAAATAATATTAAATCTCGAATACTTAAATACAATTTCAAAATTAGGTGTAGGTAAATCTAATTTCATTTAACTATTGTAGGAGAATCCAAAAACTACTGTATGATAAAATTATTTTTATTATTTATGAAAAAAAAACTGACTGGCAGACTAACTTGTGCTCCAGGTGATTAAAACAAGTATAATAACATTAACAAAACAACGCCATAGAGGTTCCACCAAGTGCGCTCCCTATCCCTTAGGGATAGGGGCATCCCTTACCGAAATAATGCAGCCGTTTCCCTTTGAATAGTTAATGCTTTTCGAATACAGTTACATTCGATCTGTACATTTCTTTCTTTTTTTGATTTCAATTTAATTACAAAAATCAAAATATTTATTTAGATTTCTACAAGAAACTCTTTATGATCGTCATTATAAATTTAAATTTACCAGGGCTTCGGAAAAAAGCCAAGATGACGATCCTGAGAAGAAACCCCAAAAGAAACTCAGGATAACTAGTTACTATTCTTTTTGTCATTTTTTAAATTATAACCCACTCCAAATTTAGTATTTATCTACATTTAAAATGAAGGAAGCACGACTTTTTATTGCTTGTTGCATCACAACAGATGCAACTAACCATATAAATATGTCTACCCACTTTTAGCTTCGCAACCCTGTTACTAATTGATCTGGTTCTCCCTCCGCAACGTCGCACGCCACCTGTCGCTACATTCCGTTGCGTCGCCGAGTGGACGTGGATTGGGTTTATGGGACGACCTCTCCACACTCCCTTAACTTATTTCAAGTAAGAAACGAAATATTGTAAGTCATGAATGGAGTCGAGAGGTGCATTGGCGGTGTGGCGCCGTGGTGGGGCCGATGACCTTCCAGCCGCAGCCGGCGCCGCCTCAATCTCTGACATCATCCCAATTCTCTACGCGACAGTCGCTTCAATTAATGCCTCACAACTCGCTCCACTTATTACTATTACCACTCGCAACGCAAGCGCCTCGCACTCGATCATCGATATCGAACTACATTATTATTCACGTTAACCTTCAGGTTTAAAATAATTTGCCGATTGATTTTTACAACCTTTTTGTCTTGTATTGGTAACCTATCTACCCAATGCCCCACCTGCGGTGATAGGGTGTGAGAAGCCGAGTGCGTAAACAATGGTGATCGATAAGTCACGTTCAGTGCTCCCGCGTCCATCTGCGCTAGCAACAAACGCAAACAAACAAAGAGCGCAGAGCAGAGGAGAGGTCGTCTCTGTCTGACTCATCGCTCGCAGTCGCACCGGTGCGACGCGGAGCGAGGGGCGCAGTGACGTCACCCGCTGCACGCGTGCGCCCGCGCATGCCCCGCGCACTATCAACACGATAAACTCTGACTTTTGGGAATATAAATGAAGTTTCAGCCCTTGTGCGGGCTGTGCGTTCACACATTTCATAAAGGCTCTAATCTCGGACTTAGCATAAAAATTGTTGACGCATTTTTAAAATTATAAAATACTAGCTGCTGCCCACGATTTCGCCCGCGTAACTTTGTAAATTATATACTAAAACCTTCCTCGAGGACCACTCTATCCATTGGTGAAAACAGAATGAAAATCGGTAAAGTAGTTTTTGAGTTTATCGCGAACAGGCAGACAGACTAACATAAGGATGTAATTGAGTAGGTACTTATTTCAATGATTATTGAGTACCAGTGCAGTACCTTCTAAGTCATGGTTCAACAAGAAATAGACAGACAAAAAGACAATTACTTATCTAAATAAAAGGATAGGGAAGAGAGTCCATTTTTCCTATCTCTTATAATCCTACTGCGGTCGGCACAGTGGTGGCGTTGCTTATGTTACATATTATATAGGCGACGGTTGCCACCTGCCATCGAGTGGACCGTCGACCTTCATAAAAAAAACCCTAATAACAAGACGTATAGAAGCTCAGAGCAGAGCTCAGACGCTTCCAAGGTCCACAGACAACTTCAGACGAAATTATGCAAGACATGCCGTCTTGCGTCTGATAATATGTGTCCAAAGTATGTAGTTCTATATACTTACATGTTAGGTATTAATAGTTATTTGTTTTTTAATAACTATATTATCAATATCAATCATCAATACTAATAATAAATCTGTAAGTGTAGGTATTGTATGTTCCTCCATAACTCTTAAACGAATTAGTTAACTGATTTTCATGAAACTTGGAACAGTTATTTAGATGTACAGGACACAGAATAGGCTACTTTTTTCTTTTTAAACGCGGACGAAGTCCCGGGCGCCAGCTAGTTTCTAATATATTTAAAACTCAAAATATCTAACATGTTAAGTAAGTAAATTTTGGAAAAATGTGGCACTACATATTTGCGGGTCTTATTCAAACTTGTTCAAACTTGTGTGTGTTGTGCCTGCGCCGAATTATTCATAACATAAAAGTAACCGATTTCGAATCCGCCTCCATTCAAATTGTTTCTACCTGCTCAGTATTTTGTAATAACAACTTATTTACTCGTAAATCTTTCTTTCAAAAAATTTTCTGTAGGTACTTATCCCTAGACTAATAAAACAAATAAAAACTTAACTTAAATAATACTTTAACTAGATATTGGTGCCAATTAGCTCCGTGTTGAAATTAATTAATTACTACATAATTTTTTGATTAAGTAACTAAAGTTTTTTTTAAATATGTGAATCACTACTTAGAATAACAACAATCACTATAGTTAGTTAGTTATATTATAAAACAGTCCTCCGCCGCGTCTGTCTGTTCAAGATAAACTCAAAAACTACTGCACCCATTTTCATGCTGTTTTCACCAATGGATAGAGTTGTTCTCGAGGAAGGTTTCTTACAAAGTTACGCAGGCGAAGTCGCGGGCAGCCGCTAGTTTATTATAAAAACATCACCTTGAACGTTAAGCTTTAGTCATTTTTTTTCGTTCACTATATTTTGTTATTCTATGTTACCTGTTTATATGATATACTTGCTTATGTATACACATCTAACTATACTTACTTAGTTACTAATATATAAAGCTGAAGAGTTTGTTTGTTTGGTTGTACGCGCTTATCTCGGAAATTGAATATCTTTTTGTTTTGGACAGTCCATTTATCGAGGAAGGCTAATTATAGATAGGTTATAGAGAACGGGGACGAAGTCGCGGGTACCGGCTAGTATTGTACCTATAAAATAAAGTCTCGTCACGTCTTTGTCACCTAACTTCTTCTAAACAGTTATTCTAAACAAGCCAACGGATTTAACTGTTTTAACAAAAATGGAAAGACCGATCAACGAAGAAGGTTTGCAATTATATAATTTGAAGAAAAAAAATTGCATTCATACAAATCCGGGAGCGGGTCGCTTCTAATGATTACTGACCAAATAATGGAGCACTTTTATGAATGAACTAATTTTTATCATTATTTAACTTGTTTAATACAAGGCCGGACTATTGACTCTTTCAATAAATAATCTATAGGTACTTAATATTATAAAAGAGGAAAGATTTGTTTGTTTGTTTGCAATGAATAGTCTCCGAAACTACTGGACCGATTTTAAGAATTCTTTCGCTGTTGGGAAGCTATAGTTATTATCAGCGAGTAGTTAACATAGACTATCATCAATCATTAATCAATACTAATAATAAATCTGTAAGGGAAAGTCATGGAGTAAGTTACTTTGTTTTCAGAGACATCGAGTTTATAGGCTCTATACATGATACTGAAACTAAATTGACCATTTTTAGATTTTTTTTCTGTATGTATGTATGTTCCTTCATAACTCTTAAACGAATCAACTGATTTTCATGAAACTTGGTAGATAAACATTTAGACGTACGGGACACAGGATAGGCTACTTTTTTCTTTTTAAACGCGGACGAAGTCGCGGGCGCCGGCTAGTATTTTATAAAGTTACGCGGACGAAGGCGCGTGCAACAGCTAGTTCATTATAATAGATCGTGACGCTACATCTTATACTAAGTGCTTTCATACAGTTCTGGTTAATATTACTTTGCACGCGTCTTCGTGCGTTAGTTTTTTGAAAATCTCACAGGAACAATACTTTTCCAGAATAAATACATATAGTTACGAGTATGTTAATCGAAGTAATAAACTATCTGTGTCCCAAATTTTATCCAAATTCGCTTAGCCGTTTCTGAGATTAGCATTATTATATACTATTATACTGTATGTATATTGTGATAATATACGTACGTTAAGTGTAGGAATTATAATAGGTAAGTATACCTATAGTTATATGAAATAAATAAATCTGTCTTACTTTAACAAGTAGACCGGGAGTTTCTTTCTCATTAAGTTTATTACAATAGCTCTTTGTTTTATACAAGTCAATACAAGAGCTTTTAATACTTTTACTTTGTGATTTGTATTTAGCTCTGTTCTGACTGCGTTCCTAATACTTCCTTACTTACGTAACATCGTTGTGCTAAATAAACCAAATTGTGACTCATCAAATCCTAATCATATTATTAATCACTACATGTTATAAAACAAATTCCTACGCCGCGTCTGTCTGTCTGTTCGCGATAAACTCGAAAAGTACTGCACCGATTTTCATGCTGTTTTCACCAATGGATAGAGTGGTTCTCGAGGAAGGTTTTAGTATATAATTTACAGAGTTACGAGGGCGATGTCGCGGGCAGCAGCTTGTATTATATAAAGCTGAAGAGTTTGTTTGTTTGGTTGTACGCGCTAATCTCAGGAACTATTGGTTGGGGAGCCCAAGAGGGGATTTCTGGAGACAGTCGAACGTGTCAGATTAAGCTATGGTAGATTAATTACATGCTGAAAAGTGTGCATTTTAATAATCTGACGATTTGGTTGGTGGGTTTGGCGGGGGGGTTATAATTTTAAAGCTACTACACCAGCTAGTTATTAATATCCACTGAAAATGATATAGTTACTTATAAAAAAGTTTTAATTTCAGATACACGTTCGAAGTGGACCGGTGCACTGATCAGTCTGCAGCACTGAATATCTTCTTCTCTATGAGGTTTGCATACTTTTAATCTATAGTAATACTATAAACAGGAAACATTTGTTTGTTTGAATTGAATAGGCTCCGAAACCAGGTACTGGACCAATATGGAAAATTCTTTCACTGTTGGGTAGCTACAGCGACCCAAGCTGCCACGAGCTTGCGTCACATCCAAATCGTCAGTTTTTCAAATGGGAGCTTAGTTTGGGTTCACTTAACATCCCTTCTGAATATCTGACGCGCTCGAGTAACTACATGTTTTTTCCATTTTTAACGCTTCCGTACAGGAGAACCCATCACCCAAATCGTCACATTAACATATATCCGTCATCAGGGACATGTGGGCCGTATACATTATGAATATCTGACGCGCTCGAGTATGTCCATGTGACAGATTTTTTTTACATTTTTGAAAGGCTGTAGAAGCTCAACCCACCGTTGAAATGAAAAATTTCATATAACCTTGTCGTCTTTCTACAATCTAATTTTCTAAATCCAATAGGTCCCAACGACGCTCGAGTGACTACACATTTAGCATCATGGGCTTCCCAACCAAAATATTGTACGTGTAACCGTCGCCTTACGACAGCTACTGTATTTTACAATTTGCTTTTTCGGTGGCCATAACGAACTAGTTAATATTAGCGCCATCTAGTTAGTGAACTTTAACAGCATTAACATGAGCGAATGAAATAGACCTTCCACCAATGACATTCAACACTTCACTGTAACACAAGTGACATTAGCAGGTGTGCTTGTAATAATTTTATTGAAGGGTATTGTTTCCATCGACAGAGAAGTGGGAGTATGTGCAGGCTGCGGGCATGGCTCGTGGTGGCATCGCTGTGGTGGTGCGCGCGCGCAGGCCCGGGGCCGCCCGAGCTGCGGTTCGCGCACTCCCTCTACAACGTGAGCATCCCAGAGAACAGCCCCCCGAAGACGTACGCCGCTCAGCCGCCGGACGAGGAGTCGCTCGGCCTCCCGCTGCCCGCGCCCGACGTACACGTGCGCTTCAGGATTCGCCACGGCGACAAGGACAAGTTCTTCAAGGCCGAGGAGCGCACCGTCGGCGACTTCTGCTTCCTCTTTGTGCGCACGCGCACCGGCCACGCGGACGTGCTCAACCGCGAGCGCAAGGACTCGTACCGGCTCGACGTGCGAGCCACGGCCCAATTGCCCAACGGTCGCCAGTTCGAGGCCGACACCGTCGTCTCCGTCACCGTCACGGACGTCAACGATCTCAGTCCCCTCTTCTATCCCACGGAGTACGAAGCGCTCGTGCCTGAAGACACGCCGGTGCATTCGAGCGTCATCCGCGTCAACGCCGAAGATGCCGATCTCGGAATCAACGGAGAGATCTACTACAGCCTCGCGGAGCCCACCGAACAGTTCGCCGTTCATCCGACGCGCGGCGTCATCTCCATAACTCGCCCGCTGTCGGCCAGCAAAACCACTCGCCATCAATTCACCGTGTTGGCCCGAGATCGTGAATCGTTACTGTCGCGAGGCGAGGACGCACCCGCGGCCCGAGCGACGGTCGTCATTCGAGTGGCGCAATCCAACCTGCATGCACCCGAATTACGAGTACGACGCCTACCGGAACTGGTGGAAAACTCGACCGCAGAGATATACGCGATAATCGAAGCGAACGACCGCGACGAGGGCGAACACGGTCGCATCGCCGGCTTGGACATCGTCGACGGAGACCCCGACGGGCACTTTCGCGTCAGAGCCTCGGCGCAGCCCAGCGAGTACGACGTCGTAGTGCACGCGCTGCTCGACCGAGAGAGTACTCCGCGTGGCTATAACCTCACCATCAGGGCGTCGGACGCCGGACGACCGCCACGTGCCTCCTACCTCACTCTTCCGGTGACGCTCACCGACGCCAACGACAACGCGCCCGTCTTCAGCCGCGAGGTTTACGAAGCGAGCTTGCCGGAGACCGCTCCGCCCAATACGCCCGTCATAAGGCTGAAAGTGAGCGACAAGGATGAGGGACGCAACGCTCGCGTCTACATCGAAATCGTCGGTGGCAACGAAGGCGGCGAGTTCTCCGTCAACCCGGACACCGGCGTGTTATACACGGCCGTGTCCTTGGACGCGGAGGAGAAACCGTTTTACGCGTTGACGGTGTCCGCTATCGATCAGGGTAACGCCGGAACCCGAAAACAGTCCTCGGCCAAAGTGAAGATAACCGTTCTCGACTCGAACGACAACGATCCTATTTTCGAACGACAGGAAATGGAAGTGACCGTGCCCGAAAACGGGCCCAGCGGAGCCGTAGTGGCTCGCGTCGTGGCTCGAGACGCCGACTCCGGAGAGAACGCCTACATCTCTTACAGCATAGCTAATCTTCAACCGGTCCCGTTCGAAGTGGACCACTTTTCGGGCGCAGTGCGGACGACGCGACTGATAGACTACGAGAGCATGCGCCGCGCGTACGCTTTGCGGATTCGCGCCAGCGATTGGGGCTTACCCTATCGCCGTCAAGCCGAAATGCGTCTGACGGTGCGAATTGTCGACGTGAACGATAATCGACCGCAGTTCGAGCGCATCGACTGCGTGGGCTACCTGCCGCGACGTCTTCCCGTCGGGTTCGAGATCGTCACTCTCTCCGCCATCGACTTCGACGCCGGCGACGTCGTCTCGTATCGCATCATCGGAGGGAACGAAGACAATTGCTTCTCGCTGGATTCGGGGACCGGCGTGATGAGTCTCGCGTGCGACTTGAACGACGTGCGAGTGGAGACGCGAGTCGTGAACGTCACGGCCACGGACGGCACGAACTTCGCGGACGCCACGTCGCTGTCTCTACACCTAGTCGCGGGAGGCGTCGAGGCGAACGCGCTCGAGTGCCGCGACACCGGCGTCGCCCGGAGGCTCACGGAGTTGTTGGCCGCGGCCGATCGCAGTAACGCTCCCATCGACTTTGCGGACGAATTCCCTCTCGCGCCCTCGCGCTACGGAGAAAACCTGCACGCGCCGGAGTTCGTCGACTTCCCCGTCGAGGTGAAGGTGAACGAATCCGTCGCCTTGGGCACGTCGCTGGTGCGACTGCGCGCTCGCGACCGAGATCTGGGCTACAACGGACTCCTCACTTACGGCATTTCCGGGGGAGACGCCGATTCGGCCTTTCGAATTGACCCCGACACCGGGGAGCTCAAAGTGATCGGATACTTGGACCGCGAGCGCGAAGCCGAATACTACCTGAACGTGAGCGTCTACGACTTGGGCCGTCCGCGCAGGTCGGCGTCGCGCCTGCTCCCTGTGACCGTGCTGGACGTCAACGACAATCCTCCTCGCTTCAAAAAGACGCTCGCGAGTTTCCGAGTGACGGAGAACGCGATCAACGGCACCACGATATTCCAAGCCGTCGCGACCGATCGCGACTCTGGAGACTTCGCCAAAATTACGTACAGCCTTACGGGCGACAGCGACGAAGAGTTTTGCGTGGAGCCCGACACGGGGGTGCTCTCCGTGTGTGCGGCTTTGGATCGCGAGCGGAGGTCGTTGTACGAGCTGACGATCCGAGCCACCGACGGCGGAGGGCTGCACGCAGAGGCACTGGTGCGCGTGGCCGTGGAGGACGTGAACGACAATGCGCCGCGGTTCAGCCTGAGCCAGTACGGCGCGCGAGTGCGCGAGGACGTGCCCGTGGGCACTCTGGTGGCCGTGCTGGAGGCCTTCGACCCCGACCTCGGCGACGGCGGCCTCGTCTCGTATTCGCTGCGCGAGCAGACCTCCGACGATCTTGTCTTCACCGTCGACACCACGTCGGGCGCGCTTCGGACGGCCAAACCGTTGGACTTTGAAGACAGACAGGTGAGCATTGTAAGCTTAGAGCGGATGAAATTATCTAACTGCTATCTACGACATTACGAAAATAAAAATCTACGGTACATATTTTGAAAATTTATGAAATGCATAATTTTGTTTTGTGGTTTATGTCGTTGTGCATAAATAACTAAATAGGTTACCGACAAATTCTCAAAGGGGCAGATATGGTGTAAATGAGTAAATAACAAAATCGATTAAATTTAATTTATTAATCTTCTAATATATAAAATTCTCGTGTCACAGTTGCCATACTCCTCCGAAACATCTTAACCGATTTTGATGAATTGTTTTATGTACACTTGGTAGATCTGAGAATAGGTTTTGATCTATTTTTATACGCGGGCCAAGTCGCGGGCAGCAGCTATTTAACATATGCAAAGGGCTATAAGAATAGAAGATGGTTAATTCGTTTATTGTGAAAAGTAGAAATGAAGTACATATTCAATTGACTTTCATGTATTGATATGAAAGGTGTTCGGCGTGACGGTGCGCGCAACGGACGGTGGAGTCCCGCCGCTGTGGGCCGAGGCGACGGTCATCGTAGAGGTGATCGACGTGGACGAGAACCGGCACGCGCCGGCCTTCGCCGAGAGAGTGCTGACGGGCGCCGTGCGCGAGGACGCCGCGCGAGGCACGCTCGTGCTCACGGCCGACGCGCGCGACGACGACCCGCCCGGCCGCGACTCGCGCCTCGCCTACTACGTCATCGGCGGCTCCGGCATGGCGCACTTCTCGGTCGACGACGGCGGCGCCGTGCGCACGCTCACGCCGCTCGACCGTGAGTCCGCCCCGCACTACTGGCTCACGTTGTGCGCGCAGGACCACGGACTCGTACCGCGCCACTCGTGCGTGCGAGTGTACATAGAAGTGGAGGATGTGAACGACATGGCGCCGTGGCCGGAGCGCGCGGCCTACGCCGCCGAACTGGTGGAGCACTGCGCGGCCGGCACGCGCGTCGCGCACGTGCGCGCGCACGACGCCGACGCGTCCGCCGCGCCCGCCGAGCTCACCTACTCCATCGTCGCCGGCAATCCAGACGGCCTCTTTTCCATCGACCCCCGCTCGGGCGTGATCGTGACCACCGGGCGGACGCTGGACCGCGAGGCGGCCGCCACGCACGCGCTCGAGGTGCAGGTGTCGGACGGTGAGCTAGCGGTGACGACGCGCGTGCACGTCGCGCTGCTAGATGTGAACGATCACGCGCCCGAGTTTACGCAGCGCTTCTACGAGGTGCATCTGCCGCACGCGCAGCGGCCGCAGGTAGGGCTCGCCCGGCGGCGGCGGCGATTGCACGAGGAGTGTGTTCGCGTGGAGTGGTAGTGTAGCAGTGTGTGCGTGTGCAGGCGCAGGCGAGCGACGAAGACGCCTCGGCGGACGAGAGTAGCAGCGAGTGGGAGGGCGACGATGAGGACGAGGGCTCGGGCGCGCGCGTCGCCTGGGACGAGTTCGACGACGAGCGGCCGTCCGGTCTGTACGTGGTGACGGTGAGTGGAGTGGAGTGAGAGTGTGAGTGGGGTGCAAGTGCGCACGCGAGTGCGATGCAGCTTAGTACACGCGCTCTGTCGACAGGTACTGGCGCTGGACGCGGACGCGGGCGCGAACGGCACGGTGCGCTACCGGGCTAGGGCGCGCGGCGCCGCTCGTGGCGCACTGAGGGTGCACGCCCGCAGCGGCCGCCTCTACGCGGTGCGATCGCTCTCCGACAGGGACTCCTACGACATCACGGTAAGCGCGTGCGATGGCGGGCGGCCCTCGCTGTGCGGGTACGCGCGAGTGTCGGTGCGGACCGGGGCGCGAGCCCCTGGTCCGGCGCCGCCGCGGTTGTCGGCCGTAGCGCCGCTGCAGGTGGCCGAGCTGGACGCCCCGGGCTTCCTGCTGGCCGTCCTGCAAGCCACCGACCCCGACGGCGATGCGCTCCTGTACGACATAGTGGACGGCGACCCGCGGCGCGAGTTCTACATCGGCCGCGAGGACGGCAGCCTGGTGCTGGCGCGTCGGCTGCTGTGGGAGCGCCAGGCGACTTACTCGCTCAACGTCAGCGTCTCGGACGGACTGCACGCTGTCTACACCACGGTTACTATCTATTTCTAATTTTAATCAACAGTCAGTTAGTGCGCACCGAATATCTGTTGCCCTCTGAAGTGGTGCATTAAAATAATTACTATTTTCATATTATTTATTTATTTATTTAGGCAAAAACATTCACATACAACTTTTATTTTACAAAAAATAAAAACAATAAGACCAATATTACCATGGAGATTAAATACAATTATTTATAAGCGGTGGTACAAATGGACACTTCAAAAAGAATACAATAGCATCATTGTTATGTCATATTAAAGCTCGTACTGTTAATGGTTAATTTATTGTATAAATAAAATGAATTTATTTATTTATTTATTTATTTAATAAAGTACACAGACAGATTACAATTATTTACATGAATTCAAAAGATATATATGGTAATTTACTAAATTGTAGTCCTAAATAGTGTACATAGCATGATTAACTTAATTTTAACTAAACATTAATGATCTTAACTAAAAATATTAATAAAACAATAAAACACTAACGCTACTTAAATATTAGCCTTAATCTACTTTTAAATAAAGAAAACCTATTGTCAAATATATCAATATCCACCTCAGATCCGATCACCACGTCATTAAAAGTTCGACACATCCTAACCAAGGGATTATAGTAGGATGTGTTGTTCCTATACGCTTGGATGGAAAAGGGACCCGAGTGGGGAGAACGCAGTCTGTATTTAGTTTTAATCCTTATTGCAGATAGAAGATTCAAACAGTCCCAGGACGAGTGTAATATTTTATGAAGACAGACAATATCATATCTCCTTCGTCGATCTTCCAAAGATAACAGTCCAAAACTCCGAAGGCGATCAGTATAACTTTGGTGTGTACGACCTAGTCCATTTCTATACGAAATTATTTTTAGAAGTCTTTTCTGCAGAGACTCAATTCTATTAATATGAACAGCATAGAAGGGAGACCAAACTGGGCAGCAGTACTCGAGAATACTTCTTACCAAAGCACAAAACAAGGAAAGAGTGGAAGCTGGTTTTTTGAATTGCTTTGTGGATCTTATGACAAAGCCCAATAATTTGTTGCATCTATTGACAATGTAATCATAATGATCTCTAAATGAAAGCTTTTCGTCAAAAAGAACACCCAAATCTCTAATCACAAACACACGTCTCAATAGAACATCCCGAATATAATAATTATTTTTAATTTTGTGAAATTTACATGTGAATGTGATAATTTGACATTTATCAACATTCAGGGCCATCTTGTTTGCAATGCACCAATCGTTCAGAACATCAATATCCCCCTGAAGAGTAAGACAATCATTTTGATTTTCAACAGACGCAAACAGTTTCAAATCATCAGCGTAAAGGAGACAGGTAGATTGAAAACGTCCAACCAGGTCATTTATAAAAATGATGAATAAAAGTGGTCCTAACAGTGATCCTTGGGGCACACCGGAGAGGACCGGTTTGGGTGACGACACAAAACCTTTCAATGCAACCAACTGACTCCTGTTGCTTAAATAAGATACAATCCAGCGTAAGAGATTACCGTGAAAGCCATACTGTACTAATTTGTTCTCAAGCAGAGAGTGATCAACTCGATCGAAAGCCTTGCTGAAATCAGTGTAAATAGCATCAACTTGGCCCCCAGCAGCGAATACACCACATAGATAATTTTTATATTCAAGCAAGTTAGTCAAAGTGGACCTGTTTTTGACAAAACCGTGCTGCCTTTCTGACAAGAATTGCTTAAAATGGCTGTATATCGGTGCATAAGCAATAGATTCAAGCACCTTAGCGGGACATGACAGGATACTGATAGGTCTATAATTTGAGCAGCTAGATTTATCACCGTTTTTAAAGATTGGTATTACATAAGCCGATTTCCAACATGCCGGAAAAACACCCGTCTTAATGGATATATTGTACAGGATTGATAGCGGTATACATAGTTCACGAGCACATGCTTTATAAACAACGGGAGGTATACCATCAGGACCCGCACCTTTATATATATTAAGTTTATTGAGTTTGGCAAGGACTTTGTCAATATCAACTTCAAAGTTGGATAGTGTATCAGCAAACATAACATTTATATTTGGAGATGGAAGGCTAGTGCCCGAGTGGTCCTCATTAAAAACAGAACTGAAGTACTCAGAAAAAAGTTCACATGTGTCAAGGGTTTCAGAAGACAACTTTCCATTGTAGTGCATTTTTATAGGTATGGACACCCTATCCTTTCTGCCATTTATGTACGTCCAAAAAGCTTTTATATTGTGATGTAAGGAGTCCTCTACAGTTGATATATAATTTTTGTGACATTGACGCTGGAGAGTCTTGCATCTAGTGCGAAGTAAAGAAAACGTATCGTAGTCACGAGGGTTGCCATATTTCTTATATAGTTTGTGGTATTTATTTTTTTCAACAATACTTCTAACAAGAGCCCTACTGTACCATACGGGATATTTAAGTGATTTTTTAGATATAGGTGTATGTTTATGAATTACACGATTTAACTCTTTGTAAAAAATTGTAGTGCATTCATCAACATCTTCTCCAAGTAAAAGGTCATACCAGTTAATCTGTTTCAGATCCTGTTTAATTTTATCGAAGTTGCATTTGTTAAAATTGAGTCGTTTAGAAGTATTAGGTTTAACAGATTTGACACACTTCAGCTCAGGAATATTGAGTAAGTAGGCCAGGTGATGTTTATCGAGGTTACATACTGGATCAGCAATAGATATGGAAATCGTCTGGATACTGGCGAGCGCGAGATCCAGATAACGGTTATTGAGGTTCGGTATATCAATAAATTGTGTCAAATTACATATGTTTAACGTTTCAACGAGGAGAGTAGCTCTCATGTCTCGTGGATTAGAGGGATTCATGAGATTAGAACTGTCAACTCCTTTCCATGTAATATTTGGTGTGTTAAAATCACCAATAATCACAAAGTCAACATTGGGTGACGAATCGAGAATTACCTTTTGACAGTTGGAGTGAAAGGAGGCTATATCTGCAATTGGCAAATCAGGTGGTAGGTAACAAAGGCAGAGAATGAGAGTACGGTTGTCACAATCAATGGCCAACCAGAGGTCTTCGACCTCGGATTCATGGGACAACAGGCGGGTTACATTGAGGTGTTTTTTAGTTGCAATAAGAATTCCACCACCAGTAGTTTTAATTGATGAGGTGTCATGACGATCTCTCCTAAAAACATTATACCGCTCATCAATTGCTTCTCTATCGTAGACGCTGGCGTCAAAGTTAGTTTCAATTAAGCAAACAATATCAAAGTCTGCGCTTAGCAGGTTTAAATGAATTTCTGTAGTTTTAGATTTAGCTCTTCCTACATTTTGATAAAAAATAGTGGTCATTAGTTGAGATAAAAATCGAAATGTATTGCATGACCAAACAAAACAGAAAAAAGAAACACAAAAATCTCACAATAGTTAATAGTCTGTTACAGTTCATTCAAAAATTGCATATTTTTAACCATGATTGCTCTGGCGGTTTCATCTTTGCGCACATATATTTGACCGTACTTCACCCAAACATATTTGTAATTCTTCGCCTTTGCTTCAAGCCTAGTCGCCGCATGAAGAGACTTCTGTTCGAGTGAAAGATGTTCCGATACAAAGATCCTGCGTACATCACCACCCAAACCCAAGTGGGATGTATTGAGTGCATTATTAGAGTGAGTTTTGTTGTATCGATGCACAGCCGATAGCACCTCATCGCGAAGTCGAGGACTAGATAATGAGATGAGTATATTACGTGGCCTAGAGGAAGAAGCATTCATCTTTGCAACTCTGCGGCAAGCAAGTACATTGACGTCAGCAATCTGCAAGTTCACTGTATCACATAATTTCTTAAATAGATTAAGAACATTCTCGTTACGAGATTCAGAAACAGATTGCAATTCAACATTACAACTGCGTGATATTTTCTCAACAGAGTATAATCTATTGTTCAGCTTGTTTAAGTCCGATTGAAGACGAATATTCTCAATTTCCAAGTTCTTAATAATATTATTCTTCGACTCAATGGCCTGTTTAAGCGCACTCTGTTCAGCGCAGATGAAGTCGGTTGTTTTGGTGAATTCATCCTTAAGTGTTTGGACCTCCGATTGGATTTCGTGTCTGATCATATTTATGACGTCTTCTTTTAAGGCAACTCGAAAATTCTCCATTAATGTAGTCAACGAGGCACTTAGTTTGTCATCCAGAAGGGTGCTGATCTTGTCCATGGTCACAGTATCATCAGCCAATTGAGCATTCGAAGGCACGCATGAGTTATCAAAATCGGCGGTTACATTATTGATCGATTCAGACATAGATGACTCAAGTTCAAGGCGCATCGAAAGGCGTTCGGCCGATTTCTGACGTCGAGAGATATTGTTGCAAGAAGGGCATATCCACGACTCACGACTATCAGCAGTCAAGGCCAGAAATTGTCTCTTGACCATATTAAGACATTGATAGTGATATCCGCACTTGCACAGATGACATTTCATATATTGCCTCGAGTCTATGGATTTATGACAGCCTCCGCAAATCATTTCACCTTCATGCATTTTATTCTTGCCTGATCAATTTCAACAATAATATTTATCAGAACGGTGATTTAGAATAATATTGCTAATATTTTCTCACAGGCGCTCGAACAAAATAATGCTACGTGGGTACTGGGAAAAATTGATAGGTTGTAAACATTAAAATTTTTGTTCATTTACTAGTTGAAATCACTGACCAGACCACCGATTTTAACACTAAAATCATCACAAGATGCACATTTTTTTAAGGTTTAACTGAGATAACGTATAATCAATAAAATTCGGAGTTTAACGATATATTAATAATAAAACTTGGAGCGACACATTAGTGCTTGGATATCAACTGACAACTGACAATTCAATCAATATGGTCAATCAATCAATCAATAAGTAACAAAAAGACATGAAAGTTTAAAAAAAACGAACTACTTAGCCTTATTCACGCTTCCTGTCACACACTTCTATATCTACTCGTATTCAATAAACACTTCAACAGATTTAAATAAACTGTATTGCAACAGTAGGAATGTTTGTTAAGGGCGCGTATAAAGAGAAACAGCCAATCCTAGATTTGAATTTTGTCTAAGTAAACAAAGTCCAATTTATTTTTATTTTTCAAAAGATAAATACATTATAAATGAAAGTGACGACAGCGACAGAAACCATAATATAATGAAATTTTCTCGATAGAAAAAAATCACCAAGTGAACTCTCATTTCCATCGATTTTAGTTTTATTTTCAAAATGACACACATTACAAAGCTAAAAGTGTATCAGTAATCTCACTTAACAGATTGTCTAATGCTCTAATATGTATCAATTTTTCATTTGACATTGTAGTTTACGAATAATTAATATTTAATACTTTTAGCACATAACATTTTTATTCAGCGAGATGCGCTATTTTCCGTCGCATGTTGTGCGTAGTTCTACGTATTTTGTGTCACTGTCATGTCCAAGGGGCCACGCGGGTGAAATTACAAATTTTGTTTGCTTTATACGCACTCTTAAATTGATGGGGGAATGATGCAGGTGAACGTGACTGTAATAAACGACGTGAACGAGGGCGGAGTGACGTTCGCCCGCGCGGAGTACGCGGTCGAGGTGTCGGAGGCCACACGGCCGGGGGAGGCCGTGGCCGCCTTGCGCGCGGAGGGCGCGAGTGGTGCGCGATTGCTTTACGGCATCCACGCCGCGCGCGCGCCAGCTACCGCGCGACTCTTCCGCCTGCACGAGCTCACCGGCGTGCTCGAACTGGCGCAGCCGCTCGACCGCGAGAGCGCCGCCTTGCACGAGCTCACCGTGTGGGCGCGCGACGGTGCGCCGCGTGCCTCGCGGGCCTTCGCGCGCGTCACCGTGCGCGTGCACGACGCGGATGAGCACGCACCTGAGTGGGGCCGGCGCTTAGCCGAGGCCCGTGTGGCGCGCACGGCACCGGTCGGCGCATTGGTGGCCGCTTTACGCGCCGCGGACCGCGACGCCGGCGACGCCGCGCGCGTCCTGTACTCGCTGGCGGGCGGTGACGCGGGCGGCCTATTCGCCGTGGACGCGGCGCTTGGCGACGTGCGACTGGCGCGGCCGCTGCCAGCGGTTGGTGCGCGCGACTACACGCTGCACGTGCGCGCCTCGAACCCGCCGCCCGCTACCAACTCGTCCACGCTGCCGCTGCACGTGGTGGTGGTGGATCCGGACGACGCTCCGCCGCGCTTCGCGGTGCAAGATCTGTCGTGCGAGGTAATGGAGAACGAACCGGCGGGCGCGGCACTGCTGACGTTGGAGGCGCGCAGCACATCTACGGTGACCTACTCGCTGGTGGGCGGCGAAGGCCTCTTCCGCCTCAATCCCTCCGCTGGCGTCCTCTCCACGGCGGCGCCTCTCGACTACGAGGCGCGCGACTTCTACAATCTCACCATCATCGCCAATAACATGGTACTCTTCTCTACTACTACATACTCCTACTTTGTACGGTCGAGTCAATTGTCTGACTTCACTCGTAACGTACTTACGACGTAGCGACTGCAATATGAGTAAAAATAAAAAATATATAATCAATCAATCAAAAAAACATTTTTATTTCTTTATTTAGGAATCAAACAGTCATTATATACATAGTTTATTTATTTGCAACTTAGTAACATGATAAGGAAAAAGCAACAAAAAAAAAACCAGTAACGTTAAGTGTACTCGTAAAGGACTCCTACTCATTTTTTTATAATATGAATGAAATATACTCGGGCTTACTTCTTTAAATAAAACACCAAGCCCTGGTAGGAGACAATATTTAATTATTATACCTTTGAACTTATTATTATGGACGAAACACTTCATTGGCGTGTCCGCGATAGTAATTGCGACATCTAGATGCATTTCGATGTCCGTTTAAATAAACATTTCAAAATACACCTAGCGCCATCTAGTATTCTTAAATTACATTTAACAGTAAGAAAAATAAGAGTTACAAGTTACAAAAAGGTCCCTACTCAGTATAGGCCAGGCATAGGCCAGCAAAATACCACCTTAAAAAACTTAAAAATAAACAAAAAAAGATAGAAACTGAAAAATATGACCTGAATTAGATTAATATTCATAAGTTAATCAGTGTTGCACTCATCGCTCAGGGCGGCGGTGAGGCGCGAGCGCACGTGGGCGTACACGTGGTGGACCGCAACGAGTTCGCGCCTCGGCTGCGCGAGCGCTCGCTGCGCGGACGCGTCTCCGAGGCGGCGGCGGTCGGTACTCTCGTGGCGCGCGCCGACGATGACGCGCCGCTCGTGCTCGAGACCGACGACGCCGACTCGCCCGCCAACCGCCAGCGCGCCTTCGAGATCCTGGAGCCCGACGCGGCGCGCCTCTTCAGCGTCGACGCCACCACCGGCGCGCTGCGCGTGGCCGCCCCACTCGACTACGAACGCGCCTCCGAGCACGCGTTCACCGTGAGGGTGGTCGACGCGGGCTCCCCGCGGCTGCCGTCCGACAGCGTGGCTGTCGTGCAGGTGCAGGTGACGGACGTAAACGACTGCGCGCCGGCCTTCGAGCGCGCCGCCTACGACGCCACCGTGCTGCTGCCAACGTCGAGCGGCGTGGCAGTGGCGACACTGGCAGCCTCCGACCCCGACATGCCACTGGGTGCGCTCAAGTACGACATCATCGAAGGCGACGAGGCCGGCGCCTTCGCCGTGTCGCCGCAGGGCGTGGTGTCGGTGGCGCGCCCCGAGGCGCTGTCGGCGTCGGTGCGGCTGCGCGTGCGCGCGTCGGACGGGCTGCTGTCGGCCACAGCGCGGCTGCGCGTGCGCGTTGCCGAGGCGGGCCACTCGGGGCTAGCGTTCCAGAAGGCCGACTACTACGGCTCCGTGCTCGAGAACTCCACCAAGCCCACCACTGTGGTCGTGCTCGACGTGCTCGGTGCCGCGCTCAATGAGCACGTCCACTTTTCGATCCTCAATCCCGTCGACGGCTTCGAAGTGAGTCTCTTCGTCTCATTTATTTATTTATTCAGATAAGAAACATACAAAAAATAAAAACAAAAAAAAAAAATTATATTAGATTAATTATAAAGAAAAGAGATTGGTTTTTGTATATTTGTTTGTAATTTTTAAACTAACTCGCGTGTTCAAGATTTTCGAGCCATGCGTGTTTTATTTTCCTTCGGAACGAAATGTGTTGATACGAGGGGCACACTGAAATGATCGGGAATAAGAAAAACCACATGCACGGTATAGCTAAATTGTATTTTATTGTTTTTCGAAGTATTCTCCGTTCAACTTAATGCACTTTTCCATTCGTGCAAACCAATAATTAAAACAGTAATTCCAGTCTGAAATTGATGTTGACAAAATGGCTGATTTGTACGCTTCCACAGCTGCTTCGGGGTCTTCAAACCGTTGACCGCGTAATAAATCTTTCATTCTAGGGAATGTAAAGAAATCGTTTGGGCTCAGGTCAGGACTGTACGGAGGATGGCTCATCAGCTCAACGTTTTCATGCTTCAAAAAATCATTTGTCTTCCGAGCCCGAGCTCGCATTATCGTGATGTAAGATGATGCGACGTTTCGGGTTATTTTTTCGGAGTTCGGCTATCATTTCTGGCAAACAAACCGTGATATACCACTCGGCGGTTACCGCCGAGTGGTTCTGCGTTCCTGTAAAGGAATTGTAGCAACATGCCACTTTTTCGAGACAAACGTAGGGACCATTTTCTTTGACACGCTGCGGGAGCGAACCACTCGTTGATTTGACCTCGTCTTCGAAGACCCAAACTGCTGACTGATGTTTTCTTTCAGGTTCGTATGAATAAATCCATGATTCGTCACCTGAGACGATATTATAAACGGCATTTGACTTCCCTCCGTTGAAGCGTTGCAGAGTATTCCGGCACCAATCTACACGAGCCGCCTTTTGCTAGCTAGCTTTCTTACACACAGCTCATTATGTAATATCGACGGAATTGCAGTCATTCCGATACTGATAACAGTCCGAATCTGCTCGTATGTCACATGACGGTCATCTAATATAATAGTTCGCACAGCTGCGATGTTTTCAGGCGTGACCGCTGTTCTTGGTCGACCTGCAGAAGAAACAGTGCTGAGCGACACACGACCGCGTCGGAACTCGGCATACCAGCGGTATATTGTCGTTTGACTCGGTGCTTCAACATCATAAATCGAAACAAGTTCGCTGAGACATTTATCTTGAGATAAGCCGCGACGAAAATTGTGATAAATTATGGCACGGAAATGTTCACGCGTGAGCTCCATTTCTGTTAACGACGCGACGTATCAACTTTAAACCAACATAGTTTTTGTTTTTAATCATTTTTTTTTAATTGTTTGAATGTCATTAAGATTCTAAGAGTCCAGTATTCAAATTCTAACAAATGTTTTATTGTAACTCATATCAGGGGGGTAAGAAGAGGAAAGGAGGCGAGGTATTGATAACGCGCGAAACCACTAACGTTAAACGTAAAATATATATATATATATATATAATAAAGCCTATTCTATTTATGTTAGGCACATTATCAGTGAATAAGAGGATGTTCTTAACAAAAGTGTGACAAAAGTTTTCAAGAAATTGCCTATAGATCGTGTCATTATTTCGCGTACGCTGCGAAAATAAAATAATTTAATTTATTTATTTGTGTATTACATACATAATTTATTTATTTCTTAAGATTACATATAGCCATTGAAAATCTATTATATATATACATTAAATACAAATAGGCCTATAGAATCATTAAAATTATTTACATTTATTATTATTATTATTTACATTTAGATGATCAGATGATCCTTGCGTCGACGTTGTGTGAAACGGATAATTATGGATGGGTGACGCGATGTGTGTGTTTGTTTGTGTTTGAATCTTAAGTATTGTAAGGACGGACTCGATGAATTGTGTCAACATCTGTATCCAATAGCGTAAAACCCTCCATTCTACATATTATATCGTTCAGAATAGTATTTAAATTCTCACCACTTCGTAACTTACTAAATTAAATTCATAATAACATTACTCACTCATCATTATTTAACAGTTGGACTGAATGATAAAATTTGATTTTATTATTCAACTAGCTGTCGCCCGCGACTTCGTCCGCGTTTAAAAAGAAAAAAGTAGCCTATCCTGTGTCCTGTACGTCTAAATGTATATCTACCAAGTTTCATGAAAATCAGTTAATTCGTTTAAGAGTTATGGAGGAACATACATACTTACATACATACAGAAAAAAATTCTAAAAATCGTCACTTTAGTTTCAGTATCATGTATAGAGCCTATAAACACGATATCTCTGAAAACAAAGTAACTTACTTCATGACCAACACTTACAGATTTATTATTAGTATTGATATAGTTGCCTTCGAGGGCGCCACAATTTTTCTCTTTTTTTTTTCTCTGTCCATCGGCGCCTTTTTGGAGCGTCCACTGCGTGCATCATTCTCAGTGAGCTCGTGCAAACTCAGCACTTTTCAACGGCCGATTTTCATAGTGCAAAGTCCGAATAATGTTTATCATTATTCCAAGCCCTTGGCTTCAACAGTATTTTCTTTTTGCCAAAAAGCAATAACACGAAATTTCTTTTTATCCATTTTCTTGTAAACAAATAAAAGTTGCTTCACTCAAAATGCTCTATCCCATAAACTAATAGTCCGACAGCTGTGAAATTTGTACATTTTGTAATAAACGATTTTCTAAATTTTAATGATCGTATAGATCGGACGCACCTCGGGGGCGGTTCGCAGCACGGGGCTCGTCCTTGACCGCGAAACGAAGGACTCGTACACTCTCTTGCTGGAGGCGCGGAGCGACGCGGGCGACGCCGGCGCGGCCGAGGCGCGCGTGGCGCACGCGCGGCTGCACGTCACCGTCACCGACGTCAACGACAATTGCCCCGTGTTCGTGGAGCGGCCCTACGCGGCCGCCGTACGCGCCGGCGCCGAGCCTGGCACGCCTGTCATTCGCGTGCGCGCTGTCGACGCAGACGCCAACGACAACGGCGAGGTGCGCTACGAGATGAAGCGCGGCCACGGGGAGCTTTTCCGCGTAGACCGGCGCACGGGCCAGGTGGCGCTCAAGCAGACGCTGGACACGCACAACCAGCTGTACGCGCTCGTCATTGCGGCCTTCGACGGCGGCGTGCCCGCGTGTGGCGCCGAAGCCGACGTGGCCGTGCGCGTGTGGGGCGGCGGCGGCGCGCCCGAGTGGGAGCGGGCGCACTACGCACTCAGCGCGCGCGAGGACGCTGTCCCGGGCGCGCCCTTGGCCCCGCCGCTGCGCGCGCGCTCGCCGCTGCAGAGGCAGCTCATCTACACGCTCGCGGAGCGCGACGACCGCTTCGAGGTGCACTTCGATACAGGTAACGCCGCGCGTGAAGCCCCGGCCCGCTCTCCGCTCCTACTAACGCCTTCCTTTTATTCGCAGCTCGCGACGGAGCCTCTGGTCCATGTGAGTACCCGTCGTTGTCCCGTAGTCGTGTGCACCTCATCTTCTCACTCACCGTCCCTCGTCCGCTCGCATGTCCATTCCGCCTCACCGTTGTCACGTAAACAACGCGATGCGAACTCGCATGACCGCCTCAACGCTTTGCAGGCGTGCTGGTTGCGGCCGCGGCTCTGGACTACGAGAGCGCGCGCACGCACGAGCTGGTGGTGCGCGCCACAGACGGCGTGACAGGCGCCTACGCCGACGCTGCCGTCACGCTGCACGTGCTGGACGTAAACGACTGCGCGCCGCAGTTCGAGAGGGACTCGTACCGCGCGTCCGTGTCGGAGGCGGCCGCCGTGGGCCACGCGCTGCTCACTGTGCGCGCCTCCGACAACGACACGGACGCCAACGGCGACGTGCGCTACTCGCTCTCCGGCGACTCCTCGCCGTTCGCGGTGGACGCACGCACGGGCATAGTGCGCGTGGCGGCGCCCTTGGACCGGGAGCGTGCCGCCAGCCACCATGCGGTGCTGACGGCGACGGACGGCGGGCGGCCGCCGCTGTTGACCACGGCGCACCTGTTCGTGACGGTGGAGGACGTGAACGACAGTCCGCCGGTGATGGAACGTGGCGTCGTGACGGCGCCGGTATCGGCCGAGGCGGCGCGCGGGACGGCCGTGGCGCGTGTGGCAGCGTGGGATCCCGACTCGCGCGACGCGCCGCAACTGCGCTACGCGCTGGCGTGCGAGCCGCGGAGCGCACAGCGGTGCGAGCCGCAGCGCGCGCTGGCCGTGGACGCGCAATCGGGTCTGCTGACGCTAGTGTCGCCGTCGGCGGCGCTGCCGCGCTCGCTGAACGTGTCGGTGTCGGACGGCGCGCACGCGGCGTTCGCGCGCGTGAAGCTGTCGGCGGTGGCGGTGAACCGAGCGCCGCCGCACTTCCCGCACCTCGTGTACGAGGCGCGCGCGCTCGAGAACCAGCCGCCGCCGCTTCTGCTCACCACGGTATGTCCCGGTCCTAATCAAAACGTGTGACTACAAATCAGATTTTGTAAACGGGGACTTCTTCCTCTTTATAATATTAGTATTAGTAAGTATAGATTATCACACCTTCTCGCTTTTACAGGTGAAGGCGTATGATGAGGACGCGGGCGAGTACGGTGCCGTCACGTACTCCATCCCGTCGGGCAAACTACAGGAGACGTTCGCCATCGATGCGGCCAGCGGCGCGCTCACGACGCGCGTGCCGCTGGACCGCGAAGCGCGCGCCGAGTGGCTCGTGCCCGTGGCTGCGCGCGACGGCGGCGGCCTCGTGCGCCACACGGCCGTGCGCGTGCGCGTCGAAGACCTCAACGACAACGCACCCGTCTTCCCGCTGCGCGAGTACCGCGCCGTCGTGCGCGCCGACCGCGCACTGCATCTACCCTTCCTCACGCTGGCGGCGCGCGACGCAGACGCGGGCGCCAACGCGCGCCTGCGCTACTCCGTGTACGAGGGCGAACTGGCGTCGGATGCGTCCGGGCTGTTCGGCGTGGACGCCGACACGGGCGCGCTGTGGTTGGCGCGCGACGCGTCGCTCTTCGCGTCGCGCTCGGTCCAGGTGTGGGTACGCGCGCGTGACGCGGGCGGGCTGGCGGCCGAGGCACCCGTGGCGGTGTACGTGCTGGGTGCAGGCGAGTCGGCGCCGGGCGTGGCGTCGCCGCCGCCCGCGCTCTTCCTGCCCGAGGACGCGGCGCCGGGCACGCTCATCGCCGAGCTGGGCACGCCCTCGTCCGCCGCGGCGCGCTTCCGCCTGGCGCCGGCGCTGTGGCCGCGCGACCTCTTCGCCGTGGACTCTGAGGGCCGCCTCGTGCTCTCCGGCTCTCTGGACCGCGAGGCTGTGCAGGAACACTTCATCGGTACAAATTTCATCTTTCATTTTTACTCGTAGTCCTGCTAATTGATTTTTCGATTGGATTATCTCAGAGATTGTTACCTTTGGTTTCCAAAGCGGCCGAAGCGTTCCCAAGTCTAAATCCAAGTGAAACTGCGAGCGTAAGCCATCATATTGAAAAATGCCTTTCACAAATATCTCGGAAACTAAATTTTACTTTAAAAATCTTAAGGACCTTTTTTGTAGAGGATGATCTATTATTAATATTTTGCCGATAAAATAGTCGATCAAAAAAAAAGCTAATATTTGTTTTTGGAAACTATCACTATAATTTTTGAAATTCGCAAAAGTGTAATAATCAAGACCATTTTTATGTAAAATTAATAGTTACTGTGAGTTCTTGCTCAATGAAAGTTGCCGTCAGGTAAAGAAAAACAGCGACGAAAATATAAATAGGTGTAGGTGCGTAAGGTCCATTCATAAAGTATTGATCAAAAACGTAAACAAATATGGCGTCGCCAGGGTCACTGACCAGTTTTAGAGATGGGACTTGTACATTAGGCATATTGAAGAGAGTTGACTCAGTGAGTAACTCATTTAAATTTGTTCGTATTGTTTAATGTGATGAATTTTTGTCTTTTTACTTTTTATTTGACACAATAAAACAACATTAACAAATTTTAATGTCAACAGTAAAATAATGTTTTTAGTTAATGTTGTTGTACCATTTTTATTGAACTGTGTAAGCTTTAAATGAAAGATTATTGAGTGGCAAAAAAATTACAAAATTGCTATTTGCTATTTAAATTCAATATTTTATTCAGTGATTGTACGTTATTTTATTGTTGTATTACAATGATTGTTAGAATTTCGATTTCACTTTCTCTTATGTAAAAGTCGGCAGACAGGTAGATGGTAGGGTGGCAATAAAGGATAATTGTTGTCATTCGTCACAATTTTTATTTTGTAATTTATCTGTGTATACCTTAAAATTGCCTTGTTACCTATACCTATTATAAGTTTTTTGTTTGTGCTGTTGGTGTACCTTTTGAAAAGTAAATAAATAAATAAATAAATAAATAAATAAATAAGAAAAGGATAGGGAAATGAACACTAGCATCCCTTACTCACTCACCAAAACACAATACCACAAGTTTAACCTTTTTTAATTTAAAAGTATATTAATTTTAATAAGATTAATAAATAAAATACGACTTATTAGTAGTAATTTATTTAATGCTATTTAATCAAAAATAATTTCATAAAGTGTGAAGTTCATAAGAATTGTGAATTTGATAATTTATGTACGAATCAAAACATCATGACTTAAGTCGTGTTCATGTCCCGTTTCTAAAACCATAGACAAAATCTGTGTGATTGCTCTGTGACATCTTAATAGTGTAGGTTATGTGACGATTTTATCGAGTTTTTTTTCATTTTCCTCTGAAAATATGCAATAATTTTGTATACATGTCGTACAGAATATTATGTTTAGTGAGTGTAAATGAATACGTGTATATATGAATGTGTAATTAAGGTTAAAACTGGAAAATTCTTTGTCGTGAATTGTTTGTTTACCTTTTGGATCAAAACTTTGTGAAGAGATTATACATGTGGATGCGCTGGCTGGTGAAGCGTAAGCAGGGCTCGTCAATTGGCGGATGATGTAAAATGAGACAGACTTTTTGTTCTTGCAGCAATTTAATTGACAGAAATATACAACTTACAATAATTTTAGGTATAATTTAGTACAAGGAGTTGTTGCGTTCACGAAAGTAATTGTCAGAGTGGGTAATGTATAGGGCGTCTGAGCCAATCAGAGCGAAGCGTCGCGATGCCGTGTGCTCCGTAATTGGCGTCATTTGTGACTTCGTCGTTAACTGGTGTCTGAATATAGGTAAAATACATAATTTTATCGATATATTACCTCATTTATTGCTTGTCGCGCTATCACTTAGCCTTAGAGGTGTGTCCTAGCGGTGTTTCGATTGATTCTACTTCAGGCGTGAGTGTGAGTAAATGAGTGAAATAATGTAATATTCGTATTTTTAATGGCGTCCAGGTGTGATAGCGGAGGGTGCGGGCAGCCCGGCGCCGGCGACGATGGTGACCACCACGCTGCACGTGCTGGACGTGAACGAGCACGCGCCCGCCTTCCACTCGCAGCCCTACGTCGTGCACGTCGCTGAGAACGCGCCGCCGCACTCCAGTCTCGTGCAGCTCTTGGCTGACGACCCCGACGCCGGTTCCAACGGTGAGGTGCGCTTCTCGCTGGCGCCTGACGGCGAGGCCGCGCCCTTCGCCGTCGACCCCTACACCGGCTGGGTCACCACCGCTGCGGCGCTCGACCGCGAGGCCACGCCCGAGTACCGGCTTGCGTTGCTTGCTGCCGACGCGGGCTCGCCCCGACGCGTGTCGCGCGGCACACTCGTCGTGCGTCTCGTCGACTACAACGATTGTCCGCCGCGTTTCGACGCCGACGAGTACTCGGCCGAGGTTGCGGAGGATGCTGCCGCTGGCACCGTGCTGCTGCGGCTGCGCGTGGAGGACGCGGACGCGACCGCTGCGCCGCTGGCCTTCTTGGTAGCGTCGGGTGACCCGCGCGCGCGCTTTCAGCTGCGCTCCTCGGGCGAGCTGTTCGTGGCGCGCCCGCTTGACCGCGAGCTGGAGCCCGAGTACGAGCTGGCCGTGCTGGCCACGGACGGCAAGTTCGAGGCGCGCACGCGTGTCCGCGTCACCGTCACCGACGTGAATGACAACCCGCCGTACTGCCTGCGCCACCGCTACTACGCGCGGCTGCCGGAGGACGCAGCGGAGGGCACGCGCGTCATGGCGTTGGCTACTAGCGACGCTGACGAGCCGCGCAACGCGCGCCTGCGCCACTACCTCAGTGGCGAACGAGCGCATCACTTCACCGTCCATAAGGTCTAGCCGACATCACCTAACCTCTGTATTTGGGATGGGAGGGAACCGTCTCAGGTTGTCACTAAGGCCAAACTGCATCGACTAAACTGTTTTGTCGAGTTGTGCACTCGTGATTTCCACACAACTAAACTGTTGTTGACTGAAGTGCGCATACAATCGATCGTCGATTTTTTTTTTATCTTAACAACAATTAACAAGAAAGTTCTAGTTTGCTTTATACATTTAGAGGGGAAAAAAAGAAGACACTGTGTACATACTAGTACTCAGTGACAGTTTATCTAGTTGAATATTTCATACGTTACATACTAAGCTAAAAGCTAAAAGAGCACAATGATAAGTTGTTTAAATATTATAGAATGAAACTTTTAATGTAATAATATCATATCAGTGCGCGCCTTTGCATGTGCATGTAATAATCACGTGAATCAACAACATCTTCTGTTTCAACAAACAGTTTTCTGTTTCACACACCTAACTGGTTTACATGTAAATCGCCAGCTAGTTTTGTAATAAAATACATTCCTGTACGTACATATAACAAACAGAGTATCAATTCAACCTACATAATCGCCAAAATAGTTTCCGAAGTTGCTGAAGGGCTGCTCACATATTTCCAGGAGAGCGGCGTGGTGCGAGTGAGCGCGCCGCTGGACCGCGAGACGGTCTCCTCCTACCGTCTGCTAGTGCACGCGCAGGACCGCGACCGTAAGGACTGGGAGTGCAGCTCCGAGCTGCACGTGGACCTGGACGACGTCAACGACAACGCGCCAGTCTTCTCCGCCGAGACCTATAGCGTTACTCTGCCCGAGGACGCCGAGCCGGGCACGCTGGTAGCCAAGGTGCACGCCGCTGATGGCGACCTGGGCGCCAACCGCCTCGTGCGCTACGCCTTCGCGGAGGAGCCCGGCGGCGCCTTCGAGCTGCTGCCTGACAGCGGCATCCTCACGCTGCGGGCGCCGCTCGACCGCGAGACGCAGGCCGAGCACCGGCTCGTCGTGCGCGCCACCGACGCCGGCAGCCCGCCGCGCTCCGCCACGGCCGTCGTGCGCCTCACCGTGGCCGACGTCAACGACAACCCGCCCGAGTTCGAGTTTGACCGCTACCGCGTGGCCGTGCCCGAGGTGGACGCCCCAGGCACCGAGGTCCTCGTCGTGAAGGCCACCTCTCAGGACGCCGGCGTCAATGCCCTCGTGTACTACTCGCTGGTGGGCGGCGACGACCGCGACGACTTCGCGCTCGACAATCTGACGGGTGCGCTGCGCGTGGCGCGCCCACTCGACTACGAGCGCCGGCGGCAGTACTTCCTCACCGTGCAGGCGATCGACGGCGGCTCCCCGCCGCTCAGCGACCTGGCTACCGTGAACGTGACGGTGATCGACAGCAACGACAACGCGCCCGCTTTCTCGCAGACGGAGTATGCGGCGCGCGTGCGCGAGGACGCGGTGCCGGGCGCGCGCATCCTGCAGGTGATCGCGGACGACGCGGACGACGGCGCCAACGGGCGCGTGACGTACTCGATCGCGCGCGGCGACCGCGATGGGCGCTTCGCGCTGGACGCGGACACGGGCTACCTGTCAGTGGCGGCGCCGCTGGACCGCGAGACGATGGCCGCTTACGCGCTGGAGGTGCGCGCGCGCGACCGCGGGCTGCCGGCGCTGGAGGCCACGGCGTTCGTGAAGGTGGAGGTGCTGGACGCCAACGACAACCCGCCGCTGTTCTCGCGCGCCAACTACTCGGCCGTGGTGCAGGAGGACAAGCCGCTGGGCCACGCCGTACTGCGGCTCCAGGTGGACGACGCGGACGCGGCGCCGAATGGCGCGCCGTACACGTTCGACTTCCAGTCGGGCAACGAGATGGGTGCGTTCCGGCTGGAGGCGGACGGCGTGCTGCGCTCGGCCGCGCGCTTCAACCACCGCATCCGCGACCGCTACGTGCTGCGCGTGCGCGTATTCGACAACGGCACTCCGCCGCTCTACTCCGATGCCTCCGTCTACGTCAAGGTGAGCTCACAATCATTATGACGGATGCAAATCGAACTACCATTGAAGAAAGTCTAAATAAATACGATTGGAGTTTTCAATATATTGTTACGCGCGAGGTAAGTTAAAATGCCGCTTAGGGGTGTAAGAACATGATTTATTTTCGCAGACCAAGATGACTTCCAATATTACAAAGCTTCTTCAATTAAACCGTAAAACTTGCCAAAAGTCGTCACTAATTCACTCAACGTGTCACTAATGCACTGTCGCAAATATCTTCGTAAAAGCTCACACAAGTATTGTTATCGTTATCGCTAGTTGTCGCAGAACTGTCCCGCTCGAGCGATCGCCCCGTATTTATACTCGCGCAATCAGCCTCGATGGTTTTGGAAATTACTAGAAACTTAAAAGATGTAAACATGTTTATGTTAAAAGTTATTATTTAACGCTTGTATTAATTTTACTCCTCGTAAAATTTCCATACTGGGGGCCTTATATCAAAATCGATTCTTTAGTAAAAATCAATAAATAAATACTCAAGAGGACGGACACGCTACAGAGAACACTTCCCTGAGTCAACGGACGCTAACGCTGTTGCAGGTGATCGAGGAGTCCCAATATCCGCCCGTCATAACTCCGCTCGAGGTGGTGGTCAACTCTTACCTGGACGAGTTCCCCGGAGGAGTCGTCGGCCGCGTGTTCGCTTCTGACCGCGACGCCTACGACTCGCTCGTGTACCGCCTGGCGCCCGTCGCCGGCGAGAAGTACGCCGCCACCGACCTCTTCGACCTCGACCCCGACGACGGCACTCTGCGCGCCGCGCCGCGCCTCGACGTCGGCGACTACCGCCTCAACGTCACCGTCGGTGACGGCAAGTTCCTCAGCAGCGCGCTCGTCAAGGTCGCCGTCGTGCTCGTCTCCGACGAGATGCTCGCGCGCGCCGTGGTCGTGCGCTTCCGTGAGATCTCCGACCGCGACTTCGTGCTCAGCCACCGGAAGGGATTCTTGCACGCCGTGCGCGAGGCCACCGAATGCGCGCCCGGTGACGTGGTGCTCGTCGGAGTACGGCCGTCCGGCGAGGAGACGCCGGCTGCCGGCGCGCGTCTGCCGCGGCAGGTCGCCCGCGACCTAGACGTGGCATTCGCGGTGCGCTCGCGGACGTCGGCCGGCGGCTTCCTGCCGGCTGAAACGGTGCGGCGGCGGCTGCACGCGCACCTGGAGCTGCTCGAGGAGCGCGCGCGGCTAGTGGTGGAGGAGCTGCCGCGCGCCGCGTGCGGCGGTTGCGCGAACGGTGTCTGCGCCGAGCGGCTCGTGTTGGAGGGCGAGTCGCGCGCCGTGGCCACGGACGTGTTCTCGCTGGTGGCGCCGGCGCATCGGCTGGTGGGCGAGTGCGCCTGCGAGCCCGGCTTCGGCGGGGATCGCTGCGAGCGACCGGCGAGCGAGTGCGCTGACGCGGAGTGCGGCGATGCGCGCTGCGAGCCCGCCGCGGCGCCTCCCGGCTACCGCTGCTGCGACGCGGGCGACTGCCGCGCGCCGGCGCCCGTGGCACAGCTGAGCGGCGACGGTTACCTGGCGTACCAGTTGCAGCGCGGCGTAGTGGACGGCGAGCGTCTACTGGAGGACGAGCTGGTGCTGGCGCTGCGGCTCCGCACGCGACGACCGCGCGGCACGGTGGCGTTTGCGGCGGGCCGTGTGGACTTCCTGGCGCTGGAGCTGGAGGAGGGCGCCGTGCAGGTGCGGCTGCAGCTGGGCTCGGGGGAGGCGTCGGCGCGCGCGGCAGTGCCGGTGGCGGACGGTGAGTGGCACGACGTGCGCCTAGAACGCCGCGGTGCGACGGCGCGGCTGACGGTGGACCGGCGCACGGTGACGGCGCAGACGCCGCCGCCGGCGACGGTGCTGGACGCGGGCGGCGCGCGGCTGCTTCTAGGCGCGGCGCTGGCGCGTCACGCGCACGCGCTGGCAGCCGAGCAAGTGACGCTGGGCTTCGAGGGCTGCCTGGCGGAGGTGACGCTGGGCGGCGTCCCGCTGCCGCTGGAGGAGGGCGTGACGTCGCGAGACGGGCGCGCGCAGTTGCTGCGGCGCGTGCGCGTGCGCTCGGCCCCCTCCTGCCCCCCTCTGCCGCCCCCCGGCGCCTGCGCCTCCTACCCTTGCCTTAACGGTGAGTTCATTACTGTCTACGTTAAAGGACACTCATTTTTCTATACTGCGTTTCTTAATTCAAAGGAGTAATTTTAAATTTCCTGGGTTGCAGGTTATTGACCATACAAAAATAGTAATGTCACTAAATCGAATTTATTTAAAAACTTATGGTTTTGTAAAACCGCAATCAATGCTTTATAGAACATTAATTAGTTTAGAATTAAATTTTTTGCAAAGTCCATTCAATAAGTCGCAATTCTTTTCGATTATTATAATTTTTATGATGAGTACATTTTCATAAAATATTGAAAAATATTATAACTTAATTTAAGTAAAACTATAAGGGGTTGTAAATCCCTTACATAGGAAATTGAGTGCACCCGAGTATCAAGGTTCGACTTGATACTTTGTCTAAGACGACTACAACTATCGGTAGGTATACTCAACTTGACTGCAATGTGAACACTAAAATATTTTGTATATGAATTACATTATATACATATTGCTTTGCTTTCTTATTGTCACGTTTCCTCGTTTCGACCATGAAATTTATAATAACAGTTTACATATTCTTAACTTATTTGTTAGGACGTAGAAAAGGTCCATACGCGCTCTTATTTAAGCATAATTTCCTTGTTTATTTGGTACAAATAAGAGAAACACTCCTACGTGTCCTAATATTACTTCCCAGTGGAATGGTTCCATCTGCTAAGTAAACTGATTTTCTTAACATACATTTCATCCTGTTAATTAAATGTTTCTTGTTCTGTCATTTTTCTTGTTAATAAAATGTACGAAAGATCGTACAAAATTCATACTACACTTTATGTACTTGTAGGGTATTGTTAAACAATCCAATACCACGATACTGTTTATTATTTACAATATAATATATACTTGGAAGATTTGTTATTACGTTCTTAATTTGTGTACTCGTAAAACTTTTTCTTTGTTGTATTTGAAACGTCCATTTGTACCACCACTTGTAAATATTGTGTTATCCATGTAAAATTTTCTTTGAAGTGTCGATTTGTACCACCCCTTGTAAATATTTGTATTAGTCTATGGTAACATAGGTCTTATTGTTTCTATTTTTTGTATACTAAGTTGTGTGTGACTGTCTTTGCCTTAATAAATAAATAAATAAAATAAAATAATTACTTAGAGAAATTAAAAAAACATGCTACTAGTAATTCCTAATCTTCTTCTTAAAAACCCGCGCGCTCACATCAAACGGGTTGGAATATGGAACGTTCATTGTGTTCTCTTTACACGGACGTACATTTCTGACTCTCTCATTTCAGGGGGCACGTGTCGTGAAACGACCAATTTACTGGAGGAGGACGAGGGCGGCTACTCGTGCGCGTGCCACGCGCGCTTCGAGGGGCCTCGCTGCGAGATGGACACGGACCCCTGCGCCTCTGCGCCCTGTCTGCACGGCGGCCACTGCGCCGCTGACGCGGGCGGCTTCCGCTGCGCCTGCGCCGCAGGGCTCACCGGCGCGCGCTGCGAGGCTGGCCGCTGGTGTGCGGGCGGCGCCGTCTGCGCGCACGGCGGCGCCTGCGAGGAGGGCGAGTGGGGTCCCTCGTGTCGCTGCCGCGGCTACTACGGCCCGCGCTGCGAGTACGACGTGGACGAATGCGCGGGCGAGCCCTGCCTCAACGGCGCCACCTGCCTCAATGAACCGGGCTCCTTCCGCTGCCTGTGCCCGCCCGACAAGACCGGCATGAACTGCGGCAACCCGCTACACTCGGACGCCGTCTTGGCGGGTGGCCCAGTAGGCGGCGCGCGCTCGCTGCGCGACGCGTGGCGCTGGGCGTGTGAGGCGCGCTGGCCGCTGCTGGCCGCCGGCGCGGTGCTCGCACTGCTGTTGCTGACGCTTGCACTGCCGCTGGCGCTGAGACGGCGGCGCTCACGCGCGCCGCGCAAGGACGAGCCGCTCAACGGGCGCGCGGAGAAAGCGCCCGCGAAGCTCTCCAACCTGGAGGCCGTGCGCCGCGAGCGCCCCGCCTCGTGCGCCGACCCGCCGCCGCTTAACAACATCGACACGCTGCGTAGCTACGGCTCCGCAGGCGACGAGCTCGAGGGCATCCCTCCCGACTACATCCGCAACCTCAACATCGAGCCCGCCGACCGCAAGCCCTGGTCCGAGCAGATGCATCTGCACACTTTCGTCGACAATAAGATCTACAACGACCTCAAAGGCCGCAAGAGCCGGCCCTCGAACGCGTGGCGACGCCCGCCCGAGGGCGAGCCGCACCTCGTCGGCGGCTACCACTGGGACTGCTCCGACTGGTGCGGCGGCGGCGGCGCGCTGCCCGGCATCAGCGAAGTGGCGGGCTCCGAGCGGCCCGACTCTTCCTCCGCGCCCTCGCCGCCCTCGCCCCGCTCCCCGCGCTCGCCCGCGCCGCCCGACACAGACTCGGCCGCCGAGCGACCCGCCCGCCTTCGCTACCCGCCGCCCTACGACGACGCCGCGGCCGCCGCCCGTCTGCTGCCGGCAGCCGACGTGGACGCGGAGCCGCACACGCCGCGCGCGCGTCGTCGGCGCTCGGCGGACGCGGCGAGCCTCATCACGATGCTGGAGGAGAGGAACTCGCTGCTGGGCGCGTCGGGCTCGTGCAGCGACCTGTCGACCAACCTGTGCGAGATCGAGGAGTCGGACGAGGAGTGCGGCCCGCGGCACACGGACGTGTGACGGCGGCGCGGAGGGCGCCCGCGGCCCGCCGGCCTCTAGCCCGCGCCCGAGTGATATTGTAAATATGTAGATAAGGACGATTCGTGAAATGGTGCTCTCATATCATAACTTTAAACTGCATTTACGCGACTAGCGATAGTCCATTTAGAAATATATTTTTGTAAGTCGCTCGACTCTCCTCTCTCGTGTCCTACCGACTGATTACTTGTTATATCACTTCGGACGATATCGTCTAATGTAATTCTGTAAAAGATACTCTTTAACAATAAAATTGTTATATACGTACGCGAGTTTTTGACACGACTAATAAAGATAAAATGTAAACATTGAACTTGTCTAGTGTTTTATTTTCTGCCCTTGACCTAGGCGCCATTCATCTTCGGCTTGAAGGCTGTGTAATGCTGTAACATAGAAAGTAACCGTCATTCTGTTTATGTGGCCAAGCTTCAAAGTGTACAACTTTTTTGAGCTTAGTTCAAATTTATAACTACTAGTTGACATAAAAATAAGCGACCTGGGGTTGTGTGGGATTGTTATTTCGAGTAACAAAATTGGTTATAAGAAAGTAGCAGAGCCATAATGTTACAGTTTATAATGTGACTTTTCTGAGGTTCATACAGATAAAGCTAATGAAACAACTTTTCGAGTGATATTTTAACAATGATTGAGGTGGATAGAGGTTCTTTATGAACCTTATCAAACCATGTTTTATTTCTGAAAATTATCAACTAATAAATTAACTTAATTTTTAAAATTTATTTATTTAGGTTAAAACAGTCACATACAACTTTTCATACAAAAAAATAACCATGGATTAATACATTGACGAGCGATGGTACAAATTGATACTGCAAAAATAATACAATAACAGTGTAGAGTGCTGGACCTCTATGATGTTACGAGTAGGCACAAATTACAATACAAACGCAATAGCAATTTTTCCAATCTCTTCCTGAAGGTCGTCAAAGAAATGGAAAATACAGCTAAATCCTTTAAGAATGCGTATAAAGCAAACAAAATTTGTAATTTCCCCTTGGACATGATAGTGACTCAAAATACGTAGAACTACGCACAACATGCGACGGAAGAGCATTAGATAATCTGTGAAGTGAGATTACTGATACACTTTTAGCTTTATATAGCTTTTAGCCTTTTGAAAAAAAAACTAAAATCGATGGAAATGAGAGTCTACTTGGTGATTTTTTTCTATCGAGAAAATTTCATTATATTATGTGTTTACGACCGCATTGCCTAGATGGCGTTGTGGGTTTTAGTTCAACTCAAGTTAGCATCAATTTATTACTAATTCATAAGTTACCTGTAAAAATGATTAGAGGTAGATCAAAAAGTACAATAAACAAGAGCATTATAGATCAGCATCAAACGGAAGTGTGTAGTTTTATTTATAAATTATCAAAAATCAAGTAAAAGTTCAAATCTGGCCATCCGAGGGTAACGACAACCAAGGTCAAACCTTTAAGCAGGATCCTCGACAATTTGGGCCAATCGAGCTGGATCAGTTATAAGTACATTCTGGTTCCATCAAGTGGGAGCCAGAACATTTGGTCCTACCGAGCCGGATCCAGCATTTTGATCTTATCGAGTCAGATCCAGCCCAGCAGTTTGGCAGCAAGCCGGTCCAGTATATTTTGAGTTTCGGACTTTCGGATCCTTTGAAACGGACCCTCACGTACTGGCAGTGGATCGTGGCTTGAAGGTTAGGTGGAATCAGCGGCAACCGGCGACGGTTGAGGTCACTTTGGAGGTGCGTCAGTTACCAACGGCGGAAGGAGCCAAGCGGCAGGTCATAGCGAAGCGGAAAGATCACGTTACCATCAGCGTAACGGCATAAGGGCAGATGGGAACAACGGTATTCGGTGTAACAAGTGTATCAGTGTAATTGGTGTTAAAAATCAGTGAAATAAGTTTTGTGTGATCGGCAAACGTAAGCGGAACATTAATTATTTTCAAGCAAAATTGAACTTTATTTTTTTGGTGTATCATTTAAAATTGTAAATCTGTTATCATTTAAAATTTATGTGCACTTGTATATCAACTTTTTAACTTTGAAAAAAAAAGCATTACATTGTTTTAATGAAAGTTAGATCATAATATAGAATAACTAATAAAGAATAATTTTACGATTTTCACAAGAAATTAAAAATACTTACAAAATTTCAAGAAATATTTAGATATAGCAATAGTTAGTAGGTACATGGAAACTTTTTATTTTAACTTATATATTTTTTATGAAATTACACATTGAAGTATTTATAAATAAGAGGTTAATATTGTTTTTACGCTTCAAATTATTATTTAAAAAATATACCTACTTAATTAGTTTTGTTAATAGTTCAAGTTTGGTTTTAAATATTTAATATTACATAGTTAATAATTATAAGAATAAAACATGGTAGGTCTAATAAAAATTCAATTAAATTTACATGGTTCAATTAAAAAGGGTATCTTAAATTTTAAGAAAAGTCCAAAAGAGAGAATATCTAAAGAGTATATAGAAGCTAGATTAGATAATTTAGAAAAGTATTGGACGTCGTTTATATGCAATAACACAAAATTATATGAAATATCAGACAGTGATAGTTTGGAAAATACTGTCTATGTTACCCAAGAAATATTTGAAAGTACTGAAGAAGATTATTTAATGTATAAATCATTTTTGAATCTTTCATTAAAACAATTTGTATCAAACGAAAGCGACTCTTTGCAAGAATAGCGATAACAATTTAGGTATTTCTCATTTATTAGTCAGACTCCCAAAAATTGATATTCCTAATTTTTCGGGAAATTATTCTGAATGGGTAACGTTTCGGCATTTATTTTTATCTCTTGTGCACAATAATGATAGTTTAGACAATGTTCAGAAATTGCATTATTTGAAAAGTCATTTAATTGGTGAAGCGGCACAATTAATACAACATACACCTACGAGTATATGTGATGCGAATTATAGTCAATGTTGGCCATTATTGGAAAAGCGTTATAATAATAAAAAATACTTATCTAATTGCATTTTAAAGCGCTTATTAGGACAAAGGTGATTAAATAATGAATCTGCGAGTGGGTTAAAGGAAATTTTAGACAACACCATGGATTGTATGAGTGCATTGAAAAATATAAAAATGGATTTGAGCAAGTGGGACATTATCGTTATTCATATTGTTACATTTAAGTTAGATAACGAGACGCGCAAACAATGGGAATTACACTTGTCTAGTTCAACCGATACAGATCAATTACCGACGTTAGATCAACTTCAGTGATTTATTGAAAATCGATTCCGCGCATTGGAATTTCTTGATTCCAATAAATCGTTCCTGATCGTTCTTGATTCCAATAAGGTCTGCGCTACGACCTATAAATCGTGAACGAATACTCGTACGAGGGTAAGTAAGGTCTTGTTTTGTAGCTAAAAGTATCAAGTATTCTTAACTACTTAACTACTTTATCACATCTTCGTTTGTTTTTGGATAAATTAACGGCAAATACAAAAATGTTGAAAGAAATAAAAAAATACATAGTTTTGACACACATTGTTTCTTAAGTTATTATGTCTATCAAATTATTTATATACACATTTTGTAGAGAATTTAGTGCAGATTGTTTTTGTCATGGACAGTTTTCTTTTATCTCTAATGGATTCCGAAATAAATTGAAAAAACCGCAGATCGGGACACGTTCGGGGAGGCAAGGGGGGAAGGGAGCGGGGGAGGGGTTGACACCGGGCAGAATCGTGATCAGCACCGTTGAAAGCAGGCGTCTTTTGAGATTTCACCGTCAGTCTATTACAGCGTGTAACAGTTCACAAATACTTAAAAAACATTAATTTTATATATAGCCTATTACAAGGTTAAACATATTAAAATTTGTAAGAAAAAAATACATAATGACAATAAACATACATACCTCATTAATTAAACATTATATATACATAATAATTATAATTACCATTTCATATCGACATTTTTATGCATTAAAAAGTTATATTTTCATTACGCCGCAACCGTATACTTGTATCGGAAGGCAAAAACGAAACATACATTGGTGACGGTGCGCTCCGTGCGTCGCTAGCGATGTTCATGTTTTGCAGTGGGCTTACGCAAACACACTGGTATCGCTTATCCGATGTTTGCGTCTTTGTTACTTTAAAAACGATAGAGCGTGAACAAGGCACAACATTGTTGGGTTTCGAGATTGCGCACTTTCGTGTGCATTACAATTTAATGATTTAGTGAGGTCTTCGGACCGACACGCGGTGGCTTCACGGCCGTTGGCGTTGTTGGGAAGTTGACCGAACTTTTCAACTTTTAGTAACAGCCGTATGGGAATCTACGGAAAGATCATTAACGTATTTGTGTTGTCTTTTAAGAGAGACTTTTACACACACCACGTTAATAAATATTTTAAGATGCAGAAATTGGTTAAAATCCGCACCAATTTTCTTTTAATCATAGAGCGGTAATTATTTTTTAATAATTATTTTCTTTTATTGTCATTACCCTGAACGGTGGATCAATTGGCTCGTTTGACCTCAAATCCGAAAACTTTGAGGAAGAGTCAACTGAGTGTGAAACCGATCAGGGGTAAACCTACGAAACCTGAATGAATGACCGGAGAGATTTGTTGTTGTTACGCGGCGTAAGAACGAGGGCATTTCGCGATGTCTCTCCCGATGGATTAATCAACGGGTGATGACACGCTGCGCTCGCATCGGCACTCGCGGATGGCGTGCTCTTTTCTCCTAGTAATTGAATCCCGCGATCCGCTCGATATCTGTCTAAGTGGTCGCTGCATCGATATTCGATGGAAGACCATTGAATTGAACACCAGCGGTCGGACAGTAATTTACGAATCGCGCATGCGTTTATGACGCGGCCAGGCCCGACGCAAGAGACTTTGTCGTCTGTTGTCACAGCCGTGTTACGAATGCGTGTGCTTTTCGGAGGGCGATGATTCCAGTTTCGGGTGACTCGTAGAAATATTGATTGATTTCAAAATGGTGTGGGTAGTGCAAACGATCAAAGTCCTCATAATTACTGTTGATTTAGTAAAGTCTTCATGCGTGCTTGACTCCGTCGACGTTGTTGGGGAGTTGACCGAATTTGATCATTTATAGGAAGTAAAATTCGTAACAAAGTGTTTCGGTGGAGAACCTACAAAGAAATCGTTAACGTGTTTGTGTTGTCTTGGAGACGTTACGTTAATGAATTAAGACTAATAGATTGGTAAAAGTCCGCACCAACTAGTCTTTAAATTTTAAAGACTAATTTAAAGAGAGAGTTCAATAAAAGGGGACCACTTAAACGGGGAGTAAGGGGCGAACGGTAATCCGGCCCAAGTCAACCTCACCTACCAGCGCTGTCCAGCGGCGGCGTCTTAGGATGTCGTGGTGCTTCCTGCTATTGAACCAACGAGGCTCTGGCGAGTTGTCTGCATGTGGTTCATACATCAACATGATTTAAATATGACTGTTTTAGCTGAACAATTTTTACAAATTGAGCGTACTGTTTAATGAAATTATTGAATCTTTATCAGAGGTCAAAAGAAACCAACCGTCACACAACATCAAGTGCCGCAGCTTAAAAAAAGTTTTTGGTTTTTTAATTATACTATTGAAGTGAATGTAATATGGCAAACAAAAACACAGTTTGAACTCGTTCTCGTAAACCAAACGTGAGTCCATTTAAGAAAAAAATACAAAAACGTGAACTGAGCTTATGTCGTTTGATTAATACATGTTCATAAGAAAATGAGACCAGGGAACAGTTGACCCCCAATAAGGATCAGCTGCTTCCTATAAAAAAATACAAAACGTGAACTAACCCTATGTCGTTGTCTAAGGCAAAAAGGCATAAGTTACCATTTAACTATCTTGTCTATTCTACCAACCTCATAAATAACTAGGTGGTGGTGAAATACAACGGAAGAGACGTTGACATCTTTACTTACTAACTGAAATAACACAGAATAGAATTACGCTCACACATTTTATGATCAAGGCTTTAAAATCAAACATAAATAATCGGTATAAACATTATCTGAACTATTTTTAAGATTGAAAATTTGTTATATTACAAGCTTTTTATTAACTTGCTATTATGTATGTTTGTTTGGGTCGAATCTTGCAACTGAATTTTAAATCTGTTATCTTTAACTGATTGAGCTGAAATTTGGTATACACGCTTATTTTGGATGACAATGCATGCTTAGCTCTGTGACGTCATTCTAATTGCAATATGGCGGATCATCCAAGATGGCGGACTAGTTATTTTTTCCGCACTACCACAGTATGGATATCAAATGAAAGGGCTTGCTGAGGAGAACACGAAAAAATAATAAAACTAAACTTTTTTTAGTCCTCAATCAAAACTAAAATATAAAAAATAAATTAATTGTAAAAATAAAACTTTTTAATAATAAGCTTTTATTTAAGTGCCCTAAAAAGAAGAAAAGAAACTTTAAATTAAATATAAAAGCTTGTCGCGAGATTTGCATACCTATTTTATAGGAGACATTTCTTTCATAGAATTACTTATATTAAGTCCTAGCTGGTGCCCGCGACTTCGTCCGCGTTGAAAAGGAAAAAAGTAGCCTATCCTATGTCCCGTACGTCTAAATGTTTATCTACCAAGTTTCATGAAAATCGGTTAATTCGTTTAAGAGTTATGTAGGAACATACATACTTACATACATACAGAAAAAAATTCTAAAAACGGTCAATTTAGTTTCAGTGTCATGTATAGAGCCTATAAACTCGATGTCTCTGAAAACAAAGTAACTTACTCCATGACTTTCCCTTACAGATTTATTATTAGTATTGATTGATGTCAAGCAAGAGTAGTTAGTACACAGGTAAATCTCGCGACAAGCTGTTATATCTAATTTAAAGTTTATATTCTTCTTTATTATAGTTAACCTAATTTCTTGAAGAAGAAAAAAGTCAGCTGACTATATAAGTAGCGGTGGATTATAAGTGGTGGTTCGCGTTTTGAATGGGCGAAGTTGTCATTGTCCACGTTTTCGTGTTTCGGGATCAGAATCGGATACGGAAATGGGATGCGTTTCGGAGAAATGTGTTAACTACATTTCTATTCACATTTTTGATAAACATCTACAAAATGTATGGAACTTCCTTAATAAGCATATTTTTTTAAAATAACATGTTTCAAAAGACGAAATCCAAGGCACGAAGGTTAATAGCGACGGGCACGGTCAGCACCGCCGACACCGTCGCTATTAACCGATTGAATGATTTAGTGAGCTCTTCAGACAGTCACGCGGTGTCTTTACGGTCGTCGACGTCGTTGGGAAGTTGATGACCGTTGGACGAAGTTGACGACTTAAAGGAAGTAAAAGTCGTAACCAAGTATCCGTAGGGAAATCTGCGAAAAGATCATCAACGTGTCTGTGTCGAGACATACACACCACGTTAATAAATATTTTAAGAAACAGAGATGGTTTTGGCAACTGCCAGCATACGCTGACACTATAGTAGCGTTGGTTTTTTTTTTAATGGATAAGTAGAACGCTTTAACATTCAAGTGGCGTGAAGGAGGCGGCAGTAAAAGTAAGTTCTCAATAAATAAAAAATATAATTTATTGCTCAAAATAAAAGTATCATGTAAAGGTAGCTTACAGGTTCTTACAGTTAAACTTAGTAGAAGTGTTCGTGACTTCGGTCGTCATATACGGTATTATTTATATTAATAATGTATCTTTTTTTTTTGTAAACTGTCCTGAGGAAAAAATATAAAGCTTGCTACAATATACATGTAAAAACTTCAAGATTTTATTGCCATTACACTTCAAAGTGATGAGACCTGCATAGAAAGAAACCAATCTGTGTACCGTTAAAGGTGATACGCGTGTATAGTTTGATTCGAGGCTCAGTAGGCGATGGCGGGGCTCAGAACATCGTGGTTGGCGAACTTAAAATATCCTGTTATTCATCACAGACAGGTTTGTTATTTAATGTTCGCGTTTAGAAAACACGAATCTGTTAAATACAGGAACAACGGTTTTAGCGAGGCGAAGCTTTTTCGATGTTCGCGTTTTGAAATCACGAATTTGACTCATACAAAAAAAATACAGGATGGAGCAAACATGCGAGCTATTAAATCTGCCCTAGATATTTTGTGGAACTGAAAAGCTATATTCTCAGTATGCTGAAATCGTATATATGTTTTCGAGAGCTGAAATTGAAATCGCTCAAATTTTTTTTTTCAAATTCGGAATATTTATTTACAAGTAACGGGTCAATGTGAACCAGTTCTTATTAGTTTGAATATGCAAACTCATTTACTTCTGGCGTGTAAAAATTGAATCGAAGCTTGGTTCACAAATAAAACAAAACACTGTTCCGAAAAAATGACGACCGAATCTCTTCGTGCGTCGTTTGTTTCAGAGCTAAGTAGTCGTCATATTCGATGTTTTTTTTTTTTTTTTTTTTTTTTTTTTTTTTTTTTTTTTTTTTTTTTTTTTTTTTTTAATTTATCGTGTGCCTCTGCGCATATGCAGCTGCGCCACACAGAGAATGTTTCGTCTTTCGAAAACACCATGGTATCGCTTGTCCGATTGATGTTTGCAAATTCTGTTACTGTAATAACAGAGCGCGAACGCTCAAAAGTATTTAACTTTTGAGTTTATCGGAGATTTCCGCACTCTTTGTGTGGTGTATCTATTTAGCAGAGGTTTCTTTTGATACTCTCTGTCTCCGGGCGTGTTTCGTTCGTTTGTCATATATATACCGAATTCATATAAAAGTCATATAAAAGAAAACTGTCCGTTGCGAACTTTCGTACCTAGAGCGATTGTGCATTTGCCAAAGGTGTTTTCATCAAACAAGAACGAAAGTTATTCGAAGGTGATTAGATACCGCCCTAGTTCTAACCATAAATAATTATGTCTATCTAGCGATCCGAAACGCTTGCTACAGTGGCTCGGCGGGCAGCTTCCGGGAAGCCAAAGATTTTTGAATCCGGGGAGAATGGTTGTAAAGCTGAAACTTAACGAAATTGACCATCAGGGATGGAGCCTGCGGCTTAAATTGACTCAGCACAGAAATTCTCACCAGGCCCGGACACCGGAAGTATTGACAGATTTACAGCTCTTTCTTGATTCGATGGGCACTTGCATGGCCATTCCTCCAACGAGACTATAACAGGCGCACGATATTGAGCAATAAACAGGTCTGTGATGCCGTGATGTGTAACGGCGTCGTTGGGAAGTTGACAAAACTTGATCATTTAGAGGAATAAAAGTCGTAACAAAGTGAATCGGAGGGGACTCTCGTGCCGAGTCGACCGGTTCGAAGACACGACGGGAAGTTTGACGGGGGCGGTACATCTATCAAAGAATAACGCAGCTAAGGCCCAGCTCAGCGAGGACAGAAACTTCGCGTAGAGCAAACAAAGGCAGTAAAAATATAGCCGCAAGTCCAAATAACCTAAACGACTACTTTGAGGCAAGAGCATTTAGCAGAACGTGCTCTGAAATTGAGAGCAAAAAGTTCCTTAGTAGTTGAGCGAACAGGAAGGCAATAAAAATATTGTCCACGAGACTGATTAGTGAACAAGTAATAGTACTACCGTGAGGGAAAGTTCTCGAGGATTTAGTTCAGAAAAATGAACATTACCTACGCGAAGTAAAAAAAAAAAAAAAAAAATTTAAGCCTAGTTCGACTAGTTACATTACGCGTACGATTCGCGTAGCGTAGGTTTCGCAGAGTAGGTTTCGCGTAGGTTTAGAGTCAGTTTAGCGTAGGTGCAGCGTAGGTGTAGCGTAGGTGTAGCGCCTGGTTTCGCAGAGTAGGTTTCGCGTAGGTTTCGCGTAGGTTTCGCAGAGTAGGTTTCGCGTAGGTTTAGAGTCAGTTTAGCGTAGGTGCAGCGTAGGTACAGCGTAGGTGTAGCGTAGGTTTCGCAGAGTAGGTTTCGCGTAGGTTTCGCGTAGGTTTCGCAGAGTAGGTTTCGCGTAGGTTTAGAGTCAGTTTAGCGTAGGTGCAGCGTAGGTGTAGCGTAGTTGTAGCGTAGGTGTAGTGTAGGTGTAGCGTAGGTGTAGCGTAGGTGTAGCGTAGGTGTAGCGTAGGTGTAGCGTAGGTGTAGCGTAGGTGTAGCGTAGGTGTAGCGTAGGTGTAGCGTAGGTGTAGCGTAGGTGTAGCGTAGATTTCAAAGAGTAGGCTTCGCGTAGGTTTAGAGTCAGTTTAGCGTAGGTGCAGCGTAGGTGTAGCGTAGGTTAGGTTTAGCGTAGGTTAGGTTTAGCGTAGGTTAGGTTTAGCGTAGGTTAGGTTTAGCGTAGGTTAGGTTTAGCGTAGGTTAGGTTTAGCGTAGGTTAGGTTTAGCGTAGGTTAGGTTAGGTTAGGTTAGGTTCCCCTCCATACGGTGCGTAAGGCGCTGGAGGCCTTTGCCTTTCGAATTGACGCCCGCTTCGCCGGTCTCGAGGACCGTCTCCTCCCGGAGAAAAGGGTGAGGCCGCTTGCAGCGGATAGGAGGAAGGCGCCGGAGCCGCCGTCAGCGCCAGCGGTAGTAACCGCAGTGGCACCGGCCACCACGCGGCCGAAGAACAAGAAAAAGAAGGCGGCAAAGAAGCCTAACCCTGGAAAGAACGCCCCAGCCTCAAAGGCGGCGCCTACCCCAGCTCCGACGGAGGAACCGTGGTCCCTTGTGGTGGGGCGGAAGGCGAAGGCGATGACCAAGAAGGCGGCCGTCGCTCCCAAGCCTGCGGCCAAGGTAAGCAAGTCTGCTGCCAAGGCTAAGGCCAGCGAGGACGCCAGGAGGAAGCTCCGCCCTCCGCGCTCTGCGGCCGTGGTCCTCACCCTGGGGCCCGAGGCCAGCAATAAGGGTGCCACCTATAATAGTGTCATCACCGAGGCGAGGAGGAGGCTCGACCTCCCCTCTATCGGGATCGGGTTTTTACAGGTGAGATCCTCCAAGGCCGGAGCCCGGGTGCTCGAGATCCCGGGCAAAGATAAAAGTGACGCGGCTGACAAGCTCGCCGTTAAACTTAAAGAGATCTTCGAGCCGGATCTCGTCAAGGTGACGAGACCCCAGAGGTGCGCCGAGTTGCGTATCTCTGGGCTTGACGACTCCGTTTCGGCGGAGGAGGTCGCGGAGGCGGTGTCTCGCGTGGGTGGCTGCCCCCGAGACGCCATAAAGACTGGGGAGATTCGCGCCGGCCCGCTGGGAATGGGCTGCGTGTGGGTCTCGTGCCCGGTGGAGAGCGCTAAAAAAGTCGCCGACGGCAGGCGGCTTTTGGTTGGCTGGGTGTCGGCACATGTTAAAGTGCTGCCCCAGCGCCGACTTAGGTGCTTCCGATGCCACCAAACCGGACACGCGGCCCCCATGTGCCAAGCGGAGGAGGACCGCAGAAGTCCCTTACGTCCGTCTCCTCCAAGCGAACATCAACCACTGCGCCGGGGCTCAGGATCTCCTCCTCCAGTCCATGGCGCAGTGGTCGATTGACGTCGCAGTGGCAGCGGAGCCGTACTATGTACCGCCCCGCCCCAACTGGACATCGGACTCGGCATCCACGGTCGCGATCGTGGGTGCCGCTGGCTCTCCCCCTCTCCGGGTAGCCGAGAGAGGCCAAGGATTTGTCGCCGTTGAGTGGGGCGCGGTTTTGCTCGTCGGAGTTTACTTCTCCCCCAACCGCGCCCTCGCCGAGTTCGAGGTCTTTCTCGGCAACTTGGAGAGATTAGTACTGCGTTCGCGACTCCCTGTTCTGGTCCTGGGAGATCTCAACGCAAAGTCCACGGCGTGGGGCTGTCCCGTTTCGGGCGCACGAGGCGACGCCGTCGTGGATTTCCTAGCCTCCGCGGGGCTAGTGCTCCTCAATCGCGGCACGGTTAATACCTGCGTTCGGCATAACGGTGGCTCGATAGTGGACATATCGTTCGCTAGTCGGGCCATCGCCGATCGTGTCCGCGATTGGGGCGTGCTGGAGGGCGTTGAGACTCTCTCGGACCACAGGTACGTCCGAATGGACATAACCGATTCCCCGCGCACGGACGACCTGTCCCTGCGGCATCGGGGTGGACAGTCCCAGCGATTTCCCCGCTGGGCTCTGGCGAAACTCGACAAGGACCTCCTCATCGAGGCGGCTATTGTCCAAGACTGGGTCTCGCGGGAACCCAGCGAGGACTTGCCGGTCGAGGAGCAGGCAATCGGCATGCGCGTCGCCATGACCGCGGTGTGTGATGCCGCCATGCCGCGTGCCGGGCCGCGTCCGCACCGAAAGCAGGTGCACTGGTGGTGCGAAGAAGTGGCGGATCTTCGTGCCGCGTGCGTAGCCGCCCGGCGCAAGTACGCCAGGTGCCGCAGGCGCAGGGTCAAGGACCTCGAGCTGGAGGCGCGCCTCTACGATGCTTATAGAGGAGCTAGGAAGACGCTGGTTATCGCCATCCGGGAGGCAAAGGCACGGTCTCGCCAGCAGATGCTGGAGACCCTCAACCGAGACCCGTGGGGCCGCCCCTACCGCGCGGCCAGGGCCAAGCTCGGCTCTCACGGCTCGCCTGTTGCCGAAACACTCGATCCAGAGTTGCTCCGGAGCGTGATCTCTACACTGTTCCCCGAACGGGGAGAGCACACTCCACCGCCCATGGGCGGTCCGGTGACCGCTGGAACCGGGGACGAAGATGGAGCTCCGCCTATCTCCAGCGGAGAGTTCGAGGAGGCCATAGCCCGTCTCCGCGGCAAGAGTACCGCCCCTGGTCCGGACGGGATACCCGGTCGAGCCTGGGTCTTGGCGTCGGGCGAGTTGGGAGATCGCTGGCGGGCCATCTTTGACTCTGCCCTGCGGGCGGGGTCCTTTCCCCGGCTTTGGAAGGAGGGCAAATTGGTCCTGTTAAGGAAGGAGGGACGTCCTGCGGACTCTCCTTCTGGATACAGGCCAATTGTGCTTCTCGATGAGGCGGGCAAGTTGTTCGAAAGAATAATTGCCCGCCGCATTACCGGACACTTAAACTCGGCGGGGCCAGGTCTCTCCGACAATCAGTTCGGTTTTCGCGCGGGTCGATCGACAATCGACGCCATCCTGCGCCTTAAGTCCATCGCGCAGGACACTGTGGAAAGGGGAGGAGTGGCATTGGCGGTGTCTTTAGACATCTCGAACGCCTTCAACACCCTCCCCTTCAGCTGTATACAGGAGGCGCTTCGGTTCCACCGATTGCCCGCGTATCTCCAGCTGATTGTCGGAGATTACCTGAGAGATCGGAAGATCCTCTGTCCTTGCCGAGACGGGACGGTCTTGGAAAGGACCATGTCTTGCGGCGTTCCACAGGGGTCGGTCCTAGGACCGCTTCTGTGGAACATTGGATTTGACTGGGCGCTGAGAGGCGCCCTCCCACCGGACGTACACGTCGTCTGCTACGCCGACGACACGTTGGTCGTCGCGTGTGCAGACGATTACAAGGATGTGTCGAGTTTGGCCACGGTGAGCGTCGCTCTCGTGGCCAAACGTATCGAGCTGTTGGGCTTGCGGGTGGCACCCGAAAAGTCCGAGGCCATGCTTTTCCATGGTCCTCGGAAGCGTCCACCGCAGCAAGCTAGCATCAAGGTCGGAAACGTGAACGTCGCCGTCGGGGTGCACATGCGCTACCTGGGGCTCACCTTGGACTCCAGGTGGCAATTCCATGAGCACTTCCGGCGGCTGAGTCCAAAGCTGATCGGGGCCACCTCGGCATTGGGAAGCCTCCTCCCAAATCTGGGCGGACCGAGTGTCGGCTGCCGCCGTCTTTACACGGGGGTGGTGCGCTCCATGGCGCTCTACGGCGCGCCTGTGTGGGCGGACGCCCTGGATCGCCACAACGTCACGCTTCTGAGAAGATCTCAGCGCGTGATGGCGACCAGGGTGATACGCGGATACCGCACCATATCGTGCGATGCCGCGTGCGTTATGGCGGGTACCCCCCCGTGGGACCTGGAGGCCGAGGTTCTGTCCTCGGTCTACAAAAGTCGAGCGGCAGCTCGCAGTCGGGGCGTTGCTGGTCCCCTGCCGGAGGAAGTGCGCCGCACGGCGCAGCGAGTTGCACTGGCGCGGTGGGCCGACAGGCTCGCCGAGCCTACCGCCGGCGCTCACACAATCCGGGCCATTAGACCTGTCCTGGAGCAGTGGTGCCGACGCAAGAAGGGTGTGATCACCTTCAGGCTTGCACAGATTCTGTCGGGGCACGGTTGCTTCGGCAGATATCTGTGCAACGTCGCAAAGCGAGAGGCGACACCCTCTTGCCACCACTGCGGTGGCCCGGAGGATACCGCCCAGCACACGCTGGCAGAATGCCCGGCATGGGACCAGCAGCGGAGGCTTTTAGTCTCCACTGTCGGAGGAGACCTCTCGCTGCCGGCCGTGGTTCTGTCCATGGTCGGCAGCAAAGAGGCCTTTCAGGCTGTGATCTCCTTCAGCGAGGATGTCCTCTCGCTGAAGGAGGCGGCGGAGCGGGCGAGGGAGGATGCCGCCCTCGCTGATGACATCCGCCGAAAACGAGCAGGGAGGCGGAGAAGGCTCTACGGCCGACTCCTAGCGCCCCCGTGACCGGCCGGAGGGTGAGCGGATATGGGGATCCGCTCACCTACCAACCCGGCCCTGGTGAAAGACGTGCTCGTGTTCCGGCACGTCTTCCCACATATCTGAGACCCGGGGAGGAGGGAGCCTACCATCCCTCCTCCTACCGATGACCTCTTTGAGGTGCCCAAGTTGGGCTAACGCAGGCGGGAGAGCAGGACGAAATGCTCGCGCTGACACCTCTCTCCCGCCCCACGTGCGTGCGTGGCCAAGGAACACCGTGGGGTTTTAGCGGGTAGAAGTCTCGCATATCCTGCCAGCACCCCATTGCTGGCAGTGAATCAGGATCGCTGATTTCCCCACGTAAAAAAAAAAAAAAAAAAAAAAAGGTTCCCCTCCATCCCCCCCTGGGTACGCCAGGACCTTGTCGTGGTGGGGGGGCTTACCCTTGGCTTCGGCCAAGGGGACCAAGAAGGCGTACACCCGAGCGTTCCGAGCGGGCTCCCTCGCGGGAGCCCGTAGCGGAGCGCTCACCGTAACCCCGCACTCGCGGGGCCGGGGGTCCGGCGCATTGAGCGTCGGACTGCGAGGAAGAAAACCTCTATAAAAAATCACACTCGGAGGGTGGATCCATGGCTTCTTCTTCAAGAAGCCTACGGCTGTCACCAGTGGACCCCTCGGGGGTCGTGGGTTGGCCAGCGGGAGCTGGCGGTCCGGTCTGCCCGGACACGATGGTGGCGCGCGCGTCAGCGCTATTGTCGGGCCCAGAGATGGGCCAGCGGAGCTTCGGCTCGTGGTGGCGGGCCTGATAAGGCCCGCGGGCGCGGCGTGTGGTCTAGGCCACCGTCGGGCAAACCGTAACCCCGCAATCGCGGGGCCGGGGGTCCGGCGCATTGAGCGTCGGGCCGCGTGGAAGAAAACCACTATAAAAAATTACCCCAAAGCCTAAGGTCGGCGTGCCGAGGGGCTGAATGGCTGGGGGGGACCCGGTCCCAAGCGCTCCTGCGGCCTGTTGGGAAAGGGCCGCAGGTACGCTTCCCAAACCATGATGAGAATGTCCGCAAACGAAAATAGTATGTCGAGCGATCCGGCTAACGCCCGGCGCTCGGGGGTAGCTCGGCCCCCGAGTTTGAGCGCTTCTTGGCGGAAATAGACATTCTGCTGGGGCGGTGTCGCCCGCATCAGGTGCTCCTCGCCGGAGACCTGAATGCTAAGTCGACAGTGTGGGGCTCTGCTCTCACCGACGCGAGGGGCGCGGCTGTGGAGGAGTGGCTCTCCAGCAACAACCTGTGGGTGCTGAACAGGGGCACGGCCAACACGTGCGTGCGGCAACAGGGTGGATCAGTCGTGGACGTATCGTTTGCGTCTCCCGCCCTGGCCCGCCGTGTTCGGGGCTGGGTGGTCGAGGAGGGGGTCGAGACGCTCTCGGATCACCGATACCGGATCATGGACACGGAGACGCTCGAGAGAGTCGTGGTGAATCTGTTCCCTGCCAGGGCGGAGGGCGACGCTCCTCTTCCCGTGCGGCGCCAGATCCCGGCGGAGGATCCCACCCCCGAGGTGTCGGAGGGCGAGCTGGACAGGGCGGTTCTTCGCCTCAGCGCGAAGAACACGGCGCCCGGTCCCGACGGCATCCCGGGGAAGGCTCTTGTCTTGGCCTTGAAGGAAGGCGGCCTCGGAAGGAGATTCCGTGAGCTGCTCACAACTTGTGCGACGGATGGCCACTTTCCCAACGAGTGGAAGCTCGGTAAGCTTGTCCTCATCCGCAAGCCCCGGCGTCCGGTGGACTCACCATCGGCCTATCGCCCCATAGTCCTACTGAGTGAGGCGGGCAAGCTCTTTGAGCGGGTTATCGCCGCTCGCCTCACTCAACATCTAGAGGAGACCGGGCCGAACTTGGCCGACGTCCAGTTCGGCTTCCGGAGGGGCAGGTCCACCGTCGACGCGATTGCGCGGGTGAGGACCATAGCGGAGGAGGAGATTGGGAAAGGCGGGGTCGTCTTGGCGGTGTCCCTCGACATCTCCAACGCGTTTAACACTCTGCCCCACAGAGTGATCATGGAGGCAATGGGGTACCACGGCTTCCCGGAGTACCTCCGACGGCTTGTCGGGGATTATCTCTCGGGTCGCTCGGTTGTGTACCCCACGCGCGTTGGAGATCGTCAGCGGGAAGTGTCGAGCGGTGTCCCACAGGGGTCGGTTCTCGGCCCGCTCCTGTGGAACATCGGTTACGACTGGGTGCTGCGGGGCGCTACCCTGCGCGGGGTCGACGTCACGTGCTACGCGGACGACACCTTGGTGACCGCCCGCGGTCGCACGTACCGTGACGCGGCCCTGTTGGCAACCGCTGGAGTCGCACAAGTTGTGAAGCGCGTACGGCGCTTGGGCCTGACGGTGGCCCTTGAGAAGTCGGAAGCGATATGCTTCCGCGGGCCTCGCAAGGCGCCACCGCCGGATGCCCACATAATTATTGGTGGCGTTTCCATCGGCGTTGGGTCGACGCTGAAATATCTCGGCGTCGTACTCGATAGCCGGTGGAATTTCTGTGAACATTTCCGGAGCCTAGCTCCCAAACTTACGAACGTGACATTTTCCTTGAGCAGGCTGATGCCCAACCTGGGCGGCCCCAACGTCGGGTGCCGCCGTCTCTTCGCGGGCGTGGTGCGCTCGATGGCCCTGTACGGGGCGCCCATCTGGGTCGACCGCCTGTCGGCTCAGAACCTGGCCGTGCTGCGGCGTTTGCAGCGGGTCATGGCGTCCAGGGTCATCAGAGCGTATCGCACCACCTCGTGGAGAGCGGCATGCGCGATCGCCGGCACGCTCCCCTGGGAGTTGGATGCCGAGGTCCTCGCAGCGGTCTACCGTAGGACCGCCGATGCGAGGGCTAGCGGCGCGAGTCTACTCCCGGAGGAGACGACTCGATGGAGGAGGGAACTCCAGGAGGAGGCACTCGGGCGCTGGCGCGACGATTTGATGCAGGCGGGGTCGGGTTTCCGCACCACGTCTGCGATCGCGCCAGTGCTGAACGAGTGGGTGAGCAGGAGGACCGGCTCGCTCACGTTCCGGCTTGTGCAGGTGCTGACGGGGCACGGCTGCTTCGGTCGGTACCTGTGCAACGTCGCGCGGAGGGAGCCGACTCCCTCCTGCCACGAGTGCGGAGCCGCCGAAGACACGGCGCAGCATACGCTGGAGGTATGCCCAGGTTGGGACAACGAGAGAGCGGCTCTGACGGCAGTCGTGGGACACGACCTGTCCCTACCGGCTGTCGTCAGAGCGATGATTGAGACCCCTGACTGCTGGAATGCAGTCAGGGCATTTTGCGAAGCGGCCCTGAGTGGTAAAGAGGCCAGGGAGCGGTCCCGAGAAGAGGACCCCCAGGCGGTCCCACTCAGGCGCCGTAGAGTTGGAAGACGACGTCGCGCCTACGCTGCGGCGCAGACTTGACAGTGACTACCGGGCGTCAGGTAGGACGACTGGCGCCCGGCTTACATTGACTTGACGGCGTGGCGGCCTAGAGATGCTCCCTAGGTCGCCACCATGACGATGGTTCCCTCGCGGGATTTTGCGGTGTGCGGGGTCCGCAGACATGGCCTCGCTGTTATTCGGCCCCGCACATCACCGCCGATGGAGGAGCATGGGGGGGTTTTAGTGGGTATTACCGGCACTCTGCCGGTCGAGTCCCACACTCTCCCTCGCCGGCGCGTCCTATGCCGACGGGGGAGGCTAGTCCGTAAAAGTGATTTCCCCTCCTCAAAAAAAAAAAAAAAAAAAAAAAAAAAAAAAAAAAAAAAAAAAAAAAAAAAAAAAAAAGGTTAGGTTAGGTTAGGTTAGGTTAGGTTAGGTTAGGTTAGGTTAGGTTAGGTTAGGTTCCCCCCCCCTCCATGGGTGCACGCCTTGTCGTGGCGGAGGGGCTTAGTAGCGTCCGGCAATCCGGCCGGGCGTGAAGCTAAGTGCACCTGGGGGGCGCAGCTATGGCTTCTTGGTTAAGAAGCCATAGGCTGTCGCCTGGTGACCAGCAATGGTCGAGCATTCCGAGCGGGCTCCCTCGCGGGAGCCCGTAGCGGAGCGCTCACTAGCGGAAAAACCTCCACTCTTCTGTGAGTGAGGTGGCGCACTAGCGCATTTGGAGGGGCCCAGAGATGGGCCAGCGGAGCTCCGGCTCGTAGTAGCGGGCCTGATAAGGTCCGCGGGCGCGGCGTGTGGCTTAGGCCACCGTCGGGCAAACCGTAACCCCGCACTTGCGGGGCCGGGGGTCCGGCGCACTGAGCGTCGGACTGCGAGGAAGAAAACCTCTCTAAAAAATCACTCTCGCGCTCAGCGCTTTTGGAGGGGCCCAGAGATGGGCCAGCGGAGCTTAGGCTCGTGGGTGCGGGCCTGATAAGGCCCGCGGGCGCGGCGTGTGGTCTAGGCCACCGTCGGGCAAACCGTAACCCCGCAATCGCGGGGCCGGGGGTCCGGCGCACTGAGCGTCGGGCCGCGTGGAAGAAAACCACTATAAAAAATTACCCCAAAGCCTAAGGTCGGCGTGCCGAGGGGCTGAATGGCTGGGGGGGACCCGGTCCCAAGCGCTCCTGCGGCCTGTTGGGAAAGGGCCGCAGGTATCGCTCCCAAACAACTATGGAAATGTCAAGCAAGGAAAAGAGTATGTCGAGCGATCCGGCTAACGCCCGGCGCTCGGGGGTAGCTCGGCCCCCGAGTGTGAAATCGGTTACGAGCGGCGCATGCGACCCGCCTCGCCAGCGGCGTCGACCGGTATCCGGGCCGGTCGATGTGAAATCGGTTACCGGCAACTGCGATTGTGGCGGAGAGCGCCAACCCTGCGCCTGGTGTGACGCCAGGCAGCAGGCGCTCCAGGCAGCGGCTCCCGGGCTGCCTGGTGTGAAGAACGCAACCGGAGTGCGCACTCGTGCGAAGAGTGCCTTAACGCAGAAGAGGGCTGACGGTGAGAATAGCAGGGCGCCTACCCCTGTGGTGCTTCTTCACCGCATGGCGACGCCAGTACCGTCGTCAAGAGACGCAAGCCCAGCAAGCGTCGGGGCAGATGTCTGCCCCAGCTTGTCTGACATGGACACGGCGGTGTCCGTGTCAACGGGCAGCGAATGTGAGGAGTCGGTCCCAGTTTCGGGGGATCGACTGAAGAGGAAAAGGGGCAAGGCCCCACCTGTGCCGTCCCCGGAGGTCTCCCCGGAGAACTCAGGAGAGGAGCGACCCGGCATCGCGACTGGATTACTCCAGAAGCGCGGTCGCGGTCGCCCTCCCACTACGGGTGAGTACGTCGGCCTCGCCGAAGCGAAGGCCGAACTGGCTCGAGCGAAGAGGGAGGAGCTCAAGCTCCAGGCTGAGCGGGAAGTGCTCGCCTCGCTGGCCGAGGCTCGAGCTACCCGCTCCCACCTCTCGGAGATGGAGTCCGGGGACGACGATGTCCAGTCGTCCTCGCTCGTCTTCGAGAGGTTGATGACGAGAGTGGCGGCCATCCGCAAGGTGGCCGACGTCTCCAAAAGTTTGAAGGGCACTTGCGTTAAGGCGCTCCGCGACAACGCCGAGGCGATTATCGCGGACGCCAAATGCCTGGCCGCCCTGACCTCGACCGAGGAGACTGCTGCGCTGCGTCGCGAGCTTAAAGAAGCTCGGGCGCAGAACAAGCGTCTCCAGGCAGGGCTGGATGAACTGCGGAGGGATTTTGCGGCATTCAAAGCCGCTCCCGCCGCCGCCTCCGGGACTCCGGTCACACTGGAGCATTTGGAGGCATTTGAGACGGCGATAATGGACAGGCTCCATGCTCGGCTGAGCGCGCGGCTCGCGAACCTGGAGCCGCGCCTAAACCCAGCGCCGAAGGTGAGCCCGCCATTGGCCACTCGGAGGGAGCCCCCTTTGAAGCCTGCCCCCCCCGGACGAGACCCGCCTCTCCCTCCCATCGCACCGCCCAAAGCCTCCACCAGTGGCCAAAAGGCGAAGGCGCCTGTTGGAGGGAAATCGGCACCGAAAGAAGAGACAAAGAAAAGACAGAAGACACGGAGAAGGAGAGCGACGCGTGGTCGCAAAGCGCCCGAGAAATCGGAGCCGCGTCCTCTCCCGCCCGCCCCCACCTCTATGGACAAGCCATGGAGCCTGGTGGCCAGAGGTGGGAAACACCAAGAGCGAGCACTTGCGTCGCCAAAGAAGAGCCGGGCGCCGCAGCCTGCCCCTCGAAAGGCCAGGCCCCATAAGACCGCGGCCGTTGTCGTCACCCTGCAGCCAGGAGCTGCCGAGAGGGGGGTGACGTACAAACTGGTCATCGAGGAGGCGAAGAAGAACATCGACATTGCGGAGCTAGGGATTGAGTATGTCCGCAACCGCCGAGCGGTGACGGGGGCCGCCATCATGGAGGTCTCCGGCGATGACAGGGACACAAAGGCGGACAAACTTGCCGCTAAACTTCGGGAAGTCCTGAGTGCGGAGTCGGTCCGCATCTCGCGGCCCTTCAAGGCCACCGAGATGCTAGTATCGGGCCTGGACGACTCCGTCACTGCAGAGGAGGTGGCCGCAGCCATAGCCAAGCTTGGCGACTGTCACAGGGAGGCAGTGAAGGTGGGGACCATCCGTAACTCGTACTACGGTATGGGTTCGGTTTGGGCGAGCTGCCCCGTGACAGCCGCCAAGAAAGTCGTCGAAGGCAGATTGCTGGTCGGGTGGACGGCAGCACACGTAAAGTTGCTGCAGCCCCGCGAGTTGCGCTGCTTCCGGTGCCTAAACACAGGGCACGTCCGGTCGCAGTGCACCGCGGCCGTCGACCGGAGCCAGCTCTGTTACAGGTGTGGTGACGATGACCATCGCGCATCGGTGTGCAGGGCAGACCCTCGCTGCCCTCTCTGCGCCGATGCTAAAAAAGAGGCCAACCATCGCTTGGGGAGCAAAAAATGTTCGGCCCCCAAGCCTAAGATTAACAGACGGAGGCCCGTGGGTCCTGCGGTTCCGACGCAGGGCTCCACGACCTGCCCCCCGGACGGGACCTCAGAGACACTCATGGACATACAATCAGTATGTCCATGAGCTGTCTACAAACGAATGTTAACCACTGCGCCAGTGCTCAGGACCTGCTAGTCCAGACACTGGCGCAGTGGGGGATTCAGGTGGCGATCGTCGCGGAGCCGTACCTGGTAGTCCCTCGGGACAACTGGGTCGGCGACCGCGACGGTCTCGTCGCCATTGTTTTGGCCACGGGGGAGGGAGCCCCCACTGTCGACCGAACGTTCAGTGGTCGAGGGTTTGTCGCCGTTTTCTGCGGCGACATCGTGTTCGTAGGTGTCTATTTCTCGCCGAACCGCACGCTCGCGGAGTTTGAGCGCTTCTTGGCGGAAATAGACATCCTGCTGGGGCGGTGTCGCCCGCATCAGGTGCTCCTCGCCGGAGACCTGAATGCTAAGTCGACAGTGTGGGGCTCTGCTCTCACCGACGCGAGGGGCGCGGCTGTGGAGGAGTGGCTCTCCAGCAACAACCTGTGGGTGCTGAACAGGGGCACGGCCAACACGTGCGTGCGGCAACAGGGTGGATCAGTCGTGGACGTATCGTTTGCGTCTCCCGCCCTGGCCCGCCGTGTTCGGGGCTGGGTGGTCGAGGAGGGGGTCGAGACGCTCTCGGATCACCGATACATTCGGTTTTCCTTCTCCCCCCACTCGACAAGCCCGAACAGCCCGAGTCGTGCTCCGTCAGAGATCGGGCCCAGATGGGCACTCAAAATGTTGGAGAGGGACTCCCTCATAGAGGCGTCCCTCGTTGAATCATGGAATTCAAGACCCGAAGTGATCGATGCGGACACGGAGGCGCGGTGGTTCCGCGAGGCGATGACGCACGTCTGCGACGTCGCCATGCCCCGCGTGGGCAAACCGCAGCCCCGTCGGCAGGTGTACTGGTGGTCGCCGGAGCTTCAGCACCTCCGGACGACGTGCGTCAAGGCACGACGCCGGTACACCCACGCCCGTCGACGCCACCGATCCGCATCGACAATTGCCGAACTTTTTGCCGCCTTCCAAGGGGCCAAGAAGGCGCTAAGAATCGAAATCGCTGCAGCGAAGGAGCGCGCCTGGCAGGAGCTGGTGAACTCTCTCGAGCAGGACCCATGGGGCAGGCCGTACAAGCTTGTGATGAGCAAGCTTCGCCCATGGGCCCCTCCGCTGTCGTCCACCATGGACACGGAGACGCTCGAGAGAGTCGTGGTGAATCTGTTCCCTGCCAGGGCGGAGGGCGACGCTCCTCTTCCCGTGCGGCGCCAGATCCCGGCGGAGGATCCCCCCCCCGAGGTGTCGGAGGACGAGTTGGACAGGGCGGTTCTTCGCCTCAGCGCGAAGAACACGGCGCCCGGTCCCGACGGCATCCCGGGGAAGGCTCTTGTCTTGGCCTTGAAAGAAGGCGGCCTCGGAAGGAGATTCCGTGAGCTGCTCACAACTTGTGCGACGGATGGCCACTTTCCCAACGAGTGGAAGCTCGGTAAGCTTGTCCTCATCCGCAAGCCCGGGCGTCCGGTGGACTCACCATCGGCCTATCGCCCCATAGTCCTACTGAGTGAGGCGGGCAAGCTCTTTGAGCGGGTTATCGCCGCTCGCCTCACTCAGCATATGGAGGAGACCGGGCCGAACTTGGCCGGCGTCCAGTTCGGTTTCCGGAGGGGCAGGTCCACCGTGGACGCGATTGCGCGGGTGAGGACCTTAGCGGAGGAGGAGATTGGGAAAGGCGGGGTCGTCCTGGCGGTGTCCCTCGACATCTCCAACGCGTTTAACACTCTGCCCCACAGAGTGATCATGGAGGCAATGGGGTACCACGGCTTCCCGGAGTACCTCCGACGGCTAGTCGGGGATTATCTCTCGGGTCGCTCGGTTGTGTACCCCACGCGCGTTGGAGATCGTCAGCGGGAAGTGTCGTGCGGTGTCCCACAGGGGTCGGTTCTCGGGCCGCTCCTGTGGAACATCGGCTACGACTGGGTGCTGCGGGGCGCTACCCTGCGCGGGGTCGACGTCACGTGCTACGCGGACGACACCTTGGTGACCGCCCGCGGTCGCACGTACCGTGACGCGGCCCTGTTGGCAACCGCTGGAGTCGCACAAGTTGTGAAGCGCATACGGCGCTTGGGCCTGACGGTGGCCCTTGAGAAGTCGGAAGCGATATGCTTCCGCGGGCCTCGCAAGGCGCCGCCGCCGGATGCCCATATAATTATTGGTGGCGTTTCCATCGGCGTCGGGTCGACGCTGAAATATCTCGGCGTCGTACTCGATAGTCGGTGGAATTTCTGTGAACATTTCCGGAGCCTAGCTCCCAAACTTACGAACGTGACATTTTCCTTGAGCAGGCTGATGCCCAACCTGGGCGGCCCCAACGTCGGGTGCCGCCGTCTCTTCGCGGGCGTGGTGCGCTCGATGGCCCTGTACGGGGCGCCCATCTGGGTCGACCGCCTGTCGGCTCAGAACCTGGCCGTGCTGCGGCGTTTGCAGCGGGTCATGGCGTCCAGGGTCATCAGAGCGTATCGCACCACCTCGTGGAGAGCGGCATGCGCGATCGCCGGCACGCTCCCCTGGGAGCTGGATGCCGAGGTCCTCGCTGCGGTCTACCGTAGGACCGCCGATGCGAGGGCTAGCGGCGCGAGTCTACTCCCGGAGGAGACGACTCGATGGAGGAGGGAACTCCAGGAGGAGGCGCTCGGGCGCTGGTGCGACGATTTGATGCAGGCGGGGTCGGGTTTCCGCACCACGTCTGCGATCGCGCCAGTGCTGAACGAGTGGGTGAGCAGGAGGACCGGCTCGCTCACGTTCCGGCTTGTGCAGGTGCTGACGGGGCATGGCTGCTTCGGTCGGTACCTGTGCAACGTCGCGCGGAGGGAGCCGACCCCCTCCTGCCACGAGTGCGGAGCCGCCGACGACACGGCGCAGCATACGCTGGAGGTATGCCCAGGTTGGGACAACGAGAGAGCGGCTCTGACGGCAGTCGTGGGACACGACCTGTCCCTACCGGCTGTCGTCAGAGCGATGATTGAGACCCCTGACTGCTGGAATGCAGTCAGGGCATTTTGCGAAGCGGCCCTGAGTGGTAAAGAGGCCAGGGAGCGGTCCCGAGAAGTGGACCCCCAGGCGGTCCCACTCAGGCGCCGTAGAGTTGGAAGACGACGTCGCGCCTACGCTGCGGCGCTGACTTGACAGTGACTACCGGGCGTCAGGTAGGACGACTGGCGCCCGGCTTACATTGATTTGACGGCGTGGCGGCCTAGAGATGCTCCCTAGGTCGCCACCATGACGATGGTTCCCTCGCGGGATTTTGCGGTGTGCGGGGTCCGCAGACATGGCCTCGCTGTTATTCGGCCCCGCACATCACCGCCGATGGAGGAGCATGGGGGGGTTTTAGTGGGTATTACCGGCACTCTGCCGGTCGAGTCCCACACTCTCCCTCGCCGGCGCGTCCTATGCCGACGGGGGAGGCTAGTCCGTAAAAGTGATTTCCCCTCCTCAAAAAAAAAAAAAAAAAAAAAAAAAAAAGGTTAGGTTCCCCCCCTGGGTACGCCAGGACCTTGTCGTGGTGGGGGGGCTTACCCTTGGCTTCGGCCAAGGGGACCAAGAAGGCGTACACCCGAGCATTCCGAGCGGGCTCCCTCGCGGGAGCCCGTAGCGGAGCGCTCACGAGACTCCTCGTGGGCTGCGAGTCGGCCAGCCGTAGCTGGTGGTCCGGCCTGCCCGGACGTTGAGGTGGCGCGCTCACCAGCGCATTTTGAGGGGCCCAGCGATGGGCCAGCGGAGCTTCGGCTCGTGGTGGTGGGCCTGATAAGGTCCACGGGCGCGGCGTGTGGCTTAGGCCACCGCCGGGCAACCCGTAACCTCGCACTCGCGAGACCGGGGGTCTGGCGCACTGAGCGTCAGGCCGCGTGGAAGAAAACCACTATAAAAAATAACCCGAAACCTAAGGTTAGCGTGCCGATGGGTTGCATGGCCGGGGGGAACCCGGTCCCAAGCGCTCCTGCGGCCTGTTGGGAAAGGGCCGCAGGTATCCTTCCCAAACAACTATGAGATGTCGTCCAAGGATAATGATTTGTCGAGCGATCCGGCTAACGCCCGGCGCTCGGGGGTAGCTCGGCCCCCGGGTGTGAAATGTGCTACGAGCGGCATATGCGACCCGCCTAGCCAGCGGCGTCGACCGGTGTCCGGGCCGGTCGATGTGAAATTAGCTACCGGCGATTGCGAAGAAGCGAGGGTTAAACAACCGGTTGTGCTGCTCGACCGGTTGTCTGACGCAGAACTTGGAAGCAGCGTGGCCTCGCCTGGGCCAAGTGACGTGGAGGGCGTGGACTCGGATATGTCGGCGTCGAGCTTTCGCTCCGCCGCCGCAGTCCCCGCCCGCCGCAGAAAGAGGGCAGGAGACTCGCCGTCTGACTCGGACTCTCAGTCCGCGGTCAGACCATCGAGGAAGCGTACCGCCAAGGCGGGACGCGGGCGCGGACATGTGCCCACGGAACCACTTACCGGCAGCGCAAAGGCGAGGGCTGAGCGCAGGGAGGAGCTCCGGCTGCTGGCCGAGGAGGAACTCGCCGACGCTATGCTGCGTCGGCGCGCACAACAGTTCTCCCTACCGCCGTCGCAGGAGCCGACGCCTTTGGCCTTGCCATCGGAAGTACTGAGGGACCGGGCCAGGGAGGACCTGCAAAATATCGCCCGGGTTGCCAAATCTTCTGGCAACCTGAAGGGTACTTTTGTGGGCTCCCTGAACCGCTCCGTAGATTCCCTCACGGAAATAGTGGATGAGTTTGTCCGCCGCACATTGGCCGAGGAGACGGCGGCGCTCCGGGCGGACAACGCCCGCCTGAGGAAAAGGATTGAGGCCCTGGAGGCGAAGGAGGCGACCAATGATACGCCGGCCACAGCTTCGACGGCCAGCGCCGCGGCTTCGGTAGAGGAGACGGTGCGTAAGGCGCTGGAGGCCTTTGCCTTTCGAATTGACGCCCGCTTCGCCGGTCTCGAGGACCGTCTCCTCCCGAAAAAAAGGGTGAGGCCTCCGCTTGAAGCGGATAGGAGTAAGGCGCCGGAGCCGCCGTCAGCGCCAGCGGTAGTAACCGCAGCGGCCACGTCGCCGAAGAACAAGAAAAAGAAGGCGGCAAAAAAGCCTAACCCTAGAAAGACCGCCCCAGCCCCAAAGGCGGTGCCTACCCCAGCTCCCACGGAGGAACCGTGGTCCCTGGTGGTGGGGCGGAAGGCGAAGACGAAGGCCAAGAAGGCGGCCGTCGCTCCCAAGACTGCGGCCAAGGTAAGCAAGTCTGCTGCCAAGGCTAAAGCCAGCGATGACGCCAGGAGGAAGCTCCGCCCTCCGCGCTCTGCGGCCGTGGTCCTCACACTGGGGCTCGAGGCCAGCAATAAGGGTGCCACCTATAACAGTGTCATCACCGAGGCGAGGAGGAGGCTCGACCTCCCCTCTATCGGGATCGGCTTTTTACAGGTGAGATCCTCCAAGGCCGGGGCCCGGGTGCTCGAGATCCCGGGCAAAGATAAAAGTGACGCGGCCGACAAGCTCGCCGTTAAACTTAAGGAGATTTTCGAGCCGGACATCGTCAAGGTGACGAGACCCCAGAGGTGCGCCGAGTTGCGTATCTCTGGGCTTGACGACTCCGTTTCGGCGGAGGAGGTCGCGGAGGCGGTGTCTCGCGTGGGTGGCTGCCCCCGAGACGCCATAAAGACTGGGGAGATTCGCGCCGGCCCGCTGGGAATGGGCTGCGTGTGGGTCTCGTGCCCGGTGGAGAGCGCTAAAAAAGTCGCCGACGGCAGGCGGCTTTTGGTTGGCTGGGTGTCGGCACAAGTTAGAGTGCTGCCCCAGCGCCGACTTAGGTGCTTCCGGTGCCACCAGACCGGACACGCGGCCCCCATGTGCCAAGCGGAGGAAGACCGCAGCGGCGCGTGCTTCCGCTGCGGAGAGGACGGCCACAAGGCCTTCCAATGTTCCAACCCTCCCCACTGCGGTCCCTGCGCCGCAGCAAAAAAGCGGGCGGATCACCCTATTGGCAGTCGGGGCTGTAAGGCTCCCCAGGTCAACAAGGGTAAGAAAAAGGCCAAGGCGGGCGGTACATCTGCCGCCGCGGATAACGCGCAATCCACGCGCGAGGAGGAGATGGAAACGGTTACGTAATGGACCAAGTCCCTTACGTCCGTCTCCTCCAAGCGAACATCAACCACTGCGCCGGGGCTCAGGATCTCCTCCTCCAGTCCATGGCGCAGTGGTCGATTGACGTCGCAGTGGCAGCGGAGCCGTACTATGTACCGCCCCGCCCCAACTGGACATCGGACTCGGCATCCACGGTCGCGATCGTGGGTGCCGCTGGCTCTCCCCCTCTCCGGGTAGCCGAGAGAGGCCAAGGATTTGTCGCCGTTGAGTGGGGCGCGGTTTTGCTCGTCGGAGTTTACTTCTCCCCCAACCGCGCCCTCGCCGAGTTCGAGGTCTTTCTCGGCAACTTGGAGAGATTAGTACTGCGTTCGCGACTCCCTGTTCTGGTCCTGGGAGATCTCAACGCAAAGTCCACGGCGTGGGGCTGTCCCGTTTCGGGCGCACGAGGCGACGCCGTCGTGGATTTCCTAGCCTCCGCGGGGCTAGTGCTCCTCAATCGCGGCACGGTTAATACCTGCGTTCGGCATAACGGTGGCTCGATAGTGGACATATCGTTCGCTAGTCGGGCCATCGCCGATCGTGTCCGCGATTGGGGCGTGCTGGAGGGCGTTGAGACTCTCTCGGACCACAGGTACGTCCGAATGGACATAACCGATTCCCCGCGCACGGACGACCTGTCCCTGCGGCATCGGGGTGGACAGTCCCAGCGATTTCCCCGCTGGGCTCTGGCGAAACTCGACAAGGACCTCCTCATCGAGGCGGCTATTGTCCAAGACTGGGTCTCGCGGGAACCCAGCGAGGACTTGCCGGTCGAGGAGCAGGCAATCGGCATGCGCGTCGCCATGACCGCGGTGTGTGATGCCGCCATGCCGCGTGCCGGGCCGCGTCCGCACCGAAAGCAGGTGCACTGGTGGTGCGAAGAAGTGGCGGATCTTCGTGCCGCGTGCGTAGCCGCCCGGCGCAAGTACGCCAGGTGCCGCAGGCGCAGGGTCAAGGACCTCGAGCTGGAGACGCGCCTCTACGACGCTTATAGAGGAGCCAGGAAGACGCTCGGTATCGCCATCCGGGAGGCAAAGGCACGGTCTCGCCAGCAGATGCTGGAGACCCTCAACCGAGACCCGTGGGGCCGCCCCTACCGCGCGGCCAGGGCCAAGCTCAGCTCTCATGGCCCGCCTGTCGCCGAAACACTCGATCCAGAGTTGCTCCGGAGCGTGATCTCTACACTGTTCCCCGAACGGGGAGAGCACACTCCACCGCCCATGGGCGGTCCGGTGACCGCGGGAACCGGGGACGAAGATGGAACTCCGCCTATCTCCAGCGGAGAGTTCGAGGAGGCCATAGCCCGTCTCCGCGGCAAGAGTACCGCCCCTGGTCCGGACGGGATACCCGGTCGAGCCTGGGTCTTGGCGTCGGGCGAGTTGGGAGATCGCTGGCGGGCCATCTTTGACTCTGCCCTGCGGGCGGGGTCCTTTCCCCGACTTTGGAAGGAGGGCAAATTGGTCCTGTTAAGGAAGGAGGGACGTCCTGCGGACTCTCCTTCTGGATACAGGCCAATTGTGCTTCTCGATGAGGCGGGCAAGTTGTTCGAAAGAATAATTGCCCGCCGCATTACCGGACACTTAAACTCGGCGGGGCCAGGTCTCTCCGACAATCAGTTCGGTTTTCGCGCGGGTCGATCGACAATCGACGCCATCCTGCGCCTTAAGTCCATCGCGCAGGAGACTGTGGAAAGGGGAGGAGTGGCATTGGCGGTGTCTTTAGACATCTCGAACGCCTTCAACACCCTCCCCTTCAGCTGTATACAGGAGGCGCTTCGGTTCCACCGATTGCCCGCGTATCTCCAGCTGATTGTCGGAGATTACCTGAGAGATCGGAAGATCCTCTGTCCTTGCCGAGACGGGACGGTCTTGGAAAGGACCATGTCTTGTGGCGTTCCACAGGGGTCGGTCCTAGGACCGCTCCTGTGGAACATTGGATTTGACTGGGCGCTGAGAGGCGCCCTCCCACCGGACGTACACGTCGTCTGCTACGCCGACGACACGCTGGTCGTCGCGTGTGCAGACGACTACAAGGATGTGTCGAGCTTGGCCACGGTGAGCGTCGCTCTCGTGGCCAAACGTATCGAGCTGTTGGGCTTGCGGGTGGCACCCGAAAAGTCCGAGGCCATGCTTTTCCATGGTCCTCGGAAGCGTCCACCGCAGCAAGCTAGCATCAAGGTCGGAAACGTGAACGTCGCCGTCGGGGTGCACATGCGCTACCTGGGGCTCACCTTGGACTCCAGGTGGCAATTCCATGAGCACTTCCGGCGGCTGAGTCCAAAGCTGATCGGGGCCACCTCGGCATTGGGGAGCCTCCTCCCAAATCTGGGCGGACCGAGTGTCGGCTGCCGCCGTCTTTACACGGGGGTGGTGCGCTCCATGGCGCTCTACGGCGCGCCTGTGTGGGCGGACGCCCTGGATCGCCACAATGTCACGCTTCTGAGAAGATCTCAGCGCGTGATGGCGACCAGGGTGATACGCGGATACCGCACCATATCGTGCGATGCCGCGTGTGTTATGGCGGGTACCCCCCCGTGGGACCTGGAGGCCGAGGTTCTGTCCTCGGTCTACAAAAGTCGAGCGGCAGCTCGCAGTCGGGGCGTTGCTGGTCCCCTGCCGGAGGAAGTGCGCCGCACGGCGCAGCGAGTCGCACTGGCGCGGTGGGCCGAGAGGCTCGCCGAGCCTACCGCCGGCGCTCACACAATCCGGGCCATTAGACCTGTCCTGGAGCAGTGGTGCCGACGCAAGAAGGGTGTGATCACCTTCAGGCTTGCACAGATTCTGTCGGGGCACGGTTGCTTCGGCAGATATCTGTGCAACGTCGCAAAGCGAGAGGCGACACCCTCTTGCCACCACTGCGGTGGCCCGGAGGATACCGCCCAGCACACGCTGGCAGAATGCCCGGCATGGGACCAGCAGCGGAGGCTTTTAGTCTCCACTGTCGGAGGAGACCTCTCGCTGCCGGCCGTGGTTCTGTCCATGGTCGGCAGCAAAGAGGCCTTTCAGGCTGTGATCTCCTTCAGCGAGGATGTCCTCTCGCTGAAGGAGGCGGCGGAGCGGGCGAGGGAGGATGCCGCCCTCGCTGATTACATCCGTCGAAAACGAGCAGGGAGGCGGAGAAGGCTCCTAGCCGACTCCTAGCGCCCCCGTGACCGGCCGGAGGGTGAGCGGATATGGGGATCCGCTCACCTACCAACCCGGCCCTGGTGAAAGACGTGCTCGTGTTCCGGCACGTCTTCCCACATATCTGAGACCCGGGGAGGAGGGAGCCTACCATCCCTCCTCCTACCGATGACCTCTTTGAGGTGCCCAAGTTGGGCTAACGCAGGCGGGAGAGCAGGACGAAATGCTCGCGCTGACACCTCTCTCCCGCCCCACGTGCGTGCGTGGCCAAGGAACACCGTGGGGTTTTAGCGGGTAGAAGTCTCGCATATCCTGCCAGCACCCCATTGCTGGCAGTGAATCAGGATCGCTGATTTCCCCACGTAAAAAAAAAAAAAAAAAAAAAGGTTAGGTTAGGTTAGGTTAGGTTAGGTTAGGTTAGGTTCCCCTCCACGAGTGCACGCCTTGTCGTGGCGGAGGGGCTTAGTAGCGTCCGGCAATCCGGCCGGGCGTGAAGCTAAGTGCACCTGGGGGGCGCAGCTATGGCTTCTTGGTTAAGAAGCCATAGGCTGTCGCCTGGTGACCAGCAATGGTCGTGGGATGGCCGGGTACTACCCGGCGGTCCTGCTGGCTTTAGCGCCTCAGCGCTGGGCGGAGGCCCTTGGGGGGCAGCGGAGTTTTTACTCGTGGCGGCGGACTAGTGGTCCGTGGGCGCGGCGTGTGGTCTAGGCCACCGCCGGGCAAACCGTAACCCCGCAATCGCGGGGCCGGGGGTCCAGCGCACTGAGCGTCGGGCCGCGTGGAAGAAAACCACTATAAAAAATTACCCCAATCCTAAGGTCCCGAGCCCGCCGATGGGATGAATGGCTGGGGGGAACCCAGTCCCGAGGGCTCACCTGCGGCCGGCAGTATCCGGCCCCAGGAAACAAACCTGGGTAAAAATAAACATAATGAGCGAGGCTAACAAGAACGTACTACCCCAGGAGGGTACCCCCGTAGGGGGAGAATCCCTCCCTGAACCGACCGGTTCAGGCTGCCCCTCGTATTCTGGGGGGGGCAAAGCACCGCTCGCAGGGGTCAACCCTGCAACCGACCTTGGCTCTTGTTACACGGATTCCGATAATGAAAATAGGATTAGGACGCGCAGCTTCACACGTCGCAGCTTCACACGTCCCAGGGACGTGCGCTCGCAGAGTGTGGGTCGGAGGGACGAGGCAGACGAGAGCGACAGCTCTCAAATGTCCTTCGCCTCGACCAGCTCGAACCCAACGGCGGGGACCCGCAAGAGGACGAAGCCCCTTGCGAATCAAAGGGCGGTGAAGGCAAAACGCTCTCAGGCAAGGGAGGAGTCTGACCTCGAGACGGACATTCGGGACATTCTCGACGCGAGCGTTGCTCCTGCGAAAACGCGGAGCAAAAGCGGGTTGCCCCGCGTCGAGGATGTCCAGTCAGATTGGGAGGCGCAACCCACGGTGGACGTGGGGGCCAGGATACTGGAGAAACTCGGGGAGGTCGAGAAGGTTGCCGACAGGTCTGGCAACCTTAAGGGGGAATTCGTCAGAATCCTCCGCTTGGCCTGCCTCGAGATACAGGCCGGGACCCTGGTCCTAAACCAGAGGGCCAGCCGCTGGGACGGGCTGGCTCAGGAAAATAAAGAGCTCCTAGCCCGGATCGAGCGGCTGGAGCAAAGCTCCGCAGCGATGGCCGCTGAGCTGGAGACCGCCCGCCGTGGGGGTTTCACGGCGCAAACGAGGAGGACGCCGACGACGACGCCGACGCCGGAGCCGCCTACGGCCCAAGGATTGGCTAAGAAGTCTCCGCCACCCGCTGGCGGGAAACCGACCGGCCCGCCGCCTGCCTCCGTGCCGGCAGCCGAGGAGGCACAGAGTCCCTCTGGGACTTGGCAGGATATCGCAGCAGCGATGGAGTCCGAGTTTGCCAGGTTCCAGAGGGGACTGATGGAAAAATTCTTCCCAGAAATGGGAAGAAGGCCGCCGTTAAGGCACGATAAGAACCAGGCGGCCACCTCCAACAACGTGGCGCCTGCCAAAGGGCCAGGGAAAGGGAAGGGGAAAGGGAAGAAGAAGGGAAAGAAGAAGAAGCGGCCGGCGAATGCGGTAGTGCAGCCGGTCCCCGCACCCGCCCAACCCCCGAGACCCGCGCAAACTTCGGGTTGGTCGCAGGTTGTCGGCCGCAAGGCCAAGGCTGGCGCCAAAAAGAAGGGGGCACCGGCCCCGACCGCGCCCAAGCGGGGGCCCGTCAAGTCGCCCCGTGCGGAAAGGCCGCAGCTGCCGCGTCCGCCGACTACCGCCGCCATACTGGTGTCGGTACCCCCGGGCTCTGCGACCTCCCTAGCGAAAGTTATGGAGGTCGCCAGGGCCAGGGTGAAGCCCGAAGATGCGGGCATACCGGAGGGGGTCCGACAAAAACGGGCGGTGACGGGGGGACTTCTCCTCGAAGTTCCTGGGCCTGGCAGCGAAGAGAAGGCGGACGCCTTCGTCTCGCTGCTCAGGGCGGCTCTCGCCGACACGGACGCCAGGTTTGCGCGTCCGTGTAAGATGGGCGAGATTAGGGTGATGGACTTAGACGAGTCCATCACCCCCGCCGAGGTGGCAGCCGCGGTGGCGAATGCCGGGAGGTGCTCGCCGGCCGATATAAAGGTCGGCGAGATAAAGTGGGACCCATCCAGGCTGGCAACGGCCTGGGTGAAATGTCCCCTCGGGGCGGCGCGTGCCCTAGCTAACGCAAAGCGCGTTAAAATAGGCTGGGTCTCGGCCCGTGTAGTGGCGCTGGGAACACGTCCTTTACAGTGTTTCCGGTGCCTCGAGATGGGACACGTGCGTACCATGTGTCCCAGCACGGTGGACCGGAGCTCGGCCTGTTACAAGTGCGGGGAGGAGGGGCACAGAGCTCGCGACTGTGCTGCGCGAGCCCCGAAGTGCCCCGTGTGTGCGAGCCTCGGCCGGTCAGCAGACCACCGGCTGGGGTCTAAAAAATGCACACCGCCCAAGAGGCGTAGGGGAGATCGCGCGCCCTCCACACCGGCCACAGCGCCAGAGGCCGGAAACCAACCGGCCACCGAACCGGCGGGAGAGGTAATGGAGGCTTAAAATTCCCGCCCCCACATCAGATCCTTCAGGGTAACCTGAACCGCTGCCGCGCAGCACAGGACTTGCTAGCGCAGTCCATAGCGGAGCGGTCGGTTGCCCTGGCGGCAGTGTCGGAGCCGTACTCCGTCCCGGACCACCCGCGGTGGTTCGGTTCCTCTGACGGCTCCGCAGCCATATGCTGGGCGGGCGGAAGCCTCCATTGCTCCCTCTCCAACAGGGGAAGGGGATACGTAGCAGTGGAATGGGGTCACATCGCAGTCGTGAGCTGCTACGTGTCCCCTAACTGCGGCCTCGCGGCGTTTGAGGCCTACCTGGACGGGCTGGCTGTCCGGATCCGCGGATATGCGGCCCGTCCAGTGATCGTCCTGGGCGATTTTAACGCCCACTCGAAAGAGTGGGGCGACGCCCGGGACGATCAGAGAGGAGAGACCCTCCTCGAGTGGGCGGCACAGCTGGACCTCCGGCTTCTAAACCGGGGGTCAACCAGCACCTGCGTGCGTTGGCAGGGGGAGTCCATCATTGACTTGTCATGGGCGTCTCCCCCTGCGGCACGCATGGTGACGGGATGGAGGGTTGCCGAGGAGGTGGTCACCATGTCTGACCACCGATACATTTTCATGGATGTCTCGCTCGGCAACCACCGTCGCCCACGACAGGACGGTCTCCGTCCGCGACGTTGGTCCCTCAAGCGGCTCGACCGAGACATGGTCGTCGCCGCTGCCCACGTCGCCGACTGGTCGGAAGGACAGATTCCGCCCGATCCGGAGGCGCAAGCGGCCCGGTTCGGGGACATCATGGCGTCGATCTGCGACGCCTCGATGCCCCGGGTCAGGCCCCCCAGAAAGGGCGCTGCGTACTGGTGGTCGGTGGAGATCTCCCGATTGCGTGTCGCAGTCGGGAGGGCGCGCCGCCAGTACTTACGCGCCCGAAGAAGACGGCGAGCCACAGCCGAGGAAACGGCCAGAGCACGAGAGGTGTACGGAGCCGCCACGAAGGCCCTCTGCGTCGCTATCGCGGAGGCCAAGGCTCGGTCCTGGAGAGAGCTCATAGAGGGACTGGATAGGGACCCATGGGGGCGCCCATACAAGATGGTCTTGGGCAAGCTCCGCCCATGGGTCCCTCCGATGACGGAAACCCTGGACCCCGAGTTCCTGGGAAGAGTGGTCGACACGCTCTTCCCGGTGGTCCAGGACAGTCCCTCTGACCCTCCGTCCTCCACCTGGTTGGAAGAATACGAGGTGACGGAGGGTGAGCTGGACCGAGCCGTGAGGCGGCTCGCCTCTCGCAGCGCCGCGCCAGGCCCCGACGGGGTTCCGGGCCGCGTGTTGGTGCTGGCTCTGGGCGTTCTGGGGGACAGACTCAGGCGGCTGTTCACCAGCTGCCTGCGCCTGGGAGTGTTCCCCCTCGGCTGGAAAAAAGCCAGGCTGGTGCTCCTGAAAAAGGAAGGAAGGGCCGCAGACTCTCCCTCTGCGTTCCGGCCAATATGTCTGCTGGACGAGGTGGCGAAGCTCTTTGAGAGAGTGATCGCCGCTCGTCTCAGCAGACACCTGTCGTGCACGGGCCCCGATCTCTCGGACTGCCAATTTGGCTTCCGACAGGGGCGTTCGACGCTGGATGCGTTAAAACGCGTCCGCGCCCTGTCGGAGTCGGCAGTCCGAGCGGGGGGGGTGGCGCTGGCGGTTAGCCTTGACATCGTCAACGCATTCGGCACCCTCCCCTGGAAGGCGATACGGGAGGCACTCGTTTTTCATGAGGCGCCTCCCTATCTTCAGAAGATCATCGGGGCCTACCTGCACGACAGGAGCATTCACTATGTTGGCCGGGACGGAGAAAGATTCGAGAGGGAGGTCAGGTGCGGTGTTCCCCAGGGGTCCGTCTTAGGACCACTGCTGTGGAACATCGCCTACGATGCGGTCCTTCGCACCAGCCTCCCCCCTGGACTGGACGTCGTCTGCTATGCAGACGACACTCTAGTATTGGCCAGGGGGGTCGGCTTCCGAGAGGTAGCCGGGCTCGCCGAACTGGGGGTGGCATTGGTCGTCCGTAAAATCACCGGGATCGGTCTCAGGGTAGCGCCTCAAAAAACTGAGGCGCTGTGGTTCCACTCCCTACGCAGAGGAGTGGAGCCTCCCATCCCGGTGATTAGGGTAGGTAACGCAGAAGTCCAGGTGGGGCGGTACATGAGGTACCTGGGCCTCATCCTGGACGGGAGGTGGAGCTTCGAGGGACACTTCGAGCGCCTAGTCCCCCGAATCAGAGGAACAGCTGGTGCGTTGCACCGGCTGCTGCCCAATCTCGGGGGACCAAAGGAGGAAGTTCGCCGCCTCTACATGGGCGTCGTGCGATCCATGGCCCTCTACGGGGCGCCCGTCTGGTCTAACGACCTGGCGGGCTCCTCCCGCTGCAGAGCTCTACTCAACAGCCTGCAGCGGTTGATGGCCATCAGGATCGTACGCGCATACCGTACGGTATCTTTTGAGGCGGCGACAGTCCTGGCACGTTCCCCTCCTTTTGACATCCTGGCCGAAATGGACGCGACTGTGTACGAGCAGTCGCGGGCCGGCGGCCAGGGAGGGGACGAGCCGGGGCCTGCGCTCGGAGTGCTGCGGCGGGACGCCCACCGGCGGGCCATGGAGATTTGGCGCGCGAGGCTCGAGGAGCCTCGTGGTGCGCGCCAACGCGCCGTCGGTGCCGTCTTGCCGAACCTCGAAGCTTGGCTTCGAAAGAAGGGAGTCTGCGTTACTTACAGATTGACTCAGATACTCACCGGGCACGGGTGCTTCGGTGAGTATCTGAGTCGAATCGGACGAGAAAGGACGGCTCAATGCCATCACTGCGCCTCCGACCAGGACTCCGCCCAACATACGTTGGAGGTCTGCCCTGCCTGGGCGGACGAGCGTAGAGTCCTGGTAGATAAGATCGGGCGGAATCTGTCCCCGCCAGCATTGGTTTCGGCAATGCTGGCGGACGCCGACAATTGGAGGGCTGTGGTCTCCTTCTGCGAGCAGGTAATGCTCCAGAAGGAGGCCGCCGAGCGGGATCGGGAGAGGGCCGATCCCGCTCGGAGGAGGCGGCGCAGAGCTGCCATCGCCAGGTAACTCTGTCGCCGCCAACACGGGCCGCGGACGGCGCTCATCGGGGACGAGCGCTGTCAGACGCGGCCCGGGAATGGCTAACACCCCTATGTGGCGGGGGGGTGCGGCCAGGTGTGGGGGATTCCTCGCGGAATCCCCCAACACAAACCCGGGGGGAGGCACGTTGCTTCCCCCGGGAGGAGCCTCCCCGACTTTCGAGGGAGGCATAGCGGATGTGGAGGGCCCCGGTGCGCTGATGCGAGCCCGGGGTCCTCACACCTCGCTGAGGACTGCCACCGCGGGGGTTTTAGTGGGTATACCCAGGGCCACCTTCCCTGGGGGAGTCCCACATAACCGCACCGTTTTCCCCCATAACGGTGCGGTATGCGTAACTGTCATTTCCCCCGCGGTACCAAAAAAAAAAAAAAAAAAAAAAAAAAGGTTAGGTTAGGTTAGGTTAGGTTAGGTTAGGTTAGGTTAGGTTCCCCTCCATGGGTGCACGCCTTGTCGTGGCGGAGGGGCTTAGTAGCGTCCGGCAATCCGGCCGGGCGTGAAGCTAAGTGCACCTGGGGGGCGCAGCTATGGCTTCTTGGTTAAGAAGCCATAGGCTGTCGCCTGGTGACCAGCAATGGTCGAGCATTCCGAGCGGGTTCCCTCGCGGGAGCCCGTAGCGGAGCGCTCATGAGCGGAAAAACCTCCACTCTTCTGTGAGTGAGGTAGCGCACTAGCGCATTTGGAGGGGCCCAGAGATGGGCCAGAGGAGCTTCGGCTCGTAGTAGCGGGCCTGATAAGGTCCGCGGGCGCGGCGTGTGGTTTAGGCCACCGTCGGGCAAACCGTAACCCCGCACTTGCGGGGCCGGGGGTCCGGCGCACTGAGCGTCGGACTGCGAGGAAGAAAACCTCTCTAAAAATCACACTCGGAGGGCGAAGCCATGGCTTCTTGCCCAAGAAGCCTACGGCTGTCGCCAGTGGACCCCTCGTGGGTCGTGGGTTGGCCAGCGGGAGCTGGCGGTCCGGTTCGCCCGGACACGATCGTGGCGCGCGTCAGCGCTGTTGTTGGGCCCAGAGATGGGCCAGCGGAGTTTAGGCTCGTGGTTGCGGGCCTGATAAGGCCCGCGGGCGCGGCGTGTGGTCTAGGCCACCGTCGGGCAAACCGTAACCCCGCAATCGCGGGGCCGGGGGTCCGGCGCACTGAGCGTCGGGCCGCGTGGAAGAAAACCACTATAAAAAATTACCCCAAAGCCTAAGGTCGGCGTGCCGAGGGGCTGAATGGCTGGGGGGGACCCGGTCCCAAGCGCTCCTGCGGCCTGTTGGGAAAGGGCCGCAGGTATCGCTCCCAAACAACTATGGAAATGTCGAACAAGGAACAGAGTATGTCGAGCGATCCGGCTAACGCCCGGCGCTCGGGGGTAGCTCGGCCCCCGAGTGTGAAATCGGTTACGAGCGGCGCATGCGACCCGCCTCGCCAGCGGCGTCGACCGGTATCCGGGCCGGTCGATGTGAAATCGGTTACCGGCAACTGCGATTGTGGCGGAGAGCGCCAACCCTGCGCCTGGTGTGACGCCAGGCAGCAGGCGCTCCAGGCAGCGGCTCCCGGGCTGCCTGGTGTGAAGAACGCATCCGGAGTGCGCACTCGCGCGAAGAGTGCTTTAACGCAGAAGAGGGCTGACGGTGAGGATAGCAGGGCGCCTACCCCTGTGGTGCTTCTTCACCGCATGGCGACGCCTGTATCGTCGTCAAGAGACGCAAGCCCAGCAAGCGTCGGGGCAGATGTCTGCCCCAGCTTGTCTGACATGGACACGGCGGTGTCCGTGTCAACGGGCAGCGAATGTGAGGAGTCGGTCCCAGTTTCGGGGGATCGACTGAAGAGGAAAAGGGGCAAGGCCCCACCTGTGCCGTCCCCGGAGGTCTCCCCGGAGAACTCAGGAGAGGAGCGACCCGGCATCGCGACTGGATTACTCCAGAAGCGCGGTCGCGGTCGCCCTCCCACTACGGGTGAGTACGTCGGCCTCGCCGAAGCGAAGGCCGAACTGGCTCGAGCGAAGAGGGAGGAGCTCAAGCTCCAGGCTGAGCGGGAGGTGCTCGCCTCGCTGGCCGAGGCTCGAGCTACCCGCTCCCACCTCTCGGAGATGGAGTCCGGGGACGACGATGTCCAGTCGTCCTCGCTCGTCTTCGAGAGGTTGATGACGAGAGTGGCGGCCATCCGCAAGGTGGCCGACGTCTCCAAAAGTTTGAAGGGCACTTGCGTTAAGGCGCTCCGCGACAACGCCGAGGCGATTATCGCGGACGCCAAATGCCTGGCCGCCCTGACCTCGACCGAGGAGACTGCTGCGCTGCGTCGCGAGCTTAAAGAAGCTCGGGCGCAGAACAAGCGTCTCCAGGCAGGGCTGGATGAACTGCGGAGGGATTTTGCGGCATTCAAAGCCGCTCCCGCCGCCGCCTCCGGGACTCCGGTCACACTGGAGCATTTGGAGGCATTTGAGACGGCGATAATGGACAGGCTCCATGCTCGGCTGAGCGCGCGGCTCGCGAACCTGGAGCCGCGCCTAAACCCAGCGCCGAGGGAGAGCCCGCCATTGGCCGCTCGGAGGGAGCCCCCTTCGAAGCCTGCCCCCCCCGGACGAGACCCGCCTCTCCCTCCCATCGCACCGCCCAAAGCCTCCACCAGTGGCCAAAAGGCGAAGGCGCCTGTTGGAGGGAAATCGGCACCGAAAGAAGAGACAAAGAAAAAACAGAAGACACGGAGAAGGAGAGCGACGCGTGGTCGCAAAGCGCCCGAGAAATCGGAGCCGCGTCCTCTCCCGCCCGCCCCCACCTCTATGGACAAGCCATGGAGCCTGGTGGCCAGAGGTGGGAAACACCAAGAGCGTCCACTTGCGTCGCCAAAGAAGAGCCGGGCGCCGCAGCCTGCCCCTCGAAAGGCCAGGCCCCATAAGACCGCGGCCGTTGTCGTCACCCTGCAGCCAGGAGCTGCCGAGAGGGGGGTGACGTACAAACTAGTCATCGAGGAGGCGAAGAAAAACATCGATATTGCGGAGCTAGGAATTGAGTATGTCCGCAACCGCCGAGCGGTGACGGGGGCCGCCATCATGGAGGTCTCCGGGGAAGATAGGGACGCCAAGGCGGACAAACTCGCCGCCAAATTACGGGAGGTCCTGAGTGCGGAGTCGGTTCGCATCTCGCGGCCCTTCAAGGCCACCGAGATGCTCGTGTCGGGCCTGGACGACTCCGTCACTGCAGAGGAGGTGGCCGCAGCCATAGCCAAGCTTGGCGACTGTCACAGGGAGGCAGTAAAGGTGGGGACCATCCGCAACTCATATTACGGTATGGGTTCGGTTTGGGCGAGCTGCCCCGTGACAGCCGCCAAGAAAGTTGCCGAAGGCAGATTGCTGGTCGGGTGGACGGCAGCACACGTAAAGGTGCTGCAGCCTCGCGAGCTGCGCTGTTTCCGGTGCCTAAACACAGGGCACGTCCGGTCGCAGTGCACCGCGGCCGTCGACCGGAGCCAGCTCTGTTACAGGTGTGGTGACGACGACCATCGCGCATCGGTGTGCAGGGCAGACCCTCGCTGCCCTCTCTGCGCCGATGCTAAAAAAGAGGCCAACCATCGCTTGGGGAGCAAAAAATGTTCGGCCCCCAAGCCTAAGATTAACAGACGGAGGCCCGTGGGTCCTGCGGTTCCGACGCAGGGCTCCACGACCTGCCCCCCGGACGGGACCTCAGAGACACTCATGGACATACAATCAGTATGTCCATGAGCTGTCTACAAACGAATGTTAACCACTGCGCCAGTGCTCAGGACCTGCTAGTCCAGACACTGGCGCAGTGGGGGATTCAGGTGGCGATCGTCGCGGAGCCGTACCTGGTCGTCCCTCGGGACAACTGGGTCGGCGACCGCGACGGTCTCGTCGCCATTGTTTTGGCCACGGGGGAGGGAGCCCCCACTGTCGACCGAACGTTCAGTGGTCGAGGGTTTGTCGCCGTTTTCTGCGGCGACATCGTGTACGTAGGTGTCTATTTCTCGCCGAACCGCACGCTCGCGGAGTTTGAGCGCTTCTTGGCGGAAATAGACATCCTGCTGGGGCGGTGTCGCCCGCATCAGGTGCTCCTCGCCGGAGACCTGAATGCTAAGTCGACAGTGTGGGGCTCTGCTCTCACCGACGCGAGGGGCGCGGCTGTGGAGGAGTGGCTCTCCAGCAACAACCTGTGGGTGCTGAACAGGGGCACGGCCAACACGTGCGTGCGGCAACAGGGTGGATCAGTCGTGGACGTATCGTTTGCGTCTCCCGCCCTGGCCCGCCGTGTTCGGGGCTGGGTGGTCGAGGAGGGGGTCGAGACGCTCTCGGATCACCGATACATTCGGTTTTCCTTCTCCCCCCACTCGACAAGCCCGAACAGCCCGAGTCGTGCTCCTTCAGAGATCGGGCCCAGATGGGCACTCAAAATGTTGGAGAGGGACTCACTCATAGAGGCGTCCCTCGTTGAATCATGGAATTCAAGACCTGAAGTGATCGATGCGGACACGGAGGCGCGGTGTTTCCGCGAGGCGATGACGCACGTCTGCGACGTCGCCATGCCCCGCATGGGCAAACCGCAGCCCCGTCGGCAGGTGTACTGGTGGTCGCCGGAGCTTCAGCACCTCCGGACGACGTGTGTTAAGGCACGACGCCGGTACACCCACGCCCGTCGACGCCACCGATCCGCATCGACAATTGCCGAACTTTTTGCCGCCTTCCAAGGGGCCAAGAAGGCGCTAAGAATCGAAATCGCTGCAGCGAAGGAGCGCGCCTGGCAGGAGCTGGTGAACTCTCTCGAGCAGGACCCATGGGGCAGGCCGTACAAGCTTGTGATGAGCAAGCTTCGCCCATGGGCCCCTCCGCTGTCGTCCACCATGGACACGGAGGCGCTCGAGAGAGTCGTGATGAATCTGTTCCCTGCCAGGGCGGAGGGCGACGCTCCTCTTCCCGCGCGGCGCCAAATCCCGGCGGAGGATCCCCCCCCCGAGGTGTCGGAGGGCGAGTTGGACAGGGCGGTTCTTCGCCTCAGCGCGAAGAACACGGCGCCCGGTCCCGACGGCATCCCGGGGAAGGCTCTTGTCTTGGCCTTGAAAGAAGGCGGCCTCGGAAGGAGATTCCGTGAGCTGCTCACAACTTGTGCGACGGATGGCCACTTTCCCAACGAGTGGAAGCTCGGTAAGCTTGTCCTCATCCGCAAGCCCCGGCGTCCGGTGGACTCACCATCGGCCTATCGCCCCATAGTCCTACTGAGTGAGGCGGGCAAGCTCTTTGAGCGGGTTATCGCCGCTCGCCTCACTCAACATCTAGAGGAGACCGGGCCGAACTTGGCCGACGTCCAGTTCGGCTTCCGGAGGGGCAGGTCCACCGTCGACGCGATTGCGCGGGTGAGGACCATAGCGGAGGAGGAGATTGGGAAAGGCGGGGTCGTCTTGGCGGTGTCCCTCGACATCTCCAACGCGTTTAACACTCTGCCCCACAGAGTGATCATGGAGGCAATGGGGTACCACGGCTTCCCGGAGTACCTCCGACGGCTTGTCGGGGATTATCTCTCGGGTCGCTCGGTTGTGTACCCCACGCGCGTTGGAGATCGTCAGCGGGAAGTGTCGTGCGGTGTCCCACAGGGGTCGGTTCTCGGCCCGCTCCTGTGGAACATCGGCTACGACTGGGTGCTGCGGGGCGCTACCCTGCGCGGGGTCGACGTCACGTGCTACGCGGACGACACTTTGGTGACCGCCCGCGGTCGCACGTACCGTGACGCGGCCCTGTTGGCAACCGCTGGAGTCGCACAAGTTGTGAAGCGCATACGGCGCTTGGGCCTGACGGTGGCCCTTGAGAAGTCGGAAGCGATATGCTTCCGCGGGCCTCGCAAGGCGCCACCGCCGGATGCCCACATAATTATTGGTGGCGTTTCCATCGGCGTCGGGTCGACGCTGAAATATCTCGGCGTCGTACTCGATAGCCGATGGACATTTAAAGAACACTTCCGGAGCCTAGCTCCGAAACTTACGAATGTGACATTTTCCTTGAGCAGACTGATGCCCAACTTGGGCGGCCCCAACGTCGGGTGCCGCCGTCTCTTCGCGGGCGTGGTGCGCTCGATGGCCCTGTACGGGGCGCCCATCTGGGTCGACCGCCTGTCGGCTCAGAACCTGGCCGTGCTGCGGCGTTTGCAGCGGGTCATGGCGTCCAGGGTCATCAGAGCGTATCGCACCACCTCGTGGAGAGCGGCATGCGCGATCGCCGGCACGCTCCCCTGGGAGCTGGATGCCGAGGTCCTCGCAGCGGTCTACCGTAGGACCGCCGATGCGAGGGCTAGCGGCGCGAGTCTACTCCCGGAGGAGACGACTCGATGGAGGAGGGAACTCCAGGAGGAGGCACTCGAGCGCTGGCGCGACGATTTGATGCAGGCGGGGTCGGGTTTCCGCACCACGTCTGCGATCGCGCCAGTGCTGAACGAGTGGGTGAGCAGGAGGACCGGCTCGCTCACGTTCCGGCTTGTGCAGGTGCTGACGGGGCATGGCTGCTTCGGTCGGTACCTGTGCAACGTCGCGCGGAGGGAGCCGACCCCCTCCTGCCACGAGTGCGGAGCTGCCGACGACACGGCGCAACACACGTTGGAGATATGCCCAAGTTGGGATAACGAGAGAGCGGCTCTGACGGCAGTCGTGGGACACGACCTGTCCCTACCGGCTGTCGTCAGAGCGATGATTGAGACCCCTGACTGCTGGAATGCAGTCAGGGCAGTTTGCGAAGCGGCCCTGAGTGGTAAAGAGGCCAGGGAGCGGTCCCGAGAAGAGGACCCCCAGGCGGACCCACTCAGGCGCCGTAGAGTTGGAAGACGGCGTCGCGCATACGCTGCAGCGCAGACTTGACAATGACTACCGGGCGTCAGGTAGGACGACTGGCGCCTGGCCTACATTGATTTGACGGCGTGGCGGCCTAGAGATGCTCCCTAGGTCGCCACCATGAAGATGGTTCCCTCGCGGGATTTCGCGGTGTGCGGGGTCCGCAGACATGGCCCCGCTGTTATTCGGCCCCGCACATCACCGCCGATGGAGGAGCATGGGGGGGTTTTAGTGGGTATTACCGGCACTCTGCCGGTCGAGTCCCACACTCTCCCTCGCCGGCGCGTCCTATGCCGACGGGGGAGGCTAGTCCGTAAAGGTGATTTCCCCTCCTCAACAAAAAAAAAAAAAAAAGGTTAGGTTAGGTTAGGTTAGGTTAGGTTAGGTTAGGTTAGGTTAGGTTAGGTTAGGTTAGGTTAGGTTAGGTTAGGTTAGGTTAGGTTAGGTTAGGTTAGGTTAGGTTAGGTTAGGTTAGGTTAGGTTAGGTTAGGTTAGGTTAGGTTAGGTTAGGTTAGGTTAGGTTAGGTTAGGTTAGGTTAGGTTAGGTTAGGTTAGGTTAGGTTAGGTTAGGTTAGGTTAGGTTAGGTTAGGTTAGGTTAGGTTAGGTTAGGTTAGGTTAGGTTAGGTTAGGTTAGGTTAGGTTAGGTTAGGTTAGGTTAGGTTAGGTTAGGTTAGGTTAGGTTAGGTTAGGTTAGGTTAGGTTAGGTTAGGTTTTTTTCGTCGAAAATTGTAATTTTTGAGGGTCCATATCTTTGTGGTTTTTCGGAAGATTTTCGTGCAACGTAGCTCATTAGAAGCCTTTTTCAAGGCTCTCTTGATCTGCCGAAGCCGTTTTGCGATTTTGTTGTTGTTGTTGAAGATTTTGTTGTTTTTGTTGTTTTTTACTAAGTTTTGAAAAGGTGAAAATCGGCGATAACTTTCGTTCCTCTGAACGAATTTTGTCGCCGATTAAGGACGAAAGTTGCTCCCTTGGGGGTGCTTTCGGCCTGCCTATTCAATTCTTAGGTATCTTCTGTTGTCTAGTTTTTATCACTGTTTTCGTTGTTAGTTTTTTAAGGTTTTCGTTGTTTTTCCTTAAAATCTTTATTGTTGTTGAGCCGACCTCGTTGAGGGCTGGCTTGGAAGACGCCTCTTCGGAAGCGCTTCCAGCCAGTCCAAACCCGTAGTTGCTGGCATTCTTTATTCAGATTTTATAGGGGTTCAAAGTTTCTCGTTTCCAGGGAAATTCATAATTTTGCTGATATTCCTTAAATATCTTTGGTGCTTATTAACGGATTTCGGTGTTGCCTGGCCTGAAAGACGCCTCTTCCGAGGCGCTATCAGCCAGTCAAAACTGCACGCCGTTATCTTCCTGGGTTCAGGTTTTATCGCAGTTCTTTCCCTAGATTTCTAGGGAAATTGTTGTTTCTGTCTTCACGGTTTTCCTGTCCCCCCTCAAGTAGGGGTGGACTCTCCAACCGCTTCAGAGGTCGACAGGGCTGTTAACTGGCCCATGTCGGCTTCTAAGAAGGATCCCTTGCCTTCGGGCAACACCCGCTCGAAGACGCGGAAGCGTAATTTGGAAGGCGCAGAGGCGATCGCTTCCTCACGAGCCTCTTCCGTTTCAGCTCGTTCTTTGGGGGAGTCGGGGTCCGAGGAGGACCCGGTTCCCCCGAAAGTGGTGAAGGGCACCAAGGGCCGTGACAAGCCCTATAGCCATAATGTTGGATTATCCCAGGCCCGCCGGGAACTAAGAGAGTGGGTATCGTCCGATACTGAGTCGGACGAAGACGCCGACATCGAGTATCTGTCGGTGGCGTCAGCTTCCCCCACCGACGGCTCACTTGAGAAGCTCACGAAAAAAGCGGAGGGGTGCTCCGCCACGATCCTTGAGGTTGTTCGTAAATCGAGCAACCTAAAGGGATCGTGCGTGAGAGACATAAAGAACGCTACCAACGCGCTGGTCAATGTTATCAAAGAGTTGGCGACGAAGGCATCCGTTAAGGCGGGTTCCCGTAAGGCGGATGCCGACAAGAAAATATATGAAGAGGTGTGTCGGCTCCAAGAAGAGAACAGATCTCTTCGGGGCCAATTAGAGGCGGCAACTCCCTCGAGAACGAGGCAAAAGATAATTTCTGACGGGCTTCGACAGCAGAGGCACGAGATTAGGGAACTGTCTGAGAAACTCTCTCTGTCTCAATCAGAGGTGACGTCTCTCAGACATTCCCTGGATTCTCGCCCGGAGCAATTGGCTGCTACAGAGTCAATCACGGAGGCGCCCCTGACAGCGGCTGCTAGCCAATCCCTGTCACGGGCTGAATTCATTGACGCACTTGGGTCACTTCAGGCCGAGCTATTATGCCATGTAGGTGGCATAGTGAGCGCTCATTTAGAGGGCCTGGAGGCGGACGGGAGACTCCTCCCGGCCCAACAAAGACGACTCCCCTTAGCGGCGGACCGCAATAGGGAAGAATTGGGTGGAGCTTCACAGCCCTCGCCGACGACGCTCGCCCCTCCGAGCAATCTTCCGAAGAAGGCTAGGGCCGTAAAGGCGAAAAAGGCAGCAAAATCCACTGCTGCCGACAGGGCACCGGAGCCACAGGCCGAGTCGTCGACTCAGCCTGGAGGAACTGCTGACAGTTGGACTGAGGTGGTCAGGCGCAAAAAGCGCGCCCCTGTAGCCTCTGCTCCGACAGCGACAAAGGTGTCTCCCCCAAAGCTCCCCAGGGAGCCTAAGAAGCCAGCGGTGATGATGGCCCTCAATAAGGAGGCGATTGAGAATGGGGCCACATACAACAAAGCCATCGCTAAAATGAAGGCGGCTGTTTCGCTCGACGCTCTGGGCATTGGCCCTGCCCAGTTCCGAGCAAGCTTCACGGGTGCGCGCATCCTCCAGCTTCCGGCGACGACAACGCCCGCTCAAGCGGACTTACTGGCAGCAAAGATTAGAGAGGCGTTGGGTGACGAGGTGAAGGTGACTCGCCCCGTCAAAACAGTCGACATCCGGGTTAACGGCCTGGATGACTCGGTGTCGACTGAAGAGATCAAGGCGGCCCTGTCGTCGACTACTGGATGTCCCCCTGACCAATTCAGGGTGGGGAAGGTACACCCCGGTGCCGGGGGTTTGGGCTCGGCCTTTGCCTCGTGCCCAGTCGCAGCTGCCAGAAAGCTGGCTATCGTTGGCCGTATCACGGTCGGTTGGAGCTCGGCCTCCGTCAAGCTTCTGGAACAGCGCCCTATGCGTTGTTTCAGATGCATGGGGCTCGGCCATCCTTCGGTCAGGTGCCCGTCCAAAAAGGATCGCAGTAACCTTTGCTTCCGCTGCGGACTGGACGGGCACTCCGCCTTTGAATGTGAGGCTGCACTAAACTGCGCAGTCTGCAGTGATGCTGGCCGTCCGGCTTCCCATCGAATGGGTGGGTTCAACTGCTCTCCCCCTATCGTCAGGGGCCGACCTATGGAATACTTGCAGGCAGCCCGCATTGGTCCTGCCCGCGAAACAAGAGAGGAACCAATGGAATGAATTCCTGGAGAAACGGAGATGACGCACGGTCAAGCATGGCTGTAGTCATGTTTGACGGTGCGTCTATTGATGCCTCACTCTGCATTCAGAAGGAGGAACTGAGAGGAGCGAGAGGATGAGACGGTCTCGCTCCCCTCAGTTGTAGACGGCCGGGCAGGAGAAGGCGGGTTTTAGCCCGTCTTCAAATGTCCTAGGGGACCTGCACACACAGCGGCCAGGCTGTGTGTGCCTGCACAAGGTCCCCACCGTCTGGGGATTGCTTGGATGTCTTCGGGCAATCCCCCCATTGGCGCTAGGCCTTCGGGTCGCCCGTGTGGGGTGGGTCGGAGCAATTGTCTTAACAGACCCCGTCCACCCCTCACATAATGGGTAAGAAGACATCGGGGAGTTTTAGTGGGTAGGGGCCAGTTCCGCCTGCAACCGGCATGCGGCGGAGTTACTGGTCGACCCCCACATACCCCTACCGTCTGGCTGGCGGTAGGGGATCAATAAAAGGATTTCTCCTCGTCAAAAAAAAAAAAAAAAAAAAAGGTTAGGTTAGGTTAGGTTAGGTTAGGTTAGGTTAGGTTAGGTTAGGTTAGGTTAGGTTAGGTTAGGTTAGGTTAGGTTAGGTTAGGTTAGGTTAGGTTAGGTTAGGTTAGGTTAGGTTAGGTTAGGTTAGGTTAGGTTAGGTTAGGTTAGGTTAGGTTAGGTTAGGTTAGGTTAGGTTAGGTTAGGTTAGGTTAGGTTAGGTTAGGTTAGGTTAGGTTAGGTTAGGTTAGGTTAGGTTAGGTTAGGTTAGGTTAGGTTAGGTTAGGTTAGGTTAGGTTAGGTTAGGTTAGGTTAGGTTAGGTTAGGTTAGGTTAGGTTAGGTTAGGTTAGGTTAGGTTAGGTTAGGTTAGGTTAGGTTAGGTTAGGTTAGGTTAGGTTAGGTTAGGTTAGGTTAGGTTAGGTTAGGTTAGGTTAGGTTAGGTTAGGTTAGGTTAGGTTAGGTTAGGTTAGGTTAGGTTAGGTTAGGTTAGGTTAGGTTAGGTTAGGTTAGGTTAGGTTAGGTTAGGTTAGGTTAGGTTAGGTTAGGTTAGGTTAGGTTAGGTTAGGTTAGGTTGGAAGTCGTTTATCTCCGGTGCCTTTCTGCGCTCTGCGGTGCAACGCATCTTGTTTGAAGCCTTTTTCAAGGCTCTTTCAGATTGCCGAAACCGTTGTTCGTGATTGTTGTTGTTGTAAAGATATTGTTGATTTTGTTGTTTTTTACCAAGATTGAAAAAGGTTAAAATCGGCGATAACTTTCGTTCCCGTGAACGGATTTTATCGCCGATTAAGGACGAAAGAAGCTCCTTCGGGGCCGCTTTCGTCCTGCCTAATTCTTTTTTGGGTACCCTTTGTTGTTTTGTTGTTATCGCTGTTTTTGTTGTTAGTTTTTTAAGGTTTTTGTTAATTTTTGTTGTTTTCTCCGTTATTGTTGAGCATTCCTCATTACGGGCTGACTAGGAAGACGCGCCTTCGGGAGCTCTTGCAGTCAGTCCAGATTTGGTGTGTCTAGCTTTTCCGGTTAAATTTTTATTAAGATTACTGTTTTCCTATTTTTAGGAAAACTCATCTTACTTGTTGTTGATTTGGTGCCTTAGGGCTTTTCTGTCCCCCCTCTTGTAGGGGTGGACGTTTACTACCCCTTGGAGGCCGGCAGGGCCATATCGGCCATGTCGGACTCCGCGGGGACCCATCGGTCCAACCCGAAAGACGAAGAGGAGTCACTTTTTCCTACTCCGGTGATCAGTACGCGGTCGCAGACGCGAAAGCGTGCTGCATTGAGGGAGGAGAGTGCCGCTGGGTCCTCCCGGCACTCTTCGGTGACGAGCGGAGGGAGTAAATTTTATTCCTCCCGTCACTCCGATGCATCGGAGTCTTCTGAGGGTCCTTCGGGCCCCCCCAAGATCCCAAAGGGAAGAAAAAGCCGAGCTAACCCTCTCGGACATGACGCTGGTCTATCGCAGGCCCGCCGAGAACTTCGCGGCATGGAGTCCGACCCATCGGGGGACGAGTTCCTCTCGATGGATTCGTCATCTCCGTCGAACTCCGTCACTAATCTGACGATTGAGGCTGAGGCATTGGTCTCTATGATCCTTGAGGTTGCCCGGAAGTCGGGCAACCTTAAGGGCACGGCTGTACGAGACTTAAAAAAAGGTGCTACCGGACTGATGGATATCCTCAAGAAGGTAGTCAATAAGAAGACCTCCGAGGAGCTCCGCCAAACAAAGGCGGAGAACAAGCGCCTCAAGGGAAGGCTGACCGCCATCGAATTGGAATTGGCGGCCATCAAGCGGGATCGGCCGGGGAGGCCCCGGCCCCAACCCGAGGCCTTGGCGCCTCTGGATCTGGGAAGGGAGACGCCCATGACAGCGGCTGAATCACAGTCGCTGTCGCGGGCGGAATTTTTGGAGGCCATGGCCTCACTCCAAGGGGAAATATTAAGCCATGTGGGCGGCCTTGTGAGTGCTCGCCTTGATGGCCTGGAGGTGGACGGGAGGCTGCTCCCAACCCAACAGACCCGGCCGTCAATAATGCCGGACCGCCGAGCAGCGGCACGTGCTGCGGCCTCGCAAGGGGAGTCGGTGACGACCCTTGCCCCTCCGGCCATCTTGCCTAAAAAGGCGAGACCCGTCAAGGCGGCTAAGGCCCCTAAGGCCTCTAAGGCTCCTGAGCCTCTGGCTGGGCCGTCGACTGCACCAGATGCGATCGGCGGTGCTGGTGGGTCATGGTCGGAGGTGGTGCGGCGCAAAAAGCGCGCTCCCGCCACCCCGGCTAAACCTGTGGCAAAAACCCAAGGAGAACCAAAGCTCCCAAAGGAGCCGAGGAAGCTGGCCGTGGTGGTGGCCCTCAAACCGGAAGCGGTTAAAAAGGGCGCCACCTACAGCGCGGCTATTGCAAAGACAAAGGCGACAGTGTCCCTGGACGCCCTAGGAATTGGTCCCGCGCAATTCCGAACGGGCGTCACGGGGGCACGTATATTGGAGCTCCCTAAAGGGACAACACCCGCTCAGGCGGACAAACTGGCGGCTCAAATGAGTGAGGCACTGGGCGACGAGGCGAAAGTCTCGCGCCCAGTAAAGACGGCCGACATCCGGGTCAACGGCCTCGATGACTCGGTGTCGGCTGAAGATCTCAGGACTGCCCTGGCCCTGAGTGCGAAGTGCCCCCCTGAACACATCAGGGTGGGGAAGATCCACTCCGGGATCAGGGGAGTAGGCTCGGCTTTCGCCTCGTGCCCTATTGACGCCGTCAGGAAGCTGGTCACCGGGGGCCGTCTAACAGTCGGATGGAGTTCCGCCTCTATCCAACTGATCGAGCAGCGCCCTATGCGCTGCTTCAGGTGCATGGGGCTCGGCCACCCGGTGGTCAGATGCCCGTCCAAAAAGGACCGCAGCGGACTGTGCTTCCGATGCGGACTGGAAGGGCATTCCGCCGTTGAGTGTGAGGCGGCGTATCGCTGCGCCGTGTGTGCTGACGCTGGCCTACCTTCTGGGCACCGCATGGGGGGGATGAGCTGCTCTCCCCCTGCCACCAAGGGTCGCCTCATGGTGACCAAACCTGTAGACAGTGCGAGGGCAACCCCCGCCGCAGTGGAGGAGACCATGGACACCTCTAATGCCCAGTAAGCCCGCCACTAGGTTCCTTCAGGCGAACATAAACCACTCCGCCGGGGCACAGGATTTACTGTGCCAGTCCATGGCGGGGTGGGACATTCACCTGGCGGTAGTGGCGGAGCCTTACATGGTCCCTCAGAGTCCCAACTGGTTGGGGGACCTGGACGACTCCGCTGCGGTGGTGGTGAGAGCTGGTGGCGCGGTGCCCCCCCTTTCCTTGAGGGAGAGAGGTTCGGGTTTCGTGGCAGCTAACTGGGGGAGAATGGTGGTCGTGTCGACCTACTTCTCCCCTAACCGCAGTCGGGCGGACTTCGAGTTCTTCCTGGCTGCGGTGGAGGGTGTGGTGAGGCGTGCGGCCCCACTCCCAGTTTTGGTGGCGGGGGACCTTAACGCCAAATCCACGGCGTGGGGGTCCCCCAGTACGGACGTGAGGGGGAGGATTCTGGAGACCTGGGCGCTCAGCCTGGGGCTCCAGGTACTCAATCGGGGTACCTCCCCCACGTGCGCACGGTGGCAAGGTACGTCCATAGTGGACGTATCATTTGCCACTGCCGCTCTTGCTGCCCGAACCCGAAGCTGGTGGGTCGAGGAGAAGGTGGAGACCATGTCGGACCATCTCTATGTCCGATATGAGATCTCCACGCTGGCCCCCAGTGCGTCACAGCGCCGGGATCCTACGGCGGGTACCGCCTTCCCCAGGTGGGCACTCGCCAAGCTCCGTCCGGATGTGGCGGAGGAGGCTGCGATGGTGAGGGAGTGGTCGTCTCCACCCCCTCACCTCGCAGGGGATCCCGACGGCATGGCTGAGCACTTTGCAGACGACCTGCGGGAAGTCTGCAATGCCTCCATGCCGCTGTGGCGCCCTCCCCCTCGCTGGAGGAAGGTGTATTGGTGGTCACAGGAGATCGCCTCCCTGCGCTCCACCTGCCTGGCTGCCAGGCGCGCCCTCCTCCGATGCCGGAGGAGACGCTCCAGGAGGACGCCTGACGAAGAGGTCCTCCTTCGTCAGGCATACAGGGACGCTCACAACGCCCTGCAGAAAGGCATCTGCAGGGCCAAAGAAGAAGCCCATGAGCGGTTCCTGGCCCTCCTGGACGCCGACCCGTGGGGTCGTCCGTACAGGGCTGTGAGGGGGAAGTTCGCTTCGAGCTTACCCTCCACAGCCGACCTAGACCCGGCGCTGCTCGATAGGGTCGTGGGATCACTATTCCCGACCCCTGGCCCCTTCGAGCCCCCACGTATGGAGCCTCCGGAACTTCAGCCGGAGGCCATACTGCAGGGCCCTCCCGTCTCCGACACAGAGTTCGAGGCGGTGAGGGAGCGCATCGGGAGAAAGAGGACGGCCCCGGGGCCGGACGGAGTCCCGGCTAAGGCCCTAGCGATCGCGCTGGGGCCGTTGGAGGCAAGGTTCCGGGCGGTACTGGATGCATGTATCGCCCGGGGCAAGTTCCCGGCGAGGTGGAAGGTGGGGCGTCTTTGCCTTCTCCGCAAGGACGGCCGCCCTGCCGACTCGCCGGCGGGGTACCGGCCGGTGGTCTTGCTCGACGACTCCGGCAAAGCCTTGGAGAGGGTCTTGGCTCGTCGGATCGTCGAGCACCTGGAGACCGAGGGGCCGAACTTGCATGATCGCCAGTTCGGCTTCCGAACCGGTCGGTCCACAATGGATGCGGTGGGCCTCCTCAAGTCTTGGACGGAGGAGGCCTTCGACAGAGGGGAGGTTGTTGTTGCGGTGTCACTCGACATCCGCAACGCCTTCAACAGCCTCCCCCACGAATGCATCAGGGCGGCACTCCGGTTCCATCGAGTGCCGCCCTACCTCTGCGCTCTCGTTGACGACTACCTCGATGGGCGGGTAGTCCTCTACGAGGGCGCAGACGGGACGATTCTGGCTCGTCCAATGGCGGTTGGCGTACCCCAGGGGGCCGTCCTAGGCCCCCTCCTTTGGAACCTGGGGTACAACTGGGTTCTGCGAGGCAATCTCCTCCCCAAAATGGAGATTGCCTGCTTTGCCGACGACACTTTAGTCGCGGCAAGAGCGCAGACGTGGGAACAGGCAACTTGGCTAGCGTCGGTCGGCTCCTCGTTGGTCGTCCGGCGCATCCGACTGCTTGGGTTGGAGGTGGCCCTAGACAAGACTAGGGCCATGGGTTTCCACCCCCCACGCCGCAGAATCCAGTCGGGGCTCCGCGTCCGAGTGGACGGGGTCCGGATTCCGGTCGAGAGACACTTCAAGTACCTCGGCCTGACCCTGGACCCCCGCTGGAGTTTTGAGGAGCACTTTAAGCTCCTCACTCCACGGCTGACCGCAGCTGCAGCCGCACTCGGACGGCTCCTCCCTAACCAGGGAGGACCAAGTTCGGCATGCCGTCGGCTTTACCACGGGGTGGTAAGGTCGATGGCACTCTACGGAGCCCCGCTCTGGGCGGAGTGTCTCACTCCCCTCTCCCGGGCCCTCTTGCGTAGGCCGCAAAGGGCCATGGCGATCCGGGCCGTGCGGGCTTATCGCACGGTCAGCCACGGGGCTGCCTGTGTTTTAGCAGGCACCACCCCGTGGCATGTCGATGCCCTGGTTCTGGCCCAGGTGCACCGACATCGGGTCGCCGCTAGGGCCCTGGGAGGAAGACCCGCTGCCGAGGACGTGCAGCGGGTCAGGGCTGAGGCGCAGGAGAGAGCCCTGCTTGACTGGAGTGAGGCTCTCCGCGAGCCAACCGCCGGTCACCGGACGATTTCTGCAATTCGTCCGGTGTTAGAGGAGTGGGTGAGGCGCCGTAAAGGTGGCCTCACCTTCCATATGGTGCAGATAATGACCGGGCATGGGTGCTTCGGTCATTATCTGCACCTTATCAAACGAGAGGAGTCGCCGCAGTGTCACCACTGCGGTGACCCAGACGACACGGCCGAGCATACCCTTCAGGTATGCTCGGCCTGGATTCCCCAGCGCCGCGAGCTAAGCGCGGCGCTGGGCGGTGGTGAAGTCACACTGCCAAGAATGGTCGAGGCCATGATTGGCAGTGCGACCATTTGGAAAGCGGCTGTCGCCTTCTGCGATTTTGTAATGTCGCAGAAGGAGGCAGCCGAGAGGGAGCGAGAGGAAGAGGCAGGTCTCGCTTCCCTCAGACGTAGACGACAGGACAGGAGAAGGCGGGCATACCAAGCCCGTCTTCAAATGCCCTAGGGGACCTGCGCACACAGCTGGCCAGCTGTGTGCGCCTGCAAAGGTCCCCCCGTCTGGGGATTGCTCCGGTGTCTCCGGGCAATCCTCCTTCGGCGTTAGCTTAGCCGTCGCCGGCTAGGCTGCCCAGGGGTGGATCGGAGTTGTTGCCTCGGCAGAGCCCGGTCCACCCCCCACAAAGGGCAAGGAGGCACCGGGGAGTTTTAGTGGGTAGTGGCCGGGACCGCTATGATTAGCATAGCGGGTTGCGCCGGCTGACCCCCACATACCCCTACCGTCTAGCCAGCGGTAGGGAATCTGTAAATGGATTTCTCCTCGTCAAAAAAAAAAAAAAAAAAAAGGTTAGGTTAGGTTAGGTTAGGTTAGGTTAGGTTAGGTTAGGTTAGGTTAGGTTAGGTTAGGTTAGGTTAGGTTAGGTTAGGTTAGGTTAGGTTAGGTTAGGTTAGGTTAGGTTAGGTTAGGTTAGGTTAGGTTAGGTTAGGTTAGGTTAGGTTAGGTTAGGTTAGGTTAGGTTAGGTTAGGTTAGGTTAGGTTAGGTTAGGTTAGGTTAGGTTAGGTTAGGTTAGGTTAGGTTAGGTTAGGTTAGGTTAGGTTAGGTTAGGTTAGGTTAGGTTAGGTTAGGTTAGGTTAGGTTAGGTTAGGTTAGGTTAGGTTAGGTTAGGTTAGGTTAGGTTAGGTTAGGTTAGGTTAGGTTAGGTTAGGTTAGGTTAGGTTAGGTTAGGTTAGGTTAGGTTAGGTTAGGTTAGGTTAGGTTAGGTTAGGTTAGGTTAGGTTAGGTTAGGTTAGGTTAGGTTAGGTTAGGTTAGGTTAGGTTAGGTTAGGTTAGGTTAGGTTAGGTTAGGTTAGGTTAGGTTAGGTTAGGTTAGGTTAGGTTAGGTTAGGTTAGGTTAGGTTAGGTTAGGTTAGGTTAGGTTAGGTTAGGTTAGGTTAGGTTAGGTTAGGTTAGGTTAGGTTAGGTTAGGTTAGGTTAGGTTGGGTTGGTGCCCGATTTTACTCAAAAATCGTAAATTTTGAAGGTCATTATCTCCGGTGCCAGTCAGCGCTTTTTCGTGCAAAGTAGCTCATTTGAAGCCTTTTTCAAGGCTCTTTTGAACTGCCGAAGCTGTTTCTCGAATTTGTTGTTGTTGTCGTTGATTTTGTTGTTTTTGTTGTTTTTTACTAAGTTTTGAAAAGGTGAAAATCGGCGATAACTTTCGTTCCTCTGAACGGATTTTGTCGCCGATTAAGGACGAAAGAGGCTCCCTTGGGGGCACTTTCGGCCTGCCTATTCAATTCTTAGGTATCTTCTGTTGTTTAGTTTTTATCACTGTTTTCGTTGTTAGTTTTTTAAGGTTTTCGTTGTTTTTCCTTAAAATCTTTTTTGTTGTTGAGCCGACCTCGTTGCGGGCTGGCTTGGAAGACGCCTCTTCGGAAGCGCTTCCAGCCAGTCCAAACCCCTCGTCGCTGGCATTCTTTGTTTAGTTTCTAGAGTTGTTTAAGTTTTTCTGTTTTTAGAAAAATTCCAATTTGGTCGATTTTTCCTAAATATCTTTGTCGGTTTTTAACGGATTGCGGTGTGGTCTGGTTTGAGAGACGCCTCTCGGGAGGCTCTTGCATCTAGTCTAAACCGCTATTCGTTATCTTTTCTGGTTCAGAAGTTATCGCTGTTTAAAATTCTTGTTTTTAGAGAATTTTGTTGTTTTCGAATGAGTGCTAATCTCTTCATTCTTGGTTGATAGATACTGTTCCCTGTCCCCCCTTGTAGGGGTTCCCTGCAGGGGTGGACTCGCCCAACGTGTCAGAGGTCGACAGGGCCATTAACTGGTCCATGTCGGACTCTAAGGAGACCCAACGCCCTTCGGGCAAAACGCGATCGCAGACGCGCAAGCGTACTGCCTTGCTGGAAGAGGGATCCTTGGGATCATCCCGGGTGTCTCTCTCATCAAGAGCTGATAAGCCGAGTAAATCACTTGCTCGATCCTCAGAAGAGATCATCGACTTGGAAGAGCATGGATCGCTGGAGTCAGCGATCCCTCCCAAAGTGTTGAAGGGTGTTAAGGGAAATCGCGGCAGACCGCGATATAGTCATGATGTTGGCCTGTCCCAAGCTCGTCGAGAGTTACGGGACTATGAGGATGACTCAGATCTGGATGAGTTTCGCTCCACGGCTGACGAGTACTACTCGTCGCGCTCGGCATCCCCCTCTGACCCGCTCAGTGGGCTAACCAGAAAGGTAGAAGACAGCGCTGCGGTAATCTTGGATGAGGTTCGAAAGTCAACCAATTTGAAAGGCACAACGCAAAAGAAAATCAAGAATGAAACTAACGCGATCGTCGAGGCGGTGAAGGCGATTGCGCTTAAGTCGTCCAAGGAGATTCGCCGGCTGGAAGGAGATAACAGGCGTGTCTGTGCAAAGATGCAGACCCTCCGGTCAGAGGTGGAGGGCCCAAAACAGTGGCTGATGGCCAATTTTTGTCGAGAGGCGAGTTCTTGGAGGCCTTTGATTCGCTGCAGAATGAGCTCCTAGAGTATCTGGGAGGCATGGTCAGTGCCTGCCTTGAGGGCCTTGAGATTGACGGGAGGCTTCTGTCCGCTCAGAAGAATCGGCCGCCTCTTAGTGCGGATAGTAGAGCACCGGATAGCGTGGCGACTGCGGATGCGGTAACCACGCTTACTCCCCCGGCCAACTTGCCGAGAAAAGCGAGGGCGGTTAAGGCAGCCAACCCTGTCTCTGGTCGCTCGGCTGAGCCTCTGCCCGGGCCATCCACTCAACCGGGTGGACCCGCTCCCACCTGGACAGAGGTTGTTAGGCGTAAGAAACGCGCCCCTGTCGCTCCGGCCCCGACCGTGGCCAAATCTGCTGTCGGAAAACTCCCTAGGGAGATCAAGAAGTTGGCCGTAGTGGTGGCCCTGACGCCAGAGGCGGTGGCGAAAGGGGTCACCTACAAGAAGGCAATCGAAAAGACGAAGGCTGCTGTTTCCCTTGAGGCCCTCGGAATCGGTCCAGCCCGTTTCCGTGAGAGCTTCACGGGAGCTCGTATCTTAGAGCTCCCAAAGGAGACTACCATAACCCAGGCGGACACCCTAGCGGCGCAAATCGGTGCAGCATTGGGTACGGAGGCGAAGGTGACGCGCCCCATCAAATCGGCCGACATCCGGGTCACCGGTCTGGATGACTCGGTGACGGCCGACGAGCTGAGGACAGCCCTGGCGTCAAGCACTGCCTGCCCCCCTGAACACTTCAGGGTGGGTAAGGTGCATCCTGGTGCTGGAGGACTGGGTTCGGCCTTTGTGTCGTGCCCAGTTGCAGCCGCTAGAAAGCTGGCGACTGATGGCCGCACCACTGTAGGATGGTGTTCAGCCTCTATCCAAGTCCTGGAACAGAAGCCCATGCGGTGTTATCGCTGCATGGGGCTCGGCCACCCGATGGTCAGATGCCCATCAAGGAAGGACCGCAGCGGACTGTGTTTCCGCTGTGGATTGGAGGGTCACTCTGCCTTCCAGTGCGAGGCGGAGTACAGATGTGGTGTCTGTGCCGACGCTGGGCTTAAGGCCAGCCACCGTATGGGGGGCAGCAATTGCTCCCCCCCAGTAGTAAGGGGCCGCCTCGGTGAGGCGCGGCCGGCAGCCACTAGAGCTGCCAGCGTTGCAAGGGAGGAGCCAATGGACACTCATGGTGTCCATTGAGTCCTTCCTCTCGACAGAGCAGATGGTGGGGCAGGAGAAGGCGGGCTTAGCCCGTCTTCAAATGTCCCTGGGGACCTGCGCACACAGCTGGCCAGCTGTGTGTGCCTGCACGGGTCCTCACCGTCTGGGGATTGCTCGGGTGCCTCCGAGCAATCCTCCGTTGGCGACAGCTTAGCCAGAAATGGCTAAGCCGCTCGAGGGGGGTGGGTCGGAGCAAGTGCCTCGGCAGAACCCGTCCACCCTCCACATTATGGGCAAGGAGGCACCGGGGAGTTTTAGTGGGTAGGGGCCAGTTCCGCCTGCAACCTGCATGCGGCGGAGCATGCTGGTCGAGTCCCACATACCCCTACCGCCTAGCCAGCGGTAGGGGATCAATAAAACGATTTCTCCTCGTCAAAAAAAAAAAAAAAAAAAAAAAAGGTTAGGTTAGGTTAGGTTAGGTTAGGTTAGGTTAGGTTAGGTTAGGTTAGGTTAGGTTAGGTTAGGTTAGGTTAGGTTAGGTTAGGTTAGGTTAGGTTAGGTTAGGTTAGGTTAGGTTAGGTTAGGTTAGGTTAGGTTAGGTTAGGTTAGGTTAGGTTAGGTTAGGTTAGGTTAGGTTAGGTTAGGTTAGGTTAGGTTAGGTTAGGTTAGGTTAGGTTAGGTTAGGTTAGGTTAGGTTAGGTTAGGTTAGGTTAGGTTAGGTTAGGTTAGGTTAGGTTAGGTTAGGTTAGGTTAGGTTAGGTTAGGTTAGGTTAGGTTAGGTTAGGTTAGGTTAGGTTAGGTTAGGTTAGGTTAGGTTAGGTTAGGTTAGGTTAGGTTAGGTTAGGTTAGGTTAGGTTAGGTTAGGTTAGGTTAGGTTAGGTTAGGTTAGGTTAGGTTAGGTTAGGTTAGGTTAGGTTAGGTTAGGTTAGGTTAGGTTAGGTTAGGTTAGGTTAGGTTAGGTTAGGTTAGGTTAGGTTAGGTTAGGTTAGGTTAGGTTAGGTTAGGTTAGGTTAGGTTAGGTTAGGTTAGGTTAGGTTAGGTTAGGTTAGGTTAGGTTAGGTTAGGTTAGGTTAGGTTAGGTTAGGTTAGGTTAGGTTAGGTTAGGTTAGGTTAGGTTAGGTTAGGTTAGGTTAGGTTAGGTTAGGTTAGGTTAGGTTAGGTTAGGTTAGGTTAGGTTAGGTTAGGTTAGGTTAGGTTAGGTTAGGTTAGGTTAGGTTAGGTTAGGTTAGGTTAGGTTAGGTTAGGTTAGGTTAGGTTAGGTTAGGTTAGGTTAGGTTAGGTTAGGTTAGGTTAGGTTAGGTTAGGTTAGGTTAGGTTAGGTTAGGTTAGGTTAGGTTAGGTTAGGTTAGGTTAGGTTAGGTTAGGTTAGGTTAGGTTAGGTTAGGTTAGGTTAGGTTAGGTTAGGTTAGGTTAGGTTAGGTTAGGTTAGGTTAGGTTAGGTTAGGTTAGGTTAGGTTAGGTTAGGTTAGGTTAGGTTAGGTTAGGTTAGGTTAGGTTAGGTTAGGTTAGGTTAGGTTAGGTTAGGTTAGGTTAGGTTAGGTTAGGTTAGGTTAGGTTAGGTTAGGTTAGGTTAGGTTAGGTTAGGTTAGGTTAGGTTAGGTTAGGTTAGGTTAGGTTAGGTTAGGTTAGGTTAGGTTAGGTTAGGTTAGGTTAGGTTAGGTTAGGTTAGGTTAGGTTAGGTTAGGTTAGGTTAGGTTAGGTTAGGTTAGGTTAGGTTAGGTTAGGTTAGGTTAGGTTAGGTTAGGTTAGGTTAGGTTAGGTTAGGTTAGGTTAGGTTAGGTTAGGTTAGGTTAGGTTAGGTTAGGTTAGGTTAGGTTAGGTTAGGTTAGGTTAGGTTAGGTTAGGTTAGGTTAGGTTAGGTTAGGTTAGGTTAGGTTAGGTTAGGTTAGGTTAGGTTAGGTTAGGTTAGGTTAGGTTAGGTTAGGTTAGGTTAGGTTAGGTTAGGTTAGGTTAGGTTAGGTTAGGTTAGGTTAGGTTAGGTTAGGTTAGGTTAGGTTAGGTTAGGTTAGGTTAGGTTAGGTTAGGTTAGGTTAGGTTAGGTTAGGTTAGGTTAGGTTAGGTTAGGTTAGGTTAGGTTAGGTTAGGTTAGGTTAGGTTAGGTTAGGTTAGGTTAGGTTAGGTTAGGTTAGGTTAGGTTAGGTTAGGTTAGGTTAGGTTAGGTTAGGTTAGGTTAGGTTAGGTTAGGTTAGGTTAGGTTAGGTTAGGTTAGGTTAGGTTAGGTTAGGTTAGGTTAGGTTAGGTTAGGTTAGGTTAGGTTAGGTTAGGTTAGGTTAGGTTAGGTTAGGTTAGGTTAGGTTAGGTTAGGTTAGGTTAGGTTAGGTTAGGTTAGGTTAGGTTAGGTTAGGTTAGGTTAGGTTAGGTTAGGTTAGGTTAGGTTAGGTTAGGTTAGGTTAGGTTAGGTTAGGTTAGGTTAGGTTAGGTTAGGTTAGGTTAGGTTAGGTTAGGTTAGGTTAGGTTAGGTTAGGTTAGGTTAGGTTAGGTTAGGTTAGGTTAGGTTAGGTTAGGTTAGGTTAGGTTAGGTTAGGTTAGGTTAGGTTAGGTTAGGTTAGGTTAGGTTAGGTTAGGTTAGGTTAGGTTAGGTTAGGTTAGGTTAGGTTAGGTTAGGTTAGGTTAGGTTAGGTTAGGTTAGGTTAGGTTAGGTTAGGTTAGGTTAGGTTAGGTTAGGTTAGGTTAGGTTAGGTTAGGTTAGGTTAGGTTAGGTTAGGTTAGGTTAG